>JAOSBP010000004.1:11347630-11359675 GCA_027563825.1 Erythroxylum mucronatum | reverse complement strand
AGTATGGATTATGACTAAATATTGTTGTGTGAAGGCTGGTAACTAATCATTTAGTCTGGTAAAGCTCTCACTGGTCATGCAAACCTTATGATGCTTCCTTTTCCAAAAAGATTAGTTTTGTTGTATGCACTTATTCAGACTAGGTTTCCTTTTCAAGTAATTATGCTTTTGCCTATTAAAAATAGAAAATATAAAAAAAGTATAAAAATCTGGAAACCAAGCATGGCAGCTTGAGATATCTCATCACTTTTTTGAATAAACAAAGTCTTTGTCTAAAGCTTTGGTCTTTACATTTGTTCCAGTTCAAATTACCAAATGTCAGGCCTTAGTTTCTTAAAATCTGTTGTTCAAAACGTTTTCCCTACATCACCACAAATATCATTTCATCAAGGAAGCTATAGCTTTGGAAAAGGGATGCCTTGTAACAACTTTTGAATTGCATACATTTTTTCACTAGTAAAATATCACCAAGTTTTATTGGTTTTCTACGATTTGCAGATGTGTAAGGAATGGAAATTATGATGAAGCTCTTGACTTGGAAGCCTTTGTTTGCAAGCTCTCAACCATGCATCCAAAGTGAGTTTTGGAGCCTACGAATTTTCTAGTATTAGATTTACTTGTTGAATTTGTCAAATCACGACTCCATTTTGACTCACAAAGGTTACCAGTCATTCAAGCATTGGCCGCAGAAGTTAGGCAGACCACCCAATCTCTTCTTTCTCAGCTTCTCCATAAACTTCGTTCCAATATTCAGGTAGGTTGTCAAAGTTAAAACATTCAGAATGATTCGTGACTTGACTTATTTCATCATCATTGGGAATATTTGCCTACTTTTTATAACGCCTGTATCTTGTAGTTGCCAGAGTGCCTCCGGATTATTGGATATTTACGTCGAATTGGAGTGTTTAGTGAGTATGAAATGCGTTTGCAGGTCATTTTACCGACTCCTTTTCTTTTTGTTGAACAATCTTCTTCTTCTATTTGATGATGCATAACACTCGTAATGAGTATTTTTGATGTTGTATAACACGCGTAACGAGTATTCTTAAGGTGCATTGGGTTTTGTTTTTGCATTTGACAAACTTGCATTTCGGACCAAATGCAACCACATATGCATTCCATAAGTGGAAAAGCTGCTTTTTCGAAACATAAAAACAAGTTCAATCACAGATTTGACAAACACATGCTTTTAGTATGGTTGGCGAACTTTTAAAAAATGAATTCATGATTAGCAAAGATATAACTTCCATTTAGATTTTAAGTTGTACTATATTAAAATTTATTTATTTAAATTCATTGTTTTTGATAAAAAAATTCAATTACATGTCAACAATAGGTTTGGAAACCAAACTTGTCCAAATTGAATAGTAGAATCAAACTGTAATATTAAACATAGCCTTAAAGAGAATTTTCTATCTATATTGGCATTCAAGTTGTTTGTAAACTTTCTTTTCATATATTATTGAAATGCCTTGATCTGACCTGGATCTATGTCTCTCCCAGTTTCTTAGATGTCGAGAGGCATGGCTTACTGGTATACTGGAAGATCTGGACCAACGAAGTGCATATGAATATTTGAAAGGAATGATAAACTGTCATAGGATGCATCTTTTTGATGTTGTTAACCAATACCGAGCAATATTTGCTGATGATACATCAGGAAATGAAGAAAACAATGATAGCGGTCTTCTTTTTAGTTGGGCTATGCATCAAATTACCTCACACCTTAAGACTTTAAAAATTATGCTCCCAAGGATAACGGAGGGTGGATCTTTGTCAAATATTTTGGACCTATGCATGGTGAGATTTATTTCCATTTATGTCAAACACTTTCATTGGTGTAGATTGTCTTTCAATCTTTTGATTAGATGACTGACGCACAATGATTCCTTGCATTGTGGTCAGTATTGTGCAATGGGACTTAATTATGTTGGACTGGATTTTAGGGGCCTGCTTCCACCACTTTTTGAGGAGTAAGATATACATTTTGATCTCTCTCTGTCTCTCTCTCTGAGGGTATGTGTGTGTTTTCTGCTTGCTGAAACTTAATATGGCTATCTTGCAGTGCTGTTCTGAATTTGTTCTCGAAGAATATTAGTACAGCAGTTGAAAACTTTCAGGTGTTTTAAAAATAGATCTACTTTGAAAAGCATTGTTCTTTTCAATCTATGAACTTGCTTTTAATGCCTGAATAATTTCGTGTTTCTTCTTGATTTCTTCTTTCCAGTTAGTCTTAGATTCACACCGCTGGGTTCCATTACCTGCAGTTGGCTTCCCAGCCAGTAGTGTTGGTGAAGAGAATCAGGATGATGTGACTCCACCATCCTATCTGATGGAGCATCCACCTCTGGCAGTGTTTGTCAATGGTAATTTTTATGATGATTTGTCAATAAAAATAAAAGTTGGTTGCTTATCTGAATTGAATTTTTCTGATCTCTTGTTTAGGTTTAAAGATGACTGCATACTTATGTATTGTTACCCAACATAGCACCTTGTAACTTTTATCTAAGAGACTTTGGGTTTCCACGTCCTCCTCAGGTCTATACTTAGCAAATTGCTACAATTTTCCTTTCTCACAGAAAGCAGAGATGACTACAGAATTGATAAGGGATACTTCTTTGATATTACTAATTCATATATTTGCAGAATAATGAATTAACTAAACTTAACAGACATTATATACTGTGATCTAAATGGTCAGGTTTGAGTATGCATGGGGTTGTGGCGAAGGCTGTGTCCTTGTTTATGGTTGCGTGAAATAATAGTTGAAGCGTTTAAATTGTACTTTCAGTTCTTTTAAATCAAGCAATTCTGTGATGCCTTTAGGTGTGTCTGCTGCAATGAATGAGCTGCGTCCATGTGCCCCACTAAGTTTGAAGAGCGTGCTTGCACAAGAATTAATTAAGGGCTTGCAGGCTGTTTCAGATTCTCTATTGCGGTATAATACGACTCGGATGCTCAGGGAGAATGAGTCTGGACTTTTCCTTTCACTTTGCCGCACATTTATAGAGGTCTGGTACTTGATAACTTGGACTGTGTTGTCCTTGGCAAATTGTTGGCTATGAATTAAATTTAGGATCCTGGAGCTCTTACAAGCTTTCCTTTGTAGGTTGCTTATCCATACTGTGCGAGTAGCTTTGGTCGATGTTACCCAGGGGGTGCTACTCTTATTATGGACGCAAAGAATATGCATCATTGTATTGCGCGCTTATTGGAAACTTCCCCTTCAAGAGAACTTCCTAAACCAGAGAATAATATAGAGGAAAATAGTGCAATTGAAAATGGAGATGTAGCTGTTGTGGAAAATGGGGTGACTCCAGATATTGAAAGAACAAGTAGTAGCAGTGTGGTAGATGAAAATTAGCTCAAAAGCTCCACTACACAGAGGGGCGAAAAGCAAAATTATGCCACAGAGCAGTTGAAGGAGAATCAATCCTGATGTAATTAGACAAAGTAATGACAGAAAAACGCCTTGATAGAAGTCGATCGCAAGTTTTTAAACATTTTTTCAAAAGAATATTATTGTACGGAACTTTACTATTTTAGAAAGCCAGAAACGAAGAAGAGTCCATGGAGAAGGTGGCTCTGTAACGAAGGTGGCTATGGAGTGTACACTCTTATATAGTATTATTGAGAATGCCGGTTTTGTGTATGTATGACTATGAGCGTTTAATTTTGTATGCTTTCCCTCATAGTGGTCTGTTTCTTTCGCCCTTGTGGTCTGATGACACAATCAAGGATAATGTTGGAGTCGGCGATGCTAGAAATACATTAATTTCACTGGAAACTCATTCTAGCCTGTAAGATTTTAGTTACTGCTTAAGGATCTATCTCTGTTAGCATGAGTAGTTCAATATTTTTCCTCAGTAAAAAGTGAAGGTATAAACAGTGACAAGCTTTAGAAGTTGCAACTTGCAGCGACTAAAGGTGGAAAAAATTTCAAAGCAATAGGTAAAGAGAATTTTTTTATGCAGATTATTTATCTTTTTTATTGCGAGTTTTAAGGTTTTTAAAAATATTATTTTTATGATAAAAAATAAATAATTTTGAATATATTACTAAAACTGTAATAATGCTATCATTATAACTTATAATGTATAGACATACTTTGAATATATGGTAGGTAGGGAATAAATCTAATTTTTGACATACGTTATATAGGCATTTAAGAGGGGTGAATTAAATGTTTGTGAATTTTTATCTCTTCACGAAAAATTATTTAATTAAATAAAATTTAAAAATTACAGCTATCGAACTTTTTAAATTTGATTCAAATATTATCAATGAATTTAATTAATATTACTACTTAAGATTTTAGAGTTTTTAAAATTTTATAATAAGTATTTTACAAATTATTATTACTATTTAAAGATATTTATGTTAAATTAAATTTTAGTTAGAGTTATTTAAATTGATTGATATTATTATTAAATTATATTTTTTATCTTAATTCTTTTGATTTTGTATAATAATAATTAAATAATTAAATGTTAATCTTCTCAATGTAGTAATTCAATGTTTAGTTAAGGTCTTGTTTTAAAACATTGATACTTACCTAATCTGATTTTTATAACGTTAATGTCTCTTCCAAGCAAAATTGTGGGTTTTGTTCCATAGTATTAAAATAAAAGATGAGATTAAGGATGATATTGGACAGATAGAGCTCAGGTCCTCTTAAGCTTGAGCTTGAGCTTAGCTCAAAAATAGCTAGAGGCATGATCGCTTTTGGGACTTGTAGCTTAAGTTTAATTCTAATCTCGATCCAACTTCAAGTTAGATTTGAAAATTATATTTATTTATTTACAAATTTTAACTATAATAACAAAAAACGTAGTTTTAATCGAAAAAAATTATTAGAAATAGTTAGGTTGGATTGGTCTAATTTGAGTTCCTTTAAAGTTCAATCCCAATTTGAAATCTAATCAAATCGGTTCGATTTTATTAATTTCAAATAAAATTAGGTCAAGCCCTAGTAAACTGCCAGCAAGATTATAGAAGTTTCAATTTTGCTTCTCGACAAGGATGTAATATTTGATAAGGGGACGTAACTGTATAGATAACCTTAGCTAATTCTTAGCTAACAACCCAAGTTTTTGTATATATCTACAACTTTTATACAGCCCTTATGTATCTGTATGTTGATTTGTTGAATATGAATGACTAAAAGTATTTAAATGGTATTAGAGCACTGTTCTTCTGTCTTGCTATGTCCAGACTTTCTTCCTCTTGTTTCTAGATAACAAGTGCTTTATTCACCTTCACACCTAAATCCCAATTTTGGTTTCTGGTTCTTTTTGCGTACTACTTCATCCTTTACATAACCTTGTTCATTTTAGTCTTATGGCTATGGATCTGAAGAAGATAAACTGGTGCATGAGATATATCACAACCTAAACGTAGAGGAGGATGAAGGTATACTTGAATACACTAATGACACAGCCAACGGAGAACAGGGGACAACAAGGACTGAATGGCAACATTGTATCATAGGTCAATTAGTAACAGAGAAGATGATAAACTTCCTGATATTTAAACAGATTATGGCAAGCGTATGACGTCCTGTCAAAGGGATACTGATCAAAGAACTTGGGAATAACGTCTTCATTTTCCAGTTCTTTCATCACCTTGATGTGGAAAGAGTGATGTGGAAAGAGTGAAGCGGGATGGTCTATGGAATTATCAACAACTTCCCCTTCAGCTACATCAATTACAACCCAATGAGAACCCTCCTCAAGTAGAGCTGGTAAGACTACAGTTATGGGTTCAGATTCATAATATTCCTAATGGTTTTATGTATGAAAGAATTGTAGCTAATGCTGGAAACTATATTGGAGAATAAGTGGAATCAGACCCACGTAACTTCTTGCATATCTGGCGAGACTTCATGCGGATTCAGGTGGCAATTGATATCCGCAAGCCATTAAAACAAAAACTCTTTATAAAGAGACCACAAGGGGAAAAAGTCTGTTTAGATTTTAAGTATGAAAGATTGAATACATTCTGCTATTTTTGTGGCAAAGTTGGGCATACTGATCGTTTTTGTCATCTCTTATATGAACATCCACGAATTCCTAGAGAAAGATTTGCATATGGCCCATGGTTAAAAGTGGAATCCAGGAAAACAACCCAGGTCGAAGCTAGATGGTTAAGGTCGGAAAATGATATTATGGCAGATGTCAAAGACAGTCCTCCAAATGCTCCGGTGACACATGGACATAATCCGGTAATATCTACTGACATAGGAACGTCCACAAATACAACCGAGATTCATGGGATTCAAATTCCATATGCCAATCTGGTAAGTAGTGGATCTCGGAGTAATAATGAACAGTATCAATCTGAGAGCTTGATAGTTGCAAATCCCGCAAAAGCTACATCCTCGCTATATATGGCAACTGACACAATCACGGTAATTGATTCTAAACACAGACATCTCCAAGAAGAAACAGCCTCTGAAAATGTTAACATGGAGGAAGAATTTATCCTGAGTACCCTCGAGACTGAGTCAAAAAACTTGAATTTGGTGGGCTTTGGTTCCGAAGCCCACCTCGACCCATGAGTATATTAAGCTGGAATTGTCGAGCGCTTGGGAACCCCCAAACAGTTCGAGCTTTAAAGGACATGGTGTCTGAAAAGAGACCAAATTTTATTTTCCTTATGGAAACTAAAGTTACCGGAGACAGAATTTTACGACTTAAAATAAAGTTAGGCTTTACAGGTATGTTTGTTGTTGATCCAATTGGAACCAGAGGAGGCTTGGTTTTATTATGGAAAGAAAGGAAATGGCCCAATTAATAAGTTACTCCAAAAATCATATTGACGTAATGGTCTGTATTGAAGGCGTTAAATGCTAGTGTTTAACTGGCTTTTATGGGTTTCCAGAACGACATAACAAGCGACTGGGTTGGGATTTGCTTCGATAGCTTCAAACTAGGTCGGATTTGCCATGGTGTGTCATCGACGATGTCAATGACATCATGTTTCTCTTCGAGAAGCAGGGCAATAATACACATCCTAGAGTACTGATGGAGGGTTTTCGACAAGCACTACTGGACTGTCAGTTATATGATTTGGGGCTGAGGGTTCACTGTTTACTTGGGAAAATCGGAGAAATGAGTCTACAATTATGTGAGAGAGGCTGGATAGGGCAGTAGGAACGGCCGCTTGGTCTTCATCGTTCTCGATGGCACGAGTTTATGTTCTCCAGATTGAATCTTCTGATCATCTACCCATCTTTCTATCGCTAGGTGTTCAATGGAAGAACTATGTTCAAAGGCATTTTCAATTCGAGAATGCATGGACCATAGAGGAAGAATGTAGATAGATGATAAGTAGGGGATGGTCGATAGGCTTACTTTGTTCTCTTTAAGACCGACTACGCTCTTGTTCTCAAGACTTGCAAATTTGGGCAAAATCTCATCATCAAGAGTTTCACCATCGAATCAAAAGAGTTAAACAGCAAATGGCAAGTGTGCGGCACCAATCGACGATTAACAGGGAGTAGTACAGTGAGCTTCTTCTACAGCATGAAGTGTATTGGAAACAAAGGGCCAAACAACACTGGCTAGCAGAAGGTGATTCTAATTCGAAATTTTTCATTTAATGGCTTCTCACAAGCATAGGAAAATTTTCATTTCTAAGCTCAAAAACAGTAATGAGGAATGGATTGACTGGGAATCAGGACTACCGAATATGCTACTGGATTATTATCAACAACTATTCACTTCTTCACGTAGAGACACAAACCAGATATTAAGCAATGTGGACTGTAAGGCAACTCCCCTCCAAAATGACTTATTAGTAACCCCGTATACTGAAGAGGAAGTGCGACAAGCTTTGTTCTCCATGCATCCTGATAAGTCGCCGGGACCAAATGGTTTCAACGTAGGATTTTTTCAGACTTACTGGGATATAGTTGGAAAAGATGTTACTCAAGAATGTCTTAGAAATTTGAATGGAGATGCTCCCATGCCTGGTATGAACAGAACAAATATTACACTTATCTCAAAGAAGAAAGCACCAGAAATAATATCTTATTTACGACCTATATCATTGAGCAATGTCACTGATCGCATTGTCTGCAAAGTACTCGCCAACAGAATTGATGGGATTTAATGCCACTTTACTGTTATTCTTTAAACAGAAACTTGACAAAGCTTGGTTAACTTTGCAGGAATGGAAATTGCAGAAACTAAAGAAGACAAGAGATTTTACTTGGTTCGATAGTCAAGGACTATCTACATCCAAGGTTCCCACCTATGGTGGTAAAGATCTTTCACTATGAGATGATGCACAGAAGAAAACAATACAGAGATATGAGTGTTCACTTGAACACCTGCAAAACAGAGTCTCAAACTCCTCAGTACCCAAGGTCAGTACTCTAGCACTCTCTGACGATTTTTTTCTCTCTGATTTTCTCACTCTCAATTGAATACAAGATGAATTGAAAATTGAAGTTTCTCTGTCTACACTGATGCTTGTGTTCTGGCCTTTTATATTTGTTGGAGAAGAAGATTGGAGTCGGATGCTTCTGAAGTGTGTCTGAGCCTTGACATGTGCATTCCACGTGACTTTTAATGAGTCCATTCTCTGTGTTGTGAGTTGATGACAGCTGCATTGTTTGCCTCCTGAATTTGATTAATTCATGATACGACAAGGCTTTGAAGCTTGGCAGATGATGCTTGTGTCACGTGGGTTAGTGCTGCTGTGTTAATGAAACGACAGTGCTCCAGCTTCTTGCCTTTTTGCTCACGTGGACATGTATTAGTCTTTGCTTTGTTTTCTGTCACTTTGTGAAACATCCAACAGCTTCTCCTTGTCTCCTCTTCGACTGTTCTTCAGACACGCACACATCTTTCTTCTGTTCTTCATTCTGCTTGCATGTATTCTTGTGATTTCTGAGTTGAGATGTTGAAGTATCAGTAGTTTCTCTCACAAGAATAAAGCAGGTTTTACCTCTAATTATTTCAAATACACAAAGTGCTTTTATCCATAATCGTTTAATTACCGATAACATTATTGTGGCGTATGAGTTTTTCCATTCTCTTAAAAGGAAAACTCAAGGAAAGGTGGGTTCTCTTGCTCTCAAAACCGATATGAGTAAGGCATATGATAGAATAAAATGGAAGTACTTGCGGCTGATTATGTTGAAGTTGGGATTTCATGAAGCATGGATCTCTAAGGTTATGAAGATAGTAACATCAGTCTCCTATTATTTTGTTCGAGGTAATGAAGAATATGGGGCTTTGATTCCTAGTAGAGGATTAAGACAAGGAGACCCGTTATCTCCCTACTTGTTCATCATTTGTGCGGAATGCTTATCTGCTAGCTTACAAAAATTTCAAGCATAAGGTCACATCTATGGGACTGTAGTCACAAGAGGTGCTACTCCAGTGTCTCATCTGTTTTTTGCGGATGACGCTATATTTTTTGCTAGAGCTACAGTGGAGGAGGCGATAAAGTTAAAGACTATCTTGCAGCTATATGAGAACGTGTCGGGATAAAAAATTATTCTTCTCAAATCAGGCATCTCATTTACTCCTAATACTATATCTACAATGAAGAATTTGATATGTCAAACATTGGGGGTTGCGGAGATTGTAGGACATACTAATTACTTGGGTATGTCTTCTGTCATTGGAAGAGGTAAACGCCATGTCTTTCATTATGTGGTAGAGAAGCTTACAAAAAGATTACAAGGGTAGAAAACTAAAGTGCTGTCCAAATCTGGAAAAGATATATTGTTGAGGACTGTTGCACAGGCTATGCCGAATTACCTTATGTCACTATTTTGTATTACCACTGGACATTTGTAAAGATTTGGAGAATTTGATGAATGGTTTCTTCTGGCATAACGGAGGAAGAGAAAACAAGAGTATACGATGGTTGCGATGGAAGAGGCTAGCCATACCAAAAATATATGGAGGATTGGGTTATCGAGATTTGAGGCAATTTAATCTTACTCTTTTGGCAAAGCAAGGATGGAGGTTACTCAAATACCCGATCTCGATCGCGGGAAAAATTATCAAAGCCAGATACTTCCCCAAGACAGATTTCTTTTCAGCAGAGTTGGGTAATAACCCAAGCCAAATTTGGAGAAGTATACATCGGGCCAAATCAATTCTAATTCAGGGATGTAGAAGAAGGGTCGGTGATGGGCAGGACATCCATATTTGGTGAGATCCTTGGTTAATGGATGATGGGGATTCGTATATACAGTTAGAATACAAGGAGCAGTTCGAGTACGTAGCTAAGCTCATTAGGGATCATCGTTGGAACGAAGAAAGGATCAGACATGCCTTCGATCAACGAGATGCAGAATTGATTCTACAAATCCTGCTCAGTCTCTCAAGGCTAAAATATAAAAAATATAGTTAGTCTCAAGGCTAATCCCAAGTATAAATGTGTGAAGGATATAGTCGTATGAGGTGAAATGAACATGAAGTATATCTCTACATGTAAATGTGAAGTCACTAACATTAAATAGATATTGTTTATTTTACGATAAGCATTATGTGACATCCCATAGACAATTATAAAAATTTATCAACTGAACCATGTTGACATCATGCACCATATATGGAGGGATGGATAATTGAGATTGACTTGAGTCAACAGTTAAGATTAAATGATAATTTATCCCCTACAGTTCGTTGAAGTTTTTACATATTACGAGGGTTAAATCTATTTCAAATGAAATTTTACCTAGGAATAATCCTAATGAATCTTCTAAAGGAAGATGAAGATTCTTCTTAAGTCATCAATGTGTCTTATGAAGGCTTGAGGGTTAAACATAAGATGGATATCTAAAGGTTGATGTTTCTTTTCTGCATGTTTTTAGCATCCATATATTAGTTTAAGAATTAATGCTTAAGGAACATTGTTCTATTATAACTTACGACTCGTCGTCCTTGTTTAGGGTTATGGGCCTTATGTTTACTTAAAATGCCTAATTATTTGAAAAGGGTAAGTTTAATCAATAGATTTTTGATCATATAAGGAGGTTGAGTCCTATTCGATATCAAAGTCTAATCAAGTTTAATTAAGATATATTTCATCCACATAATCTAAGTTATAAAAGAGCAGCAAAAGTTACCTACTTTTCATTTTAAATTAGAGATGGGAATTATCATTCTACCCTGAGCAATCTATGTAGAGGAGGAATTAGGCTATATTAGAAAACATACGAGAAGTCTTAAGTATAATGCTATACTTATCATGAATTTATGTATTATTCTTAAGAATGCAAAATGATGCTAATTATGATTTAAATACCATGCATAAAATGTTTATTTCATATTTTCCAATATTTACTAGGGTACTAAATTAGGGTCTATAGTATATAACTATCTTAATGTAGCTTAATTATACAAGTGACAATGATCTTCTTCGATTATTATATGTGACCCCCAAATATGCATGTACGTTCACCCATAAACTCATTCTCTGAAACAAATCAACTCCATCTTCACAAGTTAACAAATTTTTCTAATAAGAGGCATTTCATCAAACACCTAATATGTATCAACAAATCATCCCAACTTTAAAAAGAAATTTGAGAACTTAACCTTCTAACACTAACATTTCAACCTAAAATGTTGTTACCCATTCACAAAAGACTCATACATACCAAACAAATAACTCAAGCATACCCTAAAAAATTCAAATTTATAACATGCACTTACGAGTGGGGGTGGGAATGAAAACAAAGTCAAATGGTGGGAGAAGACCTACCCATTCCGATGCACCGCCACCGTTCAACGACGCTGACAACCAACTAACGACAACAAATCGGAGGAGAAGACGCATATGCAGTAGGAAGGAGCAGAACAGAGAAGGAGAGCCAACGGTGCTTTGGGAGGCTTATAACATTATCAAAACGACGTCGTTTCGTGTTAAACCAAACGACATTGTTTTCTTCAACTTAATAGTGTTCAACCGCAAGCAGACGACGACGTATAGGCTACTCAAAAAATAACAAATTCTACTATATCTAAACTGCTTAAATTGTAATGCATCAATTCCATCTTCATTGTAACAACAACA
>JAOSBP010000004.1:11313257-11329887 GCA_027563825.1 Erythroxylum mucronatum | reverse complement strand
TAGTCCGAAAAGAATTGTAAAGACTTTAAAATGAAGAAATATGCTTGATTGTGCTTAGGCCGAGATTGACCCTAGAACCGGACCTTACCCATACTCGACACTTTTCTCATTTTCGATTATTTGTTTTAATTTGTTTCCGATAGTTTATTTTATTTTAATTTTTTAAATTGTTCTAAAACCAAAAACTCCCTTTTTATTTTACGTGCATCAATTAATTTCGTTACGAAAATTAACCGAACATTTCCGGTAGATTCAATCCCAACTTACCACAACTACAAATTTTAGTGTACAGAATTAGGTAAATTTTACAGTGCATTCGACACGCGCTGTCAGAAGCCATAGTTTTTAGTACCATTTTTGGTCCGTAGCTCTCTAGAATAAAGATGTAAAGATACTTGGAAAATAATAGTTTTGAGGTAATCAAATTCCTCCGATTCCAATCGGTACGGCCACACTCTTCCGCAGTTTTCGTCCGCCAACTTCACAATACCAAGCTGTCAGTGTTCCTTCTTGAGGCACAAAAATGGACGTTTCTCCTCACGTGTGTGTCCGGAGATTCGAGCAGCTTCCCTCTTCCACACTATTTACATCTCAAATTGAGTCCATGAACGTTCCTGCGGTAATTTCATGTTTGTACTTGATCATTTTATGTTGATAACTGTTCTGTTTGTTTCATTTGGTGAGTCTTTTTTTAAATTTAATTTAAAAGGTTTTCAGCGGATGCATAAAGGATTGGGAAGCTTTAGTCAAGTGGAATCCCGCCAGTGGCGGCCTCCACTATTTGCAGGTTTTTTCTTCTTCCACTATTTGGCGTTAGCTTCAGCTTCACTAGTAAATAGCTTACCCTTTTTTAGCGAATACAATTCTAGTGTTTCATTCAGTGATTGTGTTGTTAAATGAATTCATTGGATTGAAATTTCAGGAACGAGCAGGTTCGTGTATTGTGGAGGCTATGCTTTCTAGAGATGCGCCAATCTTCTACGGTGATATTAGAAGCCATGAGAGGGTAGTTTTTCGAGTTTCTATATGCTTATTCATTTTATGCAAGACTTAACTACTCTCAGTCTTTGATGGTAACCAACATTGGTCATCTCCCTTTTGTAGGTTCCATTGCCATTCGCCACATTTGTTGGTTTTTGTAAGCAGCGTTTAAAACATGGGAACGCTGATTCTAGCGCCTATTGTGATAATGAAAGGCATCAGCTAGCTGAGTCTGTCGCAGAACAGGACGCTATAATATCTGATGATGCTCCGCAGCAGATGTATTTAGCACAGGTTGGAAATTGTAAGGTTTTAAAACGATAAATGAGTTCATAACAATTCAATCTTAATTAAGAACATCTCATTCAGGTTCCAATTATGAATTCTGAAGATAAGGGAAGGGTACAACTAGAAACTCTAGTCGAAGACATTCAAAAGGTTATTTTCCATTGCTTTCTTCTTGTATGGTTTGCGCCACAGCTTGAAAGGACCATATATTCATGTTTGATAATTATTGCAGCCTACAATTTTGGAGACAAAAGAGCTAGCTTCTATCAATTTGTGGATGAATAACGCTCAAACTCGGTCAAGTACTCATTATGATCCGCATCATAACCTTCTATGTGTAGTTGCTGGAAGCAAAAAAGGTTTGACAGTATTTTACTTCTTCAGTAATTCCAATAAGCATTATCCCTGGAATAACTACTTGTACTGCAATTTATAGACTTGACGTAGTTCAATATTTCTAATTTTGATATCATTTCGGATGTAATAGTAATGATTTACACCGTACATGTTGGTAATTTTCATTTCCTATACACTTAAGTTTATTATTTTTTAATTTTGTCAGAGTTGGTTTACTATTCTATTGAACTGTTTCTTTTTTTACCATTTCTAGATCTTGTTTCATAGAAAATGTTATAGTTGTTAACAACAGGACAACATTAAAGTAAGAAATGACAAAATTATGCATATGTTTTGGCTCATTGTGCCTACTAATTTTACTGGCTTTTTCTTTACATAATGATTAAACTTTAAGACTGTGCCTCATATACCAGAACTAAAGGTGTGAATACCTTTTTGTTGCAGTCGTTTTATGGCCTCCTTCTGCTTGTCCATCCTTATACCCAATGCCCATATATGGAGAGGCCTCAAACCACAGGTGTGCCTCCTCTTGCGTAACTTCAGAATTTGGTTACTGAACATTTGTATTTATCCTACGACTGTGAGAGAACGAAAAGTTGATGCTTCTAAGTTTTGCTTGCAAGCTTGTGTAGCCATGTTTGTGAAGTGATTTCAGTCTATGGGAGTGATGTAGGATGGATAGAAGAGATATCAACTAGTTGCTAAAACTAAAAGAAAAATAGGAATTCTGGGCTGTTGGAATTTGAGTTTTAGGTCTGGAATGTCAATATAGGTTGCTGGAATTTCATGATGGAATTGCTGGAATTTTAGTTAAAGAACAAACAATGGTTTGTTCTAGGAATCACTCCTAGAATTAGGAAACTAGGAATCACTCAAAAAAATTAGGCTGGCTTCATTGAAAAGGTTGATTACATATACATAGAAAAATTCTAATTGATGTGAAGGATGGCTTTTTAAGGAATTTTATTTTGCTTTAATGAACTTAAACCCAAAACTAATAAGGGAAAATAAGTAGAAATATTTTCCTTATTAGTATTTTCCTTTTCTAATAAGGAAAATTAAACTAATTGCTCTTTTTTTTGTAATTCTGTACCAAGCAATCTGCCTAAAAATTATATATCCTTATTTGTTTTTCTTTTTGGCTCACAGTGCTGTTGGTTTAGAAAACCCCGATCTCTCATCATATCCCAGGGCAAAAGATTCGATGGAGTACTCTCAGAAGGTTACTCTTCATGCAGGTGATGCACTTTTCATTCCTGAAGGCTGGTAAGATCTAAGTTGTCATTTTTACGAGATAATTTCCTTTATGAGGGGCCTTTCTCTTTTTTTATGTGGATAGAATGTCCTTTGCAATTCTTATGTTATTTTTGGATCTTATTTTTCAATTTTAGTGTAGGAACTTTTTGCCTGTATGTTAAATCTTTAGTTGTTTATTGTTTATGTTCTATAGAACAAATGGGTTAGTTTTATATTTAAGAGAAGGTTAAAGGAACAAAGGTTTAAGGGCTTATGGTGTGGCTAAATGCTACAAAATCTTTCAGAACTTCTATGACAATCTTTATATTCATTTATAAGCATCAACATCACCAATTTATTTTTACTTCCATTCTGGATGCACACCCATGTCTTCTAGCTGTTGATTGTTTGTTTGTTTTTCCTAATTGCCACAGGTTCCACCAAGTGGACAGCGACAATTTGACCATAGCTGTTAACTTTTGGTGGCGATCAAACATAATGTCTGGCATTTTAGAACATATGGATGCTTATTATTTGCGCCGGATACTGAGAAGGTAATCTTTCTTCATTAACTTTTATTATCTACCAACTTCATAGTTTTTTTTGTAGACCTTTTCATGTCAGTTGTTCCAAAATTTTTAGAAATATGGTTACATAACTGGGTATGACCTTTGTTTCATTTACATATCTTACTTGCTCCATCAAATTGTTGCTGGAACTTCAAGATTGGTGGATAATGAAATGGTATGTCGATCCCAATTTATAATTCATTTGCTATTGAGGACACCGAACTTATCATTCTTTTGGACATGGAAAATGTATACATTATTAATTTGTTTTGATTCAGCGTGAAAACCTTTCCCGAGTCCGTTGAAAATGTGATCTCTCAAATTGTGTAAAAATAGTTCATTATTTTGAATGCTAGAAGGAGAAAATTGTGAAAAAAATTCTCCAGAATTACTGGATGAACAGGCCTTCTGTATGGATTTGGGAAAACTTCGTGCAAACATATTGTGCTTAATATTTGATTCTGCATGGAAGTTTTCCTTTGAATCATATTGTGGATGGGAAAATCTTAGTTATGAAAAAATTTGATTTTGGGCACTGAAAACAGAATGTTCACCTAGATCATCTATAGTCTTGTAAAATAATCAGTCTAATGTTGGTGGAATCTTAAGATTTTAGTTCTATAGGGTAACAATGGATAGCAAGTAACTTTCATGTTGGCTATCTTTCTCGGCTCTTATTCAGGTTTGTTGGTCATTATTGATCACTATAACTTATCTTCAATTAGGACAGAATCAAGTACTGCACAGGGCTTCTTCTCTCGACAAGGTGAATCCACATAGGCATGCTTGTGAGCTGCTTACTAATGGAGAAAGAGGTGATGTTTTGGCATTCGTCTAAGCCTTTTTCCTTTTCATTAAGAGAAGTTGTCCTGTATGTATTATCTGGTAATTGATTCTTATAACCTACCAGATGACGAAAGCCATGATGAGGACCAGTCACATGAAACACAAGGTTTACTAGGGAAGGACCTACAGGAGAGGTGTCAGCTGGATCAAATGGAACCACTTGCTCTCCAGGCTGTACACGAACTTGTTTCTTTAGTACATCAGAAAGTTAATATTGGTGATCATGGTCAACCTGTACAATCGATTTCAACTAGTGACTCTGCCATTGGAATGAAAGGTGAACGTTATGAAGTTGGGAAAAGTAATGTATTCATTCTAGAGGGTGATCCAGTTGCTCAAATTCTTTGGAACCTTGATCCTCTTACTCTCCGAGATGTTCTCCTTGGCATGGTGGTGAGTCTGCTTGCTCTAGAGGGCCTATGATTCCAATAAATTGATGACTTTTCCTTGATAATGCTGCCAACAAATTAATGAGCTGTCTTTGTTAATATGTTGTTCATTTAAAGTGAGCTGTAATCATCTCATGGTGTAGTTAAACGATGCATAAGTTCAATGTATGATGACATTTCACATCCTCTTTGGGCATCTCATGCTTCACAACTCTTTCCAGCATAATTTTCCAAGAACCTTGGAGGCTATGATACTGCACTTACTTTCACCAGTGGCAGCAGAAGTACTCACACGAAAGTTTGACGCAATAGACCAACTGACCTCTGAAGAAGATCGGTACTTTGTCAGCTTCATAAAGACTTAAATGATGAAAGTAAACGGGAATTATTTTCATTCTTTTGCTGTCCTAATTCATTTTTATCATTCATGATTTCAGAAATAAGTTCTATCAAGTTTTTTATAGTGCATTTCATGACCAATTCGCTGCAATGGATGCACTTTTAAATGGGAAAGAATCGTTTGCATTCCTGGTAATTCCTTTTGCTTGTCAATTTACCCATTAATACATTCTTACTACCATTATGCAATATAATGTCATATCGTAGGCTTCTATTATTGTACCTTTTCTGGATTTGTATAAGTTTACTTGTCAGTATTTATGTGAATGAGAAAATAGGGTTGGATGGAGATACCTTTGTTCTATATTTTTTCATACTTAACCTTGTATATGAATGGTTGAGAGAAACGAGGATATAACATGTTCATGGCAATTTTATAACTTGAACAGAGTAGATGCAATCTGTGTGATATTCAATTACATATGGAAATGCATTTTATGGGAGTCTGGGTTCTTGAGTAACCACATGGGCAATCTATTGTGTCATACAGAGTTGAAAGGGGAATTCTGAAAGATGATCTTATTTCTTGTATTGTATATTTATGTTCGTATACTAGGTGCATGTCTTACCTTGAGTTGGAAGTTATGCCATATGCATGCATCTAAATCAGTGTCGGATTCTCATCATAGCTCTCTGATGCAATTTTCTTTTGCCACATGATTCTCCTCTGAATGATCAGTCTTTCTAAAGTTACTTATGATTTCTGTTCTCCTTTTGGTTCTTTACAAATTTTACCTTGATCAGCATCTTCTTCTGGGGAAACTTTTATGCATCTCGTTTTCCACGCATGCATCTTTATCTTTAGCTAGTTGCAGGACTATAAAGATCTTCCAAACATCTTATTGAGTTGAAATTTTATAAATGTCTTGGAATCCGGTTAAATCGCTGTTATTATCGTTGATGAAATATGCAACACAAACTTTTATGCATTGTAAAGGAATCTGAATTCATTGATAATTTTTCTATTTGCAGTCATTCAAGAATGTCCTGGACAAGTACTTGGGAGTAAACTCTGATATACCAAAACCATCAGTTTGATAATTACATATGGAGACGTAATTCGTGGAGGACTAGGCCCACTTGTGATATTAAATGGTCAATCCGTGCATTTCCATGAAGAAGCTTTCTGTTTTAATCAATGATTTCAAATTGGGTCATCTATAATAGTGCAGAAGTTGCAAACCTTGATGCTGTTGTATGTCTCAGTTGTCGACATGGAACCCCATTCAATTTTTGAAAGTTTTGTACAGTTGATGATAATGAAAGTGATTTTCCCTCATTTGGTGATTCCAATGGTCCATTAATAGTGTATAAATCTTTGCTAATAAAAACGACTTGGCGTTTGGAAAATGTCTCACATTTTCGAATTAGAGCATAATTGAATTTGGTCATATGAGGTCAGGTAATTTGTGATTTCGTCGGTGCAGCTATAGCATGTGTGGAAGCAGGTCACATGCACCGGCTCAAAAACCGATGCACCCGTTAGTAACCCCAGAAGCATAATACCCTCACTTATGAAATAGTAAGCAGTTTATCTTTGATCGGACTTTTTACCCTCTTGGTACAATTTCCTAGCCATTTGCTCATGAGTACAATGTTTATGTAAGTTTTGTCTTTGTTTTGAGAAAGACAAGTTGATAGAATTGCGGGTTCAGACGACAATAAATTAAATGGCGCCTTCAGAAGATGCGAGTTCATTTCTTTATCCTTTTAGTTGCATGTGTGCTACTCGAGAGGGTTGCACAAAAGATTGTGTAGTATGGATGGGGATTTGCAACAGAAGAGGCAAAGAGAGAAAGGAGCGCAGACCAGGAAAAAAGAAAGTGTAGGTAATAATTAGGAAGAAAAGAGGGAAAAGGCAAGTTTGTTAAAATTAGATTCCCTGAAAGAAGATGACATGCAAGTATGTTGAAAAGTGGAAGGAGAGTGGAACTTTTGGTTTGTCTGGACGTGTAGAGGGAGATAAAAAGATGCAGTCTTTTATTTTTTTGCAAGACAAATGGCATGTATTGTACCTTAAGCCTGCAACCTACGCATACTTTCCAAAAGCTTGGATATTCCGTAAGGCCCAGCTCTCTTCTTTCATTAATCCCTAGGGCTAGCGTCTCTTCTTTCTTTTGCACCGTTGAATACACTAAGTTGTTCTAACAACGATTTGTTCAGTACTTTTTGTTCGGTAAAGGTCTACAAGTTGAACCAATGACGCTAATCAGTTCTACTTTTCTGCCATTAATACAGAGACAACCCTTCATGCAGGATAAGGTTGTTCTACACTCGCCCTTTACAAAGTTCCTAAACAAGACACGCTAAAACAAATTCAACTTTTACGACTTGCTTAAAAAGTATTTGTAAACTACCGCCTCCTTAGATAGTAAACAGTCTCCAACTTATCTTTCATTATGATTACACATACTCCTTGCAAAGGATAATATTGTTAAAGAATCGATTTTTATCTAAAAAACCAAGCATCATCGGCCAATAGTGGTGGTGGGTCAGGAAAGCAGAGAAAAAATTAGTAAGATTTCATGATTTGAATGCTAACGTAGGTGAAGCTGCCAATCCTGTGTGTAGAATTGCACGGAAATTGATAAAGGAGAGACTCACGAACATGGAAAAGAAGAACTCAGAGAATTGCAATACAAAACTTTCAAAGTTGCATCACATCGAGTATCGTTTTCATGACCGTTGACATTTTGTTTTCATTTGCTCTGCTCCTCTTTTCCTTTTGGCTTAGACCACCAATATTGCGTCCCGGACCACCAACTCACTTGCACAAATACACATAGAGCATCATGCATACATTACGGGTTTTTACCCTTCTTTATGAAAAGGCTATTATTTCTTTTTAAGTTTTATCGTTTTCTTTTCTTAGTACGTTCCATAAAGTACTGATTGTTGGAAATTGTTTATATTTTCTTCCGTCCGAGTAGAGATCAAAGACTTGTCTAGGAACTATGTATATAATTTGGAAGTCTGTTGTACAGATAAAAGGTTAGAAATTAAAGCATTAGGAAATAGACCTGAAAGAATGGATGTGGACCCCTCTCACCGACTTGCTTACCTTATCGGCGTCTCTGTTATCTTTGTTTACAAGTGTTTGATCAAATAATCTACGGTCTTCTTTCAAAAGAAAAGAAAGAGAGCTAGGCTTAATTGTATTGCATGCATCAAGTAGTATTTGTGCAAGGGTTCTGAGACATTTTAGCTTTGATTAATTGAAATGTCAAAGGCTAACTCTAGTGGGGTTGATGCATCAAAAGTATTTTATGTAGGGGAGGGGACTAAAGATTTCAGATTTGATTTACTTTTGATCATAATAGGCTAATCATGGAGACAAGTTGTCTTTCTATGCCAATTTGGCATGTTCTTTGCATCGACAGTACAATAATTTAGAAGAGTTAAATGTTAGCTTCTAAGGCCGAATGGAACGGAGTTTAGGATGGAATAAAATGGAATGACAATTAATGGAACGGAATGAAATGAAATGGGCCACTCTATTGTTTGGAAGTTTAAATAAAATAAGAAAAGGTTTGGAAGGTAAACCATGTCATTCCATCCCTGACCCCCCAATTTAGGAAGTCACAAAATATTAGATTTTGGATGGCAAAGGATGGCTTCCAAAGTCATCAATTGCCATTCCATCCTGTTTCAAAATAGACTCTTAAACAATGGCTTGAGTCATTTGAACCATTCCATTTCATTCCCTTCCATCCCTCCACCCATATCCAAACATACCCTAAAACCCCTTGCTATTCTTTTAAAATGTGGAGATGGAGACGGGACAAAAGAGCAAAGGCATGAATTAAAAATCGTGAGATGAGATCAGAATGAGGTATACATAACTTATCTTTTTCATATTTCATATCCTCACAACAAAAATTACAAACACTGTCGGACCTTCCTCACCCAAACTCGTCATCATCATAGTTTGGCCTCAAAGATAGAATCATTGTGATCACTAACTCTCACAAGTAAATCAAATGCAAAAGAGATTAACTTCCATCTGATATTAATTTATTAGAGAAACTAAGACATAATTAGAGGACGATACGATTAAACACTGTTTTTTAGTATCTCTGTCTTTGAAACAAGTGCAAATGCTACGTTTAGACTCTCATTTCTTGGGTTCTAGCAATCATCCCAAGCTTCGGAGGCAGGAGGCTGAGTGTATCCAAAACCGTGATGCTTCAACAGTGAATGGTCTATCTCATTGTAATGCTGGAATCCTATACCCCCCGTGAAATTTAGCGCTTCCCTCAGGTTCAAGCTTACGTTGACATGACCCCTAACATTTGCACCCATTCCGTTTCCACGAACACCTTGCTGGCTTTCACCAGCCTGCAGACCAAGAAAGTCCCTAGTCAAACGATCATTCTTCTGCCACATTGCCAGATTTCCCAGGTAAGAACCTTGCGAGATGTGACTAACCGAGTCAGCAACTTGATGACTTGCTGGTCCCAACTTGCCCATGTCTAACTGAGTCATGTGACTTTGACCCATAGCGATTGTCTGAGTAGCACCAACAGTTGCAGCCTTTTGGAGGAGTGCAGTGGCTGACAAGTGGTGCGATGCTGCTGATGTGACAGCAGAGTGTGAGAAATTCTGGAAGGGAGAAATCGCCGAACCCTTGTGGATGGTGGGCAATGGTGGTGATGAATCTTGGAAGAGTGGCGTAGTATTATTCTGAAATGGGTGATTTTCGGGCTTGATGTGGACATTGTTAGGGTTTTGAGATTGATTCCCAGGAGAGAGTGAGATCTGATGGTTAGGGATAGAGAAGAGAGGAGGATGAGTCTGGGAGGTTTGAAGAAGTAAAGTTTGAGCAGTTGGATTTGTTAAGATGAGTTGGTGAGCTGAGAGTCTTGCACTTTCTTCAGCCAATGCATCGCAGAAGGCTCTATGAGTTATGAAGCTATCCTTCCTGTAGACTCAAAGAATGCACAAACAAAAGAAACCAAGTCGCATATTAGGAAACAAATCACCTTAAGATCATAAATACTAACTAGCCTATAATAAGAAGTAATTAACTCATCCATGAACAAGCAACATTCAAAATCATAACAAGGGGGGAAAAAAAAGCTTGAAATACATAACATATGAAGAATTGAATTTGATAATGTTAATGTCTTTAATTCATCTTGCATCGTTTATTAATTAGTAGAAAGGAAATCAAAGGTCGAAAGAAAGAGATGGAGCATGCGGATTGGATAGATACATGATTACCATAAAGCAAGAAAGCACAAAAGTAGTATTATCTTCTTTGGTCAAACCTGAAGAGGGGAGAGAGAGAGAGAGAGAGAGGATTCATGCAAAAAATGCAGAAAGACAGTAGAGGGATAAAGATCGAAAAATGAGCTCATGCATGAAACAAAGATACGGAATTGAGACCCCCAAACATGTGGTACTGATGAAGAAAATGAAAGCAGATGGGAGAGTATCAGATTTTTTGCAGATTTATTAGCTTTTCATGATGAAATAGTTCAGAGCCTGAGTGTGTTCCTGGGAGTAAAATTATGACAATGCTCCGTAAAAAATCACGGGTCTTACTTCAAGACAGCAAACTGTACAAAGCAGTTAAACTCATTTATTTGTTTCACTTTTTTTTTCTTGTACAGGATCAGCTACCAGATGTATTCATCATTGCTTTAAGAATCAGGAATTTCAATTACTATGTACCCAAATGTGTACACTTATGAAAAATGCATGCATTGCATCAACTTTTTCTTTTTTCCAGGGAACAAAAGAAAGGGTTTATCTACTTCAATCTTAATTAGTCAGTCATTTAACTATAGGAAGCAAAAGGAGAAAGCATAAATTTTCTGTTGGGTTTGAAGAGACGGTAACAAAGAACAACATGTTATTATGTTGATTGTTCCTTTATCTCCTATCTGTTTTGTTCTTTTGGAATGTTAAGAACTGTCAGGCTTCAGATTTTGGAGGTTATTGTTTCATTTAATGAAAGCGTCGACTGATTCTCCTATTAGTGGCATTCATTTCTATGCAATCTGCCAACATCTTTGAGCTTCAGATTCCACTCAGAGCTTACATACACCTCCTGCATACAAACAACTACAAGACGAAACAGACTGAAGCAATATACAAGTAAAAAATATTTGCCATGAACAGTGATGGAGGCCAAGATGATGAATTTTAAGTGACAAAGGAGGAGATAAGGAGACCACAATAAAGACAAATAATAGTAAGCGTTCATCAATTTTTGTTAAAAAAAAGGAGCTTAGAAAAGATAGCGAAAAAAGAACTGAAAAAATTAACCTGGAAAAAAGGGTTCCACAGTCACATCTGTACTCTCTTGTGCCGCAGGTTTTAGAATGAGCTTTCCAATCTGATTGAACTGCATAGATCTTTGAACACTTTTCGCATTTCCACTTCTTTTCGCCATGTTTTCGGCAGTAGTGCTTCTTGATACCAGTGAGGTCACCAAGAGCCCTAGAAGGATGATGGTGAACACATGATGGCTCAGGACAAACATAAGCTCTCTTTCTAATGTCTTTGCTGTTTCTTTGCTTCAGCTTCCAAGGAAGGTTATGGCCTCTCCTGTGAAGTTGAAGATTTTGATCTCTTTGAAACCCCTTGTTGCAGATCTCACACACAAATCTATTCGTGGCCAGCAAGGTCCTTGGAGATAATGCTATCACTTCAGCATCTGGATCTGTAACCATTACAATAAACATATAATCATCGTAAAATCTTACTAGTACTAACTGAAATTCAAGATACTGAAAGAGAGATTTCTGTGTGTATGTAATTACCTGGGTTGCCTGGCAAGCTTCTCTTCTTCTTGATCTTCTGTTGTTGTTGCAGGGGGGAGATGGTTGTTGAAACAACTGGATTTAGATCACAAAAATCCTGCACTCTAGCACCAGAAGAAAGACTGGGTTCCTCAGACAAAGAAGTTGAGCTGGAAATAGCTGCAGAGAACATGCTTATGTAGAAGAAAAATCCAACGAAGAAAAACAAGAAAAATGATATCTTTGTTTTGTTCGATATCTTTCCAAAAGTTTATAACACTTTGAACCTTAGAAGAAACAACAAGAAGTTTGATGAATAACTAATTCCAGGCCTGAAATATCCCAGCTTTGGACAAAACTAAAAAAAAACTTTGTTGATGAACAGTTGGCAGTGAAATATAGACAAAGAAAGGTATCATTTATTGGGTAGCAAAAGCAAAATCTCGTGAAGAGAAGATGATGATGATGATGATGGGTTATTCTCCAAGTCGCTATCTAGCCGTGGATTGCTTGTCTGAGCAACTCTGAAACAAAATACAGATGTATCTCTTTCCAGCCTCTTTGTCTCTATTTTTTATCTCTCTCCATCCATCTTAAAACCCATCTAAGAGTTTACCATGCAATCAAACCTAGAAAGACCAGGCAATAAGATGGTTTTTGCCAAAAAACGTCTCACAGTCTTCACCACCCAAGTAACCTTCTCCTTTCTGTCTATATATGTCTGTACGAAGAACATGTGGAAAGAAAGAAAGATTAAGATAAATTATCAGTAGCTAGGTATTGTAGATTATAGAGTACAGAAAGTGATGATTACAGTGGCAGACCATGAAAGAGGATAGGAAAGAAACTTGAAATTACAAAGACTAAAATATTCTTTTTTAAAGGATAGTGAATCCAAAAAGAAAAGGAAATGGATAGCATGGCAATTCTAAAAGGAGAGAGAGAGAGAGAGAGCTAAGGACTCACAAGAATCCTGACCCCACTTGATTCACTAACATTTTTTCCCACTCAATAATTTTTCTTGTAAATTCTTACTTTGGTACTTTCTGTCTTTTCTTTTGTTCCTGTTATAAAACACCCAAACCCTAAAAGGACCTTGATTTGAATGGAATGCTATCAAAAGGAGGTTTACTTCTTGCCAGATTAACTTAGAACTCCCAAGAAGAATGAAAAGCTTAGAAGGTGATGAAAGGCAAAGAGCTAGCTAGGTAGAGATGGAGAGATGGTCCTTCTCAACCTTTTCTATTACCCTACAACCATCATGATTGTTGTATTGATTTGACTCTCTCAGCTTATACACTTGGCTTTCCAGTACATATCAACCACTTAATTTCCATTAAACACTCGGTTTATTAATTACCTTATTCTTGCAATTGTATTGTCAAAGAGATTAATGTCTTAAATTGGAGCTTGTTAGAGGGATACATAAGTAAATATTACCTACAATTATCTATACTTAGTATGCAGAAATAGCTTTTGTTTTATCTCTGTTAAGAGTAATGATCCATGACAACTGGAAATACTCTTGAAATGTTTCAGGATAGAATTTAGCTTCCTCCTTGGATGCTCTTAATTAGACATAAGCATTGACAGTCTTCTCTATGATACATGGAAGATTTTTGGAATATTACATCTCTTTTTTTTCAATTATTTCCGTTGAAGTTTCTATTTTTCACAACTTTCTGTCTGTATTTCTTTTGTAACTATTCTAACCCGTACGTCCTAGTGCATAGTGAAAGTGCTGAAGCAAACCCCACCAAGGGGAGTTTGGAAGGTCTCCTCTCTTCTTTTTATCCTCATTTATGGACTTTTTCTTGGTTTCAAATCCAAATCTAAAGCCATGAAGAGATAGCACAAATTGTCCTTCTTTTCCTCTTCATGATAGAAAACAAACATGCAGTGTTTACTTGAACTTGTGCGCGATTATACGACTATATTGGTGGCTATAAGAAGCATTAGGAGCATAAGGGATTCTGTTTCTTTAAAGGGCATGCGTGGCCTAAAACATGGTAGCTCAAGACAATAGCATCGACCATGCAAAAACCAATACATAAGCCTTTGTAAGGAATAGGACCCATTTCATCATTTGGATATAATTGAGTGTTACTGTTGATGATACTCTGGAGAATCCTATGTGAGTTTTCTTTTGATATCGATGTTAAAAAACTTTTGAATCAATTCGTCTTATGAGTGAGATTCATTTTGCTAGCTTTTCTTTTGGGATGAGATGAGGTTTAACGTTGGTTGATTCACCTTGTGGCCTGCAAAAGCTAGGACGATGATGATGCAGGGTATATTCAAAGGAATAAAAATTTAAAAAAAGTGTTGTGCCTAAGTAAACATTTTCACGTCTGAAATCTTGGTGACTAAAGCATAATTGATCACTGAATTCATAGGTTTATGATACTACATCTTCTCAAAAGAAATAAAGAAAAAAAAAGCCATTAACCCAGAGCACGTTGGTGAAGTTCTATTAGCATAATGGAATCTCCTGGTAACAGTGAAATGAAAATACTCTTACTTTTTGCTTATTGTTCATGACAAACAATTGGTGATAAAAGCGGAAGAAGGAGAATTCAAGTTTCCGTGTCTACATAACAGTGATGATGAAGAAGTTGTGATCAAATTCATCTTCTTGTAATATTCAAACTAGTTATGGTCTACTTGGAATTGGAATAAATGTTCCAAGTTCTAGAGGCATATTGATGAGTACGAAAGAATAGGCCTTTGTGGGTCATTCCTTTCCTTCACGGGTTTTTCTATTCCCAGATTCTCTCCTACAACTTCTTCAATTCAACGGTCTCAATAAAAGACACAATTGCAGAGTTGCACACCAAAAGATTATATTATCGTTTTCCGCCTTCTCACACATGTCTCTGTAAATAATGTTACCCTTGTGTCCATTTCTGGAAAAAAAAAACCAAACTGCTAGAATTAACGTAACCTAGCAACAACCAAAACAAGTTTCCATAGAATAAATAAAAAAAGCGAACCAAAAAGCACTTGGATATCAAGCAATCTTGGTTAAGTTTAATTGGAAGCTTAATTATAGTAGCATTTACAAATCCTTCCTCCAATACAACTGACTTCCTTGAAAAAGAAAACAATGGATTATTTTCTATTTCTTTTGTCTTTGGTTTTAGTTCTTAGGAGAACCACAAAAGAAAAGAAAAACTTAGGGAACTAGGAAAGTGCATAAAACCAATTTTTTAAAAATCGGACTGGACATCAAATTGGTCAAAGAAAAAGTTTAGGGTTTAAAGGTTCAATCCGTATTAAACCTTTATAAAACCGATATATAATAAATAAGAAGTAAAAATTATAAGAGTAAATAAAAATGAAATATTTTATTGAAATAGAAAATACACCAATATTTTGTTTTGAATTTTAACCAACAAATACTATTATTTTTAATATCATAAAAATTAAAATTGACATCTTTATCTTATTTTTAGAATTTTACTATTTATTTCAAGTATAATTTCTTCTCTTTATTAAATAGAAATTGATATTTTTAAAGAATAAGAGCTAATTATATGACTAACTGTTTGACTAATTATTGGTTCTTATTTATCATTTTATAAAATATTATTTATTATTATTTGTTTTTACCATTGACGAATGTTACCCTTAGTTGATATTTTTTCTCAACAGTTCCTCTCCTTCTCGTTTCTCTTTCAATCTCCACCCACTATTACCACCATTAGGGCTGCCTCACCTACGTGCAGTGGAGCGAGTCGGAGCTTAAGACTTGTACGTAAAAATTTGTTGGATGTTGTCTTAGGCATAGAGGTATAATGCATATAAGCTTGGGTGTGGGCTTTTGAGATCTGATCCTTGTGATTGGATTCCCTATCGTCTTTATATGATTATTGGTTTGAGTAATGAACACGCACTCAATTCAAGGTACAGAAAAAATCAGCTAATTTATTATTTAACCAATTGATTTTTCTACGGTCAAAAATAAAAATTGATCCAGAAACTAATATGATTTGTGCTTATCTTGGTCGAATCGATCGGTTTTATATCTTTTACATCATTGCATACAACAGTCAAAAACAGGGTCCTTAAGCCCCCATATGTCATTTTAAGTTGTTAGGACTAGAGTGTTTTAAACCTAGACTTAATAGTAAAACTAAGGTCTATCCATTGACAACTTTATCCTTCGACGTATTAATAATAAAATAGAAGAAAAAATTAATAATAAGGGCCTTTCCCTTTACTAAAAGATGCCGAGCGCAGGGGCTTGATTCATGGTGTTTGGGCTGGTCTTGGGTGTCCGCGGATTTCTCATATTTTCTTTGCGGATGACTCACTTCTCTTCTTTGAAGGTAACGTTCAGGAGGCTTCAGCGATTAAAGCTATTCTGGGGACTTATGAGGCAGCTTCAGGTCAGTCTATTAATCTCACTAAGTCTGGCATTCTTTTTAGTCCCTCTATCTATGAGAATGTAACACATGCTATTTCTGGGCTGCTCCATGTTACTCTTCCTATCAGTGGGACTTCGTATTTGGGATTGCCTTCTTTAATTGGTCGGACTAAAAAACAGATTTTTTCTTTCTTAAAAGATAGGGTGTGGAAGCACATGACTCACTGGAATAGTCGTTTCCTATCTAGAGCTGGCCGGAAAATTTTAATTAAATCTGTTGCACAGGCAATTCCAAAGTACTGCATGAATGTCTTTCTGTTACCTGTGTTTGTGTGTGATTGAACCGAATTTATACTATAAATTAGGCCTGCTTTCTTTAGTAATTATGCATTTGTTGACTCCTAATTTATGATTTTTGTGCTTAAGTTGGTTCCTCGTGTTGAGTTT
>JAOSBP010000004.1:11251036-11276363 GCA_027563825.1 Erythroxylum mucronatum | reverse complement strand
ACGTGGGAAAGTAAAGATATTTATATGTTTGGAACTAATAAAAATTTTAATAGAAAAATTGAGTGGATTCTTTTTATAACGTTTGGTATACAATATTATTTTATAGGATGTAATATAATTTTAACTTAATTTTCCAATTATATCCCTAAACAAAAATTACTATTATTATTAAATGTTATATTACAAACAAATGAGAAAGCAAGTTTTTTATTAATCCTATAGCTCGTCCCCATCATCCTCGTCCCCATCAACAAGATCGACGTCGTCCTCATCTGCTCTCCTAAATAAAATAGGTGGTTCTGATTTTCACTTCCTTAGGAACCAAAGACCAGAGCTTGTAAAATTCCCAAATGCTCACCAGTCACCACAACCATTTTAGCTTACTAAACCAACAAACGCCATCAAGCTAATTTAGGTTATTGTTAAGAAATTGATCCACGATGGACGCCGATTGTGCGTTTGTCTCAAAGGGAAGATCTTTGATTATCGACTGATTTAGGTTATTTCTTGCATAAAACGTGCTTCCGTGTATGAGTGGCATACGAAATTGGTGGTGCTTTCGCTAAGTGAAGACTAGATCTGCGTTGAGCCAAACTAGATTCAACCTTCTCTGACGATAGGGCAATAGAACTTGTTGCGAAGCTTGTGGAAGTATCGCATACCCACTTTGCCGAAGTACCCATGATGGTACTTGTCGAAGAGGATACGGTGGTGGTGCATACCTCCGGCGTTACCCCGCCCTCCCGGATGCTTCCTGTGCTTCCCGATACGGCCGTGGCCAGCGCTGACATGGCCCCTCTTCTTACGGTTCTTCTTGAATCTCGTCGTCATCTTCTCGGCGGCTCTGAGGTGGTTCTGATTTTAAGAAAGAGTTGTTGTAGAATAAGAATAGTTAACGAAGATGTAGTCTTTTAATAAAAGAGTTATGGGAGGTGGGGGTTGAAGAAGGGTTAAATTGACCAGTATAATTTTTAGATTAAATTCCTAAGGAAAGTAATCTAAATACCAAGGGGGGTGTTGGTATTTAGAATCCAAGGAAAATGCTTCTATTTTCCCTGAATTAGGAAAGTTTTTACTTTCCAAACAACTCAAAAAAACGAACCAAACATAAAATTTTAATTTTTGGGAAAAAGATTACTTTCCCGGTCAACATTCCGTGCCAACCAAACGAGGCCTTAAAGAATTTTTTTAAAGAAGGACCCTTCTTCCATGGCTTAAGTTAGGATTGTCGGCCTGACCGAAAAATCAACCCAATCCTCCCCATTTTAGGGGAAAAAAAAAGAGTAGCAAGAATTTGAAGACCATTTTAAGAATGTTAGGAAAATAGGTGAATTCCAACAGGAGATGACGATCACAACCAATGGAAAGTTGTTGGTGTTAGGGTTTGTTACCACGGTGTGTTCAGCGATAATTTGCTCCGGAGAAGAACGGTCCACGTGCTTGATGGTTTATAAAGAAGGTGGTGCTCCAGCGGTGCTTCGATCCCCAAAATGCCCCCGCTGGAACCTCCCAAATTACGATTCCGGACAACGCACGCCTGAAGGTGGCAACTCCCGATGTCAGTCGGCGTTGCTTCAGGGCCGCAGGAAGTCCCAGGAGGACCGCATCCTCTGCAATCTTGATCTTCAGATTCCTTTTCCAGGTTTTTTTTCCCTCGCTCTCGGTATACTACTTACACTCAAAAAGGAGGCATGTTTTCGTGAACAGGCTGTTCTTTTACGATATACAAAATGGTTGCGAATGCTTGCTTGATTCCGTAGAATTTCGTTTTGATAGTGGAAAGTTAATGCTTTTATAATAATGGGAGTTGGACCCTGTTATCACAAGATACAATGAATTATGTATCTTTATATCAACTAAATGAACCTTCACATTCCTACTTACGTAATTGTCGAAGTAAGAAATTGCGTAAAATATGAAGACTGATATATGGAATTTGATGTTTGAGTAGGTAAAGGAGGTCTTAAGCAGGTGAAGGTTGGGATTGTGGCGGTTTTTGATGGTCACAATGGTGCAGAGGCTAGCGATATGGCTTCAAAACTTTTACTGGAGTATTTTGCTTTGCATACTTATTTTCTTCTGGATGCCGCATTTTCTTTTGTTTCCACTGGAAGATTGCCAGATAAAGCAGGCAAGGAAGTTTTCCAATTGCTATACCCTGACCAAAAACTGGGTCACCATGACTTGAACTTTAAGAGGTGCTTTTATAGTATCTTTCATCTTGATTTTTTTAATTCCCACGTGCAGAGTTAGGCGATATAGTCTTCCCTTCTGAACTGAACAAGGAAATATAAGTCTGTGTATTGAGATGGATAACCTGTTTTTTTCAATAATTTGTGTGCTTCCAAATTCCAGCATTATAAAATATTAGTCTTCCTGTTATGAAAGCAAAATTATGCTTGGTTCTTGTGCATAAGAGTACACAGGGAAACTTGACACATATCCTATCTTTTTGTGCCTGAGGAATTCCATGTCATGATCTATCCATCTTAAACAATTCTTCTAACTGTTGATTTGCAATTCTGAAGGAATGAAACATTTACAGGTTTAAACTCTCTTTACGAGAAAGTGTTGACAATTCTTTTCATTTGGACATTTTGAAGGAAGCATTGCTGAGGGCAATCCATGATATTGATTCAACGTTTTCTAAGGCATGATGAACTTATTTCTTCCTTTTGTGTTCTTTCTGTTTACTCTTTATATGCTTTATAAGCTGTTATTCTTATTTTGTAAACAAGCTAAACTTTTTTTTCTTGAGTCATGAAGGAGGCATATCGAGATAATCTTGATTCAGGATCTACAGCTACCATTGTGCTGATAGCAGATGGCCAAATCTTAGTTGCTAATGTTGGAGACTCAAAGGCTCTTTTGTGTTCTGAAAAATTTCTATCTCCTTCTGAAGCAAAAGGTTGCAAAGATCTGGTCAAAAAGTTGGTCTTGATTCTACTATAGTTTATGCCATTTCATGATTGTGCATTGGAGAATAGTTATATATTCTGTTTCCTCTTTTATGCTCTTGCATGCTTGTCATTGAGGTATGAGAGCTATAATTTTCACTGTATGAAGTGATGGCCTCTGTAATGTATTGTTCTTTGCATTGCAGCAAGTTTGTTAAGATTATACAGGGAGAAGAGACAAAGTGGAGTTGTTTCACCTAGAAGAGACTGTGATGTCACTACTTTGTCATCATCTAAAGGACTAAAAAGTTTAATTGTTGAGGAACTGACTAGAGACCACCATCCTGGCAGGGATGATGAAAAGTTCCGAGTGGAAAATGCTGGTGGTTATGTACTTGAGTGGGGTGGTGTGGCTCGAGTGAATGGTCAGCTGGCTGTTTCCCGAGCTATTGGTGATGTATCTTTTAAAAAGTGAGGTTCACATCCTTCTCATTCCTTGATTGAACACGTTAACTGGCTAAGTGCATTTTCTCCTTTTTATCATTCAGTAGCCTCTCCTGGATTTACCATTTTAATGTGCTCTTCTGATCCGGGGTTACTGTTATTTATCATTAGTTATGGTGTTATATCTGCACCGGAAGTGACTGATTGGCAACCTATCACCTCAAACGAGAGCTACTTGGTGGTTGCATCTGATGGTGTGTTTGAGAAGTTGAGTTTGCAGGATGTTTGTGATCTTTTGAGGAAAGTTCACATTCATGATACAGAGAAGTTAGGACTCTCAAATGCATGTTCATACTCTTTGGCTGAATGTCTAGTTAACACAGCCTTTGAAAAGGGTAGTATGGACAACATGGCAGCTGTTGTTGTTCCATTATCATATATTAGAGTCTCTCAGAAACAGCCGAGGGAAAAATGTGTTCGGGAAGGAGATTTGTATTCTTCAACATTTGGACTAAATAACATAAAGCTTGAAGAATTAGGTAAATTTAATTTTACTTTGAATTCTAACATTTATTAAGTATGTGGTCCCTTTACAATCACCTTTGTCTGGGTCCTTGCTGACCTGGCTGTTCAGGTATTCCAGATCATGGCTGTATGTTGTTGTTCTCCAAATTCTGGTGTAATAAGTTTAGACCTGCATGATATGATCTGATAAATTAAAATAAGGTTTATATATGATACTTTTGACTTTTTAGGGGTTTGTGTCCTACATACACGAACATCTTCACAAGCTCTAATTTGGTTCACCTTGCATTGTAATGGTGAATACTTAATTGTTGTGACTGACTTCTTAAATGACCTTTCTCAATCTCTCCTATAAATTATTTGGATTATTTGACTATAATGGCTGATAATGGCATTTTTTATCATTAATTTTTGACAGCTCATGACCTCACTTCTGATCTAGTCCAGTTGGGGCATTTAAATCCACTTGCCACAAAGTTTGACAGGTTATTGGTAAGGTGTTAATGCTAGCTTGATGATCTTTTTTTACCTGTAAATTCATCCTTTGGCTTTGTAAAGAGATCACTTATTTGTTTTGTCTGCTTTATCAAATGAAATTTTCAACTTACAAGAATGGTGCTAACATGTTTTTATTCTCGACAGTCATGTGAAAAACTGATAGGTTTAAATTACATTATTCTCAATCTTATTTCTTCTGTTTGATTGAAAGATAAGAGGCACTATCTTATGTTAATCATATTGAAGAAAGGAATAAAAGCCTATGCAATTTGTTCAAGTTTTAGATTCCATGATCTAGGTTGATTTGTGTCTGCTGTCATGATCTTGGTTTTGGTGGGTTTTGATACTGATTTTCATATTCTAGGTCGAAGGAAAGTATGAGAATGTTGCTTGTTATTACTTGTTTGAGAACCTTGATGATAAATTGGATGTATTGCAATTTCAAAGAAACGGCCAGGACAATTATGAGCATGACCTACCACAGGCTTTACCCAAGTCATTTAGTGACCAATATGGTAAGTGAACCTTTTCATTTTGAAGTTGCTGGCGTATTGCCATTAGGTTATCATGGCTGCTTACTGTTGTGTTCAGGTGTTGTAACTTCTTTATCAGCTGCTTCTGTAAACGGTTCCGTGACCTTACAATGTTATCTTTTCTTTGAAGTCAGTTATCAAGTTAAATGCAGGGCTGGGTTTGCTATGTGTCAGGACAAACATATCTTGGTTCTAGTAATTTCAAGTTTATATATTTTTTGTTCTAGGTGGGCCTCTGAATTTTTATAGTGACCGGAATTTATGCTTGAACATTGGGATGGATGGAGGTCAAGACCAATGCATTAATGCTGAAAGCTTTGCTACTTTCCTCTCCATGCTTGAATCGGTCCCATTCTATGATTCGGATGTAAAAACTGGACCAACAGAATATGCAATACCCAACATGAGGTTAATATTTAGCCTTTAATATTTTCTGTTGGGTTGGTTTTGAACCATGGCACTGTTGATGTAGAACCTTCAAAGGATCTGATATGAATAAGTTAGGAGACAGATTACAATCTGGTCAATAAAAGCCCTGATTAGTTTAATGGGTTTCTCAATTTAATCTTGTTCAGAAGGATCCCAATTCTAGTGTGGGTAAAAGCAAGCTGTGTTGGATCATGGGCCATGTATTTAGAAAATTGAAAAGGTTTGGATGAGGGTTTGTAAACTATTCTATTGGCATAGTACGAAGACATTCTCTTATGGCTATGTTATATCTCTGCTAGTTTGATTTTTGCTTCTTGTATTACGCGTTTATCAGTCAAGAAAGACCTGTCTAGTTTGATGATTTTATTCCTGTCATAAGAATGAACCTTGGTGACACTATTGATTCTTGGTTGTTAGGTATGCACTAAAGAAAAGATTTGGTCGTGGGTCATATGGGGAAGTATGGCTTGCTTTTCGCTGGAATTGCCATGAAGATAATAATGATTCTATGAGTGGAAGGAACAAAAATGTTTCATTTAACTTTGGTTGTTTTCGTCCGGATTTAGGAAATTCAAGTCATAGTTCTAGTCATGAATGCAATGACAGTTCTCCTGAGCCCAGTTTGTTCATCTTAAAACGCATCATGGTAATGTTTAAAATTCAAATTAGTTGGATATTTTTGTCACAAGTATTACAGTCATCTATCTTTATTCTATTTGCTGATGCATGCTCCCTACATCACTGTAGTTATGTTCTGAACCTAAATTTGATATTTGTTCCAACTGTGGTTGACAAGGAACCTGCTGCTTTTTGCGGATCAATATGAAACCATGTTTAGCTCCCATGAATGGTTATAGGTCACACTTTTTCCTTCTGTGATTGTGGAAAATTGACCAACAATATTGTTAACAGTTGTTTTCTTTCCTTTTAGTTCTGGACTAAGTTTTGGCAGAGGGGGATTGTTTGTTAATTATAGAAAATGAACAAATTTGAGGAAGAACTTGATCCCTGAAATTTCTTTAGTAATATGCTCTCTACCCTTCTCTAGACGTTCAACTTTTCTTATGCAGTAATTTAGGATTTTTTTTGGTTCGAGTTTAGTATTAAAATTACTGCTGCATATTGAATTTTGCTTGAATGTTCATACTGATTGATTATTACTGATATCATTGTACTACCATAGTGTTGGTAATGTGATTCTGATCACCCAGAAAGAACATAATAGGGAGATTCAAGTAGGTTATAGGACTTCACGTATGTTTATGGGTATTGTCGGGGCAAATACTAGTGTAAACTAAGCAACGGACTATTATACTTCTTTATATTGCCCTTTAAGCTACAAATATACAGTGAAATGATGTTCTTTAGCTACTAAAATAGAACTTATTAGAAGTGCTTTTAGTTGATTTCTTTTAGATGCTAGTGCAATTATTTGCATTTAATAAAAACGTTATCTCATACTTGAATTCTTTAGCATTTAATTGTTTTGTTAGACGTCGTTGCTTTTAGCAATCTTATTGTCTTATAACTTGACAAATTTGTCTACATTTCAAGAAGTGGATGGGGTGCTGCTTTATGTAATCCACCAATAATGCCTTAATTCTCCTTTTGGAAATCAATATTTTGTGATAGAGTTGATTAATTTGAACAGGTAGAGAGAGGAACTGCAGTTTACTTGAGTGGCCTACGAGAGAAATACTTTGGAGAAGTTTTCTTGAATGCCTCCAGATGTCTAGGAGGTTCAGTGGATGATGGAATCACTACTATGATGGAAGAATCACAGATACGTTTTAATGATATAATCGTGAACGATACAGTTTATGGATCTGGAAATATGAATTTTAAAGATACAATTTTTGAAAAGTTCAGGCTGCAGAGTGCTTCTTTTGAAGAAGGTCTGAGCCATATAGCAAGATATGTGGAATCATTTGAATCTCGATTAAATGAAATCTGGCTTGTATTCCATCATGAAGGAATTTCCTTGTCAAAACTCATGTATACAATGGAAGAAGTGAAAACTAGTGATGATGAAGAAAAGGCCAGGGAAAAACATGTTCAAATATTGCGCCCATCAAAGTGGTGGCATTGGATGAAAACAACAAAAGCTGGAAAAGAGGAGATGCGCAATCTTATATGGCAGTTGGTGTGTTTCCCACAAAAACTTATGTGTACTTTTGTTTGTTCATCAAAAGTATTGATTGAGCTTACTACTATATCTACCGTCTTGTTCCATGTGACTAATAGACAACAGATAGTGTTAAAATGAAGCATGTGATATAAAATTTTCATTTGTGAGTAGCATAAAAATATCTGTCATATATTGTATCAATATTTCTGTTAATTCCTTGGCTTTTATAGAAGAAATGCCTTGGCTAATATTTTTAGCTTAGCATAACAGCAGTCTTAGTCTTGCTCTTCTTTTTATGCCTTGGCTAACATTTTTAGCTTAGCATAACAGCAGTCTTGCTCTTCTTTTTATTGATTCAGCCCTACCACATGATTCTTCCCTTGCTGTCTTCTTTTTATGGAATATCCGCAATATCTTGTCTTAGAAATGTCACTTTAATTTATTCAGCTGATAGCGCTCAAGTCCTGTCATGACCGCAACATCACCCACAGGGATATCAAACCTGGTGAGAGGATAGGTCTTCTTGAAAGAGACTATTATTGCATGTATAGTTTTGATTGTGATCATGTTTTCAAAAAAATGATAGTTGTAGAATTTTGAGGGAAGTGAACAAAATTTCTAATACTTGTAGACTTGTCCAATTTAAATGTCATGCTTGTAGGTAGTTCCTATCTTGACCATGGCATTTCTCTCATGATGGTGTTTATGCTAATTTGAGGATCTTTATATTTCTCATCGGCAGAAAACATGGTAATATGCCTGGAGGATAAGGTGACTGGGGTTTGCTTGAAAGGAGTTCCAAGCAAGGAGAAGAACTATACAACCAAAATGTGCTGTACTTATCTCCTATGCTCACCACTTGCATAAATTTGTTGTTGGATGTTGTATGCTGGGTCATTGATTGATAAACTGGATGAGTACTGATATAAAAGACAAATGTAATCCATCTGTTGTCTGTTTGTTATTACCTATGTCTGCTTATCGGTTCCCTTTTCTCCAACTGGTTAGGCGCATTATAGACTTTGGTAGCGGGATAGATGATTTCACTTTAAAGCATTTATATGGATCAGGTGGACCTTCTAGGTATTCATTCATCCTATGATGTTGAGAATTGTTTCTATGTGCAAAGTTTCGTTAGACCTAACCTTATTCTCACATTTGATGGCTTTTCTCTGCAAAATAGGACCGAACAAACTTATGAATATGCTCCACCTGAAGCTTTGCTTAATGTTAGTTGGTACAAGGGATCAACATGCAACACATTGAAGTATGTTCTTATATCATGTGCTTATTTACATTTCCCAAAACATTTTGGATTTTTGTCCTTGTATGTCATTAAACTAACTTGTTGGTTTTTCTTTTGTTTGAAAGGTATGATATGTGGAGTGTTGGTGTGGTGATTCTAGAGTTGATATTAGGATCACCGAACGTATTTCAGATAAGTTCCCTAACACAAGCTCTTCTAGATCGGCATATTGAAGGTTGGAATGAGGATTTGAAGGAGCTTGCATACAAGTTAGATTCTCTCTATTTTCTTCCATGCTTATTTACTTTCCACCTACTTTTGGTGGGGAATTGTAAATGTTTCATAGATGATGATTATCCACGAGATTGATGAATATGTGTGCTTTATGCTTGTTTCTTAAGAGTTTCTGTGATTTTTGGTAAATTTATTTTCATTTTCAAATTAAGTAGAAAAACTTATTTGGTTAAGTTTTTAGTTTTGATTTCTTTTAATTTTCATAACTTAAAAAAATTATAAATTTTTGTTTTTGTTTTTTTTCATTTTTTGGTCATAATATGATTTACCATTAATAAGATATATGCTATTCAATTATTTAATATTAATTGCTAATAAGAATTATAACTACTATATTTTAATTATTCAATTTGTTTTTAATTTTTATAATTAACTTAAAATTTGAATAATTGTTTAGAAAAATAAAAAAATAAATGACTATTATTTAATAAATTAAATTTAAAATATCTTAAAATACGTACATTTCAGTTTTTTAAAAATAATTATGAAATAATTTTTAAATATCAAATATTTAATTCTAAATAAAATTAATTTTAATTGTTAAAATATATTATATAAATAATGTTTACAATTTTTTTACTTTTTTAATCATCTATTTTAATAAAATATGATGATTTTTGTTAATATTGTTAATCAAGGTTTTAGAAGAGATTAAAACAAACTTAGTTAATTAATTTATAAAAGTAACTTAAAGTTTTATGTAATATTTAATATCTGTAATAAAAGTGATTATATTAACATTAACAACCAAATAAGCTTTTGTTTTTATTTAACAAAAAAACGGAAACTAAAATCAGGAAAGGAAAATAAAAGTTACAACAGAACAATAGAAGTAGAATGGTCCTTAAGCTTTTCAAATTTGGCTGTTGTATCTACACTCAGTTACAAAGAGGGAGTGTTTCATTCACTGTATAATGGAATTGGGAAGGATGCAAGAATTGCACTGGTTTAGGTGGTGTGACAAATTTACGATTAGTAAAATTAACTTTAATCCCTAAATATACCTTTTTTTTCTGTTCTTTCTTGTTAGCGGTAGAACATAAATTTTTCTGCTGTTAGAAAGGGAAAATTTGCTAATGTTGCTCTCTCAGTTTCGGTAATGAAAGAATTCAACCTATCAGAATTTCTTCTTGTTAGCAGCAGCGTGTACCGAGCTTTTACTTCTTTATAAGTTCACTTTAAATTGTTTTCACTTCTTTTCCAGACTCAGGGCATTCATGGAGTTATGCATCTTAATCCCAGGGAGTTCCTCAAAGCATTATCGTCCGATAGGGCAAGTAAGTATAGCAACTGTTCTTATTAATTCTCATGATTTTGTTGTTATGAGATAAGATATTCATAAGTCTTACAGTTGAATGTATTTGTCTTTCTCTATTTACTGTATTAATGATTAAGTTTGTAGAAAGTGGTGTTGTAGACATTGCTTTGTATAACAGATTGAGTTCGTTTGCTAATATGGTTAGCTTTTTCTTTTAAATGACTAAAATGTTGGTAGATGGATGAAAAGTGAGAAACGGAAGGTGTCTCATTGAAACTTCTTAGTTGGCCAATTAGTTACCCATTTGGCAGCTTCATGCCTGGATGAATGTGAGTGAGAAGCATTTGGTAGTTGGTGACTCACCAATATACCTAATAGATTGAAAGAAATAACAATAGGAAGAACAAAAGAAGAGAATAACAGGAGCAAATTGTGTTGGTAGTGCAAATAGGAATTTCCATTGTAAGTACTTCGTTTCACTGAGAATTGATGCCAATGATACAGTTTGTTCATCCTACTGAACATAATTGATGATGCTGTGGAAGGCAGTCAACTTCTAGTTGGTGAGGAAGTAGTTTGCTTGTTATGGCTCAAAAAATAAGTCCAAAAATGTCTTATAGTACTAGAATATTGAATATCAGGATGGATCCTGAATATTGAGATTTTCTGACACCAAATCAGCAAATCAGACTGTTGATATGTGACCCAAGCAGTTTGTACGTACAGACAAACTTGTTATCAGTTATCTTGTACAGTTAAGGTAGTTTTATTCTAGAACCACTTCCCTCCTTACTTTACCGCATCCCACAACCTACACCTGAGTGCTCATAACATTCGCTACCTGCCAACGAAATAAAGAGAACATTAGAGCTCAATGCCAAACAAGTGTGAAGTTCCTTTAAAAGATGGGATGTTGGGAAATCGTTGTTTGGATGGATTTATTGATGCAAATTTGTGGAAGTTAGTGCTTGAAATTCAAAAATAATACTATGCTTCATTGAATAGATAGCGTTTCTCTATTGAGAGAGTTTTATTTTCTGGTATATAGGATGGAGCGTCACCTGCATCATGGAAATGTTCTGAAGAGTTTTTTGCCCATCAAATAAAGTGCAGAGATCCTCTAAAACTGGGGTTTGTTTGAAATTTGTTGTGCTTATTGTTACTTTGAGCTTGTGGCATTTACCTATCTAAAGGTGTCACAATGTCTGCAGGTTCCCGAATGTTTGGGCTTTGAGGTTGGTCCGCCAACTGTTACTTTGGGACCCAGTAAGTTTTTACATCATCCAAGTTCAGTTGCAAAATTGTCATTTTCCTTGCTATATTTTCAATTATTAACTACTAATTAAAATGAAGAATGTTTATATAATGCTTTTTTAATGCAAAAGGTGTTGCTCTTGAGATTCTGTGAAATCAAGAGCTGAACTTTTATTTTTCAACAGTTATTACTTGGAATAACATAGATGGTGTCGCTTTAACCCATTTGTATTGGTGTGTGACCAATGTTTTAATAGTACCAATCAAACTTCGAGCAAGTTTGAAGTTTTTCTATTTCTTAAAACATTTTGTTGATCGACTGCTGAGCTACGAGGCCCCATCTGAACTTGTATATGTACATCTATTGGTTGTTCCTAGAAGGTGTTTATGTGGGTCTTTGAGTGAGTCCAGCGGTTGACATACATTGGAGGGATATTATGTGTATCAATACCTGTTTTACTTCACAAATGCTGAACTTCTGTTCTGTATACTTGTGGTTACAGGAGGACCGACTGACTGTTGATGATGCTCTTCGACATCCTTATTTCCAACCGCCTTCAAGTAAATGATTGATGATCAGTACCTTTATCACCGATCAGGATAGGTAAAGAGGTGGTTATATAGACATTGAGCAGTCTGCTTGACGAGCTATGGTTTTGAAAATTGGAGCTACCACAGGGTTTGGTTGAACTGAAATTGGTCAGTGATCGGCTGACTTGTGCTTGGACTTGATTTAGACCATAAGATTCAGACTTGGACGTGGAGCATGACCATGGGAGGAATCTGCTTCCTCTTCACGCAGATCTATTTGTTCAATGCACAATGATTCTGTAGGCTGGCACTTCTCAGGCGGTTAATTGTCATCTTTTGCCTCAGTACCATTAAAAACTGAAACGAAAACAAATGCAAAGATCTTTACAGCTCGTGAAAAGGGTCGGGGCTTAGGCATCTCGAAGACGGATGTTAATTTGTGATTGACCTTGGCAAACCGTACTAGTATTACAACTTTGTTCTTAAACTGGCTAAATTACGATACGAAGATGTTCTTAATTAGCCTTCAAGTATATTTTTATTTAACCTCCTTAATAAATGCATATTTTTATTTGTAGTGAACTTTTGTCTCTTCATTCTCTCTTTGCATCTTTAACATTTAATACAAACGAACGACTTCCAAATAATCAAGTAAAGATAGGGACCCTCAAAAGAAGTAAAACAAAAGTTACAAGATATATTTATACTGAAAGGATATAAATTACAAGAACTATGGATGGAAGGAAAATTAATGAGGCGCACATGCTCATTGGTCTTAAGGTTCATGGCTGTTTACACGGCTGTGGAGTTCCAGCATCTCTTGGTGGTTTGGATCAACAGAAAGAGCTACTCGACAGTCACGAAGAGCTGCTGCAACTTCACCTATATGCTCATGGAAAGCTGCCCGTAAGTGTAGAAGGTGAAGATCTGCTTTGAATGCAATTGCTCTTGACAACTCTGCAATGGCTTCCTTCTCCTTGTGGTTGTCCATCAACACTGTCACCCACCACATCCGTAACAAATAAACAAACAAACCAATTATAGTGTTAACAATATGGTTTTATTTTTACATTCCTCATTGATTGGCAAATTATAATCAACAAAGGAATTGACTTGTTCCATCTTGTACTGAAATTACTAATCTTGCATGTTTTTCTGCATGATTAGAGAATGATTGAAACTAGCTGGGTTGGTTGCATTGGTTGGTCCCAATTCTCAGGTTTACCAAAATTAAATGCAGCAGGACAATCAACTGACCTGCAGCTCGATATCTATAAGGGTATACTCGAAGTGGATCTAATTTGGTGACCATCTCCAAATCTGCTTTTGTAAGGTCCCGGTCACCGTACTCAGACCTCTTCTCATATGCAGATGCATTATTACGGGCCTTCTCAATGAACTTTGTCATTTCAGCATATGCTGCACCTTTATCATTTTTACGAAAATAGACTCTAGCAAGGCCCTGATGTGCTCTAGTATGCCTGATCTTAAGAGCATTATTGTAGCAATCTTCTGCCAAGTCTAACTTCTCACAATCAACATAGACACTGGCAAGATTGTTAAGTGCCTGGGAAGAATATTTCATTAAGACATGCCCATTTACATGCATACATGAACCATCAAGCATGAAATTAAACTCCACACAAGGAGGACTGTGATACAGTTCAAGTACAAAAGGACATGATAAAAAAGTAGGAAAAAAATTTAAGGTGTAGTGCTGAAAAGCAGTAAAATCCTGGACTGATGTTGAGCAAATCTCATTGCCCTTGGTTGACAAGGAAATGATCTTCAAATTAGCAGACAGAGACATATCTAAAAATCTAAAACATACCTCTTCTCATTATCAATTCCTTTTCATTAATCATAAACATAATAAACCCAACTGAAATGAACAGAAAAGCACTCTTCTATTTTCTCTCAAACATAAAGCAAACACATAAATGGTCAACACGAAATTTCTACTTGATTAAACTGAACCTATTTAATTCCTCAGGGCTTCAGCCATTCCAAATCTTTCTAATCATATAGGTAAGTGATAAGGAGCCATATAAAAGCTTAAGTCAATGCCCATGCAGGATGAAGCAACTAATGCCAGCCAGAATTAAACAGCTTGAGTACAAGACCACCCTTTTATTCAAGTGATTCAGCACCTGTGGTTCTCATTTTATACATCAAGTCATGCCAACCCAGCATGAATATGACTCGTCTGATAATCTCTCATTCTTGGATCATCTGAAAGTAATCAAGGGCTAAGAACATGCACTTGTTGAATCTATTAAACAAACCATCTGGTGTTTATTAAACTAGACACCTTGAGGTTTGCAAAAGTAGAAACGCCAGGATTCATTTAACCATTGGGACAAGTAAATCAGAATAATTCTCTTCTCAAGTAGTTCAGCATCTGTGATCCCATCTTTACCTTGAAGATCATCCCAATATGAACACAATTTTCATACGAGGAACTTATGTTTTGGGACTACCAGAAAGTGAGATCAAGGACAAGTATGATAGTGTAATTGTCATTTTCAAATGTATGGCAAATCAAATGCAAGTGTTCATTTATTATATGGGATAAGTACATCACTATCTGACCATTATGCTGAAAAAACCATTCTAAAAAATGCCCAAACCAAAGAAGATCACAAACAAACAGCAAAATCTCATATAAATTTTTTACTAGCTTGTCATTGACCTATGATTCAAGACAAAGGCTATAAGATTCATATCTCAATATTTCCATGAAAATGGCAGGAAGAAACCACTACCTGGCCTTTTCGCAGCCTATCTGAAGGGCACTTCAAAGCATCTTCGAGCAGTGACACAACAACTGAAGAACAAGATGGATCTAAGCTAGAGTCCGCCAGTGCATAGGCTTTAAGGAAAAAGCCCTCAAAGGATCTCTTGATTTTGATGGACTCCTCTGCTTTCCTAAGTCCTTCTTCGCAATGACCCGTATCATACAAGATCCATCCTTCGTAAACCAGACGTTCATGTTCAAAGGATGCATGTTGGCGGGCTAATCGTAAACTTCGCATTGCTGCTTCAGGACAGTTCAACCTGATCAAATAAAGAAGGATCCTAATGACATAATATGCCAAGTTTCTAAACTTCAAAGAGTATGGAAGAAGGGATTACTATAGGAAGAATACAACCTAAAGATGGCCAAGCAATCATTGTGATTGCACCAATAGAAAGTTAAATACAACTCATTAGTTTCTTATGTTTGGATGTTGAACAAAATGGCGTTTATGAAGGGTTGCAAATGGAAAGTGTTTGGTTGCATATGCTCCATAATGAAGTTTGGAATGGATCAAGTGCACATGAACCCTAGGAAAGGATGGGTATGGTATAGCTTACGAAAGTTCAAGAACATACCTGAGTAGGAGCAAAGACTGTCTGAAGTACAAGACTCCTTTAGCGATATCAGATTCAAGCATCTGATAAATGACAGAGAGGGACCCTATATCATCTACATAAGACCACCTATCGTACAACTGCAGCCAACAATCTCCTGATGTCCAATTCTCAACATGTTCACGGACAAGGGTACGAAGTTGGGATGCTGCCACTCGGCCCTCAAACATCCTATAATTTGGGGAGAGTGTAAGAATTGTCTGAACATCACAAATCGCTGCTTGATAATCCTCTAAAGCTAGATAGAAACAAAAGCGAAGTTCCAAACATTCTAATGCAAGTTTAAATCCAAGGACCCTATTAATTTCTGCTAGTGCAGCTTGAACATTTTGTTTCCTCATCAAAGAAGCAGCCCGGTACATGTAAGGGTAGGTAAGAGTTGGATCCAATTCAGATGCTTTCTCTAGATCTTCCCACCTCTCACTGTCCTCACAATATAGTGATCTCTCCATATACATCCACCCCAGAGGAGAAGAAGAAGAAATAACGGAACTGAGCTTGTTATAAGCCCAAAGTTTACGACCCTTTATATATCCCACTCTAGCCAAACCACATACAGAATATATGTGCCCTTCATTAAAGGCTGCCTCAAACAGACGTTCGGCTTCATCGTATTCTTTTCTTAAGAGCCTCACACATCCCAACTGATGAAAAGCCAGCATTTTCTGCCAGCTAGCTTCTGCTGACTCTAGAAATTGCTCCAGAAAACAAGCTGTCATATTGGACTGAGGATTCAGACTCATAGCTGCTTCACTTAATAGAAAATATAGTGAAAATGTGGCTGGCCCAACCATGATAGTTCTGTCTTGCTTATTAGCATTGCTGAACATCTCCACCACTCGATCATCATTCAAACAATCAGGTAGTTCATGAAGAAGAACTTGTAAACACGACGCAGCAAGAATAGGTGAGTTCTCTTGAAGTGCATATTCCATGAGCTCTACAGCATCTTCTCTGGAGCTAACGAGAGTTGAAAGTTTCCTTTCACAGGTATCTTTAAGCCCTTCACAACAGAATTTGTTTGCAAAAATCAAAATTTCCAACAAAAGTTCCGCAGGGACTTCATCCAAGTTTCCAGTAACACTGAACTCCCTTACTGCTCTAAACCCAAATGAGGATATGTTGTTATCTGATAAATCTATTTCTTCACAAAATGATTCCAAGAAAGGCCCATTAAGCATAGCTTGAAACGGAGCAGAAAGGCCTGCAATTTTCTGTCTATCACAACATATTTTCTCATTTCCAATTCTAAAATCTACATTATTCAATTTCGGGTTGTCATTACTCAAAGTACTTGGGGAACCTGAATTTGCTTTGATATGAAGTTGGGAGCCAATATCTATTGGGCCAAACTCTTGCGCACATTTACCACACGAAGCAAGCAAGTCTGCAATGAGCTCTTCTCCCTGCTTCTCATACTTTAACCATGCCCCGAACACCAATTTCTCATGTACGTTGCCAGCATTCTGCCATGCGGAGCGGAGGCTTCTCCGCCTGAGTTTGACCTCACCAAGGCCCTTAAAGACCTGAAACTGTAACAAATATAAACTAGACCTTTCTTGAAGAGAGCATGATTCAAGTTCTTCATGAATCTGAGCCAAAACTTCTACATAATCAGCCGGCTTAAAGAATGGTAGAACCAGTGGTTCAGGGATCTTGAGAAGGGAGTCTCTGCAAATAGTTGACAGACAAAGAAGGAAAACAAATAAGTGACTATCCGAATCTATTTAAAAAAATAGGCAATTGTTTTGGATATTAAGCACCAAACCAAAACTCACATGGATGAGGAAGAGGAGAGTTTTGAAAGTTTCCCTCTTTCAACTTGAAGCCACACCTGTGGATTTAAGGTGTTGAGCTGGGATTCCTTGCAGGAATCCGAGGGGAAAAAGGTCCTCATGGGGCATAGGAGATGTAACAAGTCCCTGATCTCCACACTAGCCAGATGGGGCTTTATCTTATTGTTACTCGGAAATTTACAAACCGTTATTGTTACTCGGCAACAAAAACCACCACCTTTTGTTCGGAGAATTTCAAACCCAACAAACCAACAATCTAATCATAAATATAATAGAAGAGAACCTCGAACTATCATAACCGTATCAATGAAAAAAACAATATAAAGAATATCGATTCTAATAATCCCCCAAATGAAAAATATAGAAGTAAGGTAAATTTTCCTACCAGGAAAACAGAAAAGAGCTTGCCTATGGCACAGAATTCAAAGATCTTTTGATCAGTTCTAAACACGGAAATGAAGAACCGAGAGCCGCTATTCTCTATCATCAGTACACAAACCATACACAATCAGTCTCTTAAACAAAACAAGAAAAAACCAAATATCCACTAGCATTTACTTAAGATCTCCACCAAAAATCGACTGGACCAGAAAAGCATCACAAAAATGGGCAATCTAGAGAGACCCAGTTCAATACTGGGTTGGAATTTGAAGTAGGAACTAGCGGAAAACGACTTGTTGTAGCTGACAGAGGCGTGAGCAGTCGAAGTAAAGGAATCCAAAGGGGAAAACTCTTAATTCCCACTTTTGCAATAGCTTTCTTTTGGTTTGGTAAATGCGAAAGTCTTTTCCTTTAGCTATTCTTTCCCTTTTCACAATTTTTGTTTTCCTTCTGTTGGGACTTGGGGAGTGCCGGAGACAAAAACAGAATGAATAAAAAAGAAAATAATAAAAATAAAAGATTTTAGTGGCGGTTAAACGGCGCCGTAAAACCGAAGCCCCACCTGAGAGAAGTGTTAACGTTGTCAAATTTGTCGGGTTCTCACCAGCAATTATTCGTGTTTTGAATTTACTCGCACGCATTATTTATGGGAAGTAAAATTTATGTGTCGTGACGAGAAATCACTGTGTCGTGTTCGGACCGGAGAACAGACGTAAAGTGCTTTGAGGCTTTGACACATTAAATTATCCTGATTCTTTGGGAACGTAGTAAAATCTTGACATCCGAACTTCTGCCTTATTTTATTTTATTAAATCTTAATTAATTATTTATGTAAGACTTACCTAAATAAATGGTTGAGATTTAATAGAATAAGGTTATAATATAAAAAGATTTGTCCCCCTAAATCATACCCGTGATTCTACTTTGAATGTTTCCATTAGATCTGGACAATTATATATTAATATAAGAGTGTAGGGAGAGTATTGGCAAAAAAAAAGAGTGTAGGGAGAGTTCACACGAAGCTTTCCTTGCGGATTTGAGCTGTAGCCAACCCACGCCTAAAGTAAATAAAAATATAAGTAAGCCCTTTTTGTTTTTCTCTACAAACTTTGTATTATAATATCACCACTACTCTAGTGTAGATAATTATTCCTCTTGGGTGAAGTTGGCGTGAGTAGTAGAGTAGATGGTGACAAATGCAAGTCCAACGACGACACTTGCTTGCAATGTTGATTTTTCGGTTGTCTTACCCTGTGATTGTATATTAGTGCGTATATGCATATACTAATATTTTATATACTAGAACTGTTAGTAAGTTGCTGTAGGTATTAATTGATGTAAAACAATTAAATATATAATTTTTGCTTAAAATAAAAGAAAGGCCATCATTTTTTTTAAGATGAAAAGGAAAGAAGAACAAATTATAAAATGGGTCGGAGAAAATAGGTTCTCGACTGGTCTTCGACGAGGATAATATGACACCCTAATGGGGCTCGTCGAAATAAGTGACTCCGATAGCAAAATGGGTGGCGTAGTGCGTTAGCTAGTCAGCACAGCGGTTGCCTTCGCGATAAATGTGGCTATGGGTAACAGTCCAGTTGCGGAAGAGCAGCTCGTGGATACTCTAGACGATGGGATTGAGCACCTGAGCTCGCTTAGTAGCAGAAGCTATCAAGTGAAGAGCCGGTGTGGAGTCTGCTTCCAGAATAAGTCTGCGATATCCGAGAGCCCAGGCCATAGTGAGCCCAATATAAAGGCCCCAGAGTTCTGCCGCTAATGGGGGACACCAGCCAAGATTGTGAGTGAACCCGCCAAGCCACACGCCCGCACTGTCCCGAAGAAGACCGCCAGCTGAAGCTGTACTCGAGGAGCAGTTACTGGCGCCATCAGTATTGAGTTTTACCCAGCCTGAGAAAGGAGGGCTCCAGCCGATGCGGTGCTGTTATCGAAGGCGGAGCCAGAAATTCGCTAGAATCTGCCAAACAGCGGCCTGTCTAATAAATTTGATGGAAACTTTATTGGCTACAAAGGGTGTAGAGTAGCCAATAGAGGTTAAAGAAGTTTTGACCCGGTTGGGCCTCCGGGAAAGTGCTGTTTAACTTATAAAATCTACAACAAGATGCTGATAACATAATACATTGGTGCTTATAAGAGGAAGAAGAGAGTTCCCAACTTTGAAGTGTCAACATAGTAGAAGTATAGCATAAAGTCCTTTTATGACTTGTGCTTTTGGGGCACACAAGCTCGTTATAAAGAAGAAGACGCCAAAGCATTCCTTAAAAAAGGAAAAAGAACACGTAGAGAGTCTTATCTAAGAATTTTAAATTTTTTAATCTGTTAATTTGCTGAAATTACAAGTTATGTGAGCACTATAATAGTGGATTATTTTCGTTAAAAATTAAAAATTATAATATTTTAATGTAACTTTTTAAAGTTAGAATTAATATTGAAAAATTAAGTTTAAATTTTTTATAATTTACAATACAAATATTTTATTGAAACTTATATTAATTTTAGTATAGGTATGATATAATATTGTTATTCATTAATACCTTATAAGTTTAGGGTATGTTGACCTTAAATTAACTTATAAAGAGAGCATTTATCAGTTAAATGATAATTTACGACCCTTTTATTTAAAACAGGATTAAGACTTAGTGAAAATAAAAAAATTGTCTACCATTAAAGTAAAAATTATATTTTTATAACCAAAATTTATATTTTTGTAACTAATAATTTCCTTTGATTACGATTCCTTGTACATTATAATACATGTCTTGTATCTCAGTATCTTTATGGTTGAAATTTTCACTTTTCTAACTAATAGTTATATCTTGTACCATTTTAAAATTAAAGACAATGTTAACTTTTCTATAATTTGTAATATTGTTTAGAAAAATATTTTAAGCTATAATTTATATGGTTACAAACTCTCCTTGTAAATTAGTTTAGGATCAATGAACCTTATTGAACACTTTTTCATGACTAACTTAGAATTCGAGTGTTACATGGAGGAATTCTCCAAAAAATGTGTCTAACTTCTAAACTGCGGTGTAAGTGAAATTTGGAAATCCAAGAGAACAAAATTATAAGTTGCCAAATTGTTAAATGCTAAAAAGTGCTAAGGCTTAAAATTCAAGTTAAAAAGGTAATTTTATTTAAGCAAACTATGAATATAAGATGCAAAGCAAGCAAAAATGATGATAGGTTATGTGTGTTTGAGTAGTATGATTGTCCCTTTCTTATTATAATGTCGTTGTGTACAATTTTTTAAAATCCAACTACTCAAACAGTTCTCATGTAATTGCCTAACCTACTTCAAATCATGACCACGATCTAACTAACCGCCTTTTATACATTATTGTTTTTAAAGCACACGTTAACTATGTATCCAAATCCTAGAATTCCTAACTGATTCCTATGTCCAGGATTTCCTAAATAATAACAACAACAACAACAACAATAATCCAATAAAAGCCTTATGAGTTTAAGGTTTAGGGAGGTCCAGAAGTACGCAGCCTTAACCCTAACTGGTAGAGAAACTATTTCCGATTCGACATATCCACAAATATACACACACACACACAGAACAAGGTAAAAAACACATTATTACAAGACAATGATTGGGCTACATAAGGAATAGTTTCAACTAAATAACTAATGGTAAGAACTACATATAAAGGATAACACTAAATACAAGGCATACAACTAGAAGGAAAAAGTATAAAAGTGCTATGAAAAAAAATCTCTAGGTGAGATCTTCTACTTGTATCATAATATGTCAAAGTCTTTTATTAAGGGATCCTCGATAAGTTCTAGTAGAGTCGTATCATTCTTGATCACTTTCTCCTAGCTTTTCTTAGGCCTTTCTTTTTTCCTCTTACAGTCCCTAAATACAATCTTCTTGCATCTTCTCACTAGAGTGTCGTTTTTACTCTTTTTAATATGTCTGAACCATTTAAGCTTTGTCTCTCTTAATTTTTCATTAATAATAATCACCTTTAATTTGTCTCTTACCATTACATTCCTGACCTTATCTCTTCTAGTAAGGTCGCACATCCAATGGAGCATCCTCATCTCCACTACTATTACCGTATGACTATCCACCTATTTGATGAGCCAACATTTTGCCCCATAGAGCATAACTATCCTAATCATTACATGATAGAATTTATCTTTAAGCTTGAGTAGTATCTTCTTGTCATTTAAAACTCTTAATGCATTTCTCCATTTAATCCACCCTAATCTGATACAGTGAGTAATGTTCTCATTGATATCTCTATTGCTTTAGGTGATAGATTCTAGATACTTAAAATACCTTTTTATGGTATAACTTTTGAACCAATCTTTACCTTCACATCGGAAGCCACCTTATGGCCCAAAAAGTTGCATTTTAAGTACTTAGACTTAGTCCTGTTCATTGGGCCTTTTCATCTTTGGGATAAGTAGGTCAGATTATACCTATGTTAGTATTGGAGACCTTCTAGAATCCTTAAAAAAGAGTTCAAAATTGTTCATAGAATCCTAAATATGGACTAGTGGTTTTGGGATGTTCAAGAACCAAGAAGAATCCGACTAAAAGAAGAAGCCTAGAAGCACCATTAAGATAATCTTCATACAACCCTTAGCTAAAAGGAGTCCTCAATTGAAACGTGATTTTGGGCACAAGGGTTGTATGAAGACTCCTTTGTGTTTAAAGCTCTTAATTACCCACCATTTTGGAAGATAAAATATTTATTTTATTTGAATTTCAAACTCTCATTTCTCCTCTAGGTTTTGTTTATTTTGCTATAAATTCTCCACATTCTCAACCATTTGCTACTTAAACTCCATTCAATCTTCACCTCCTCTACTAGCTAAATGTCTCTTCCTTCTTTTCCTCACAAATTCCTCTAAAAACCAGTGAATTCTTCCTTTATTATGGATATCGAGCATCATGCATCTTCTTCATCCTCCACTAACTCCTGTAAGTTAAATGCTACAGATGTAAGCCTTCAACTTTTCCTTGTCTTTTATTTAAGTATTCTTCTAGTTTTTCTCATTTTTCCTTTCTAAACTTTCTTCTAATTTTGTTGTCAAAATCTTTTTTTACAACATTCAAGGGGAAATTCCACATTTTGATAATGAATAAGGGTTAACTTTGATTATCAGAGACCCTTGCATGTTAGATCTCCTCTCTCATCTCTCGCACACCTAGGAGACATAAGTAAATCAAACTTCTCATTGGAACTTCCCTTATCACAAACCCTAAAATCCTTAAAACCATGACCAAAGAATGTAGACTAATGAGTCATATGGATATATAGATTATACCCCTATTACCATTCTACTTGGAAGAGGTAAGGACTTCCTCAATTGGTAGCTCCATCTAGGAATCTGTTAGATTACTAACCTAATTTGATATTTTTGGTCTTGAAATTTTGGATTCCTTCATGCAATTCTTTTATTTTTCCTTTCGTCCATGATTCTATCTCCCTTAAAGATGTTTTCCTTTATTGGTTTACTTGTTATTGGAGATGAATTTGTTTGTTCAATTGATGAAACTTATGGTTCAGACCATAATGCCTTCAAATGTTATTCTTATTTTGGCCTGATCAATACTCATGATTCTTCCAAGAATCATATCTTTACAGAAGAGCATACTAAGTTTATTTGGGTCTTATTGAATTGGTTTGTCTTTTGTCTAGTAAATAATAAACTAATTCTAAAATTCCTACCTTTCTATAAAGCAGTAGCCTTAAATAGATTTTTTGCTCTGGCTTCCATTTTTCTAAGATTCCTTTACAGGAATCTAAGAGAGTGCTAACTTAAGTTTATGTTTTCTCCAACTCTGGACACTTATAGATAGAGAAGGCATTCCTATTATAGACTTAAAATTCCCAAATTTTTATGATTTGTCTTTCAACAAGCCGATTTAGTAAATCCACCAAGGACATTCTCAGTATTCTATTTTCTTTAAATTCTAGGTCAATGGAAGAACTTAACCCTTTTGAGAGCCTCTTTGAAAGACCTTATTAGCTAAAAATTCTCAGGCTATAACACCGGACTCTCTGAGCCTTTTTGTATTGGTCTGTACTTTGAGATACTACTGTATATTGATATATACATGGTTGTATATGACTTAAAAAATGTATTTAAATTCTTTCAGTAAATATTCCAGTGATATATAATGTTATATGCCCTTACATGAATTTAGAGTTCATTGGTATGCGAAATCTTAGAGATTTTCGACATATAAGCTTCTAAGTGTATAAAACCAAGTCCATTGAATGGATATGGCCATAGTGGCTGAGTTAAATGTGTTATAATACCTTAGAGGTGATTAGACATGATTTATAGACTTATTGGATACTTAGAAAGCTTAATTGGAAAAGTTGATGTACATAAGGGCTTATTTGCCAATTATAAAAGTTAAAGGAGTTCAATTGAAATTTCAAATTCTTGGAGGACCAATATGTAATTTTATAAATTTAAGCGGCTTAATTATTATTTTCAAAAGTCCGGGGACCAAAATAAAAATAAAAGTTTTGGTTATTCCCAAAGTTTGGGCTTAATTGCAAATTTAGGAAAAGTTTGGGGGTATAATGGTAATTTCACATAAGCTAAGGACAAAAAGGTAATTTCACCATAGTCGAAGAAGAGTCAATATTCTAGACCTTTCTTCCTTGTATAGCCGTGCACCCCACCATTAAAGACTAGAAACATTTGTTTTAATTGAAAGAAAGGAGAAGAAAGGAGAAGAGAGGAGGACAAGAACCCATTCGGCCATCACTAAAATTCTTCCATTTGAGAAGAGAGGAGGAGAAGAACCCATTCGGCCATCACTAAAATTCTACCATTCTTTTTGATTTTCCAACCCAAATCAAAGTGTTATAAGTTAATTTGGGATCAAGGTACTCAAATCTATCATTAGATTTGTGAAATTCTCAAAGGATTTCAAGATATCACCAAAGGAAAGTTTAGGTAAATTTTGTCTGATCTCTCTCTATATTATGATTTTAAGTTTGGTGTTAAGATATGTTATTCTCCATTCTTGAATATGCATGAAACATGGTTTAGATGAATGAAATGAGTCTTGGAGAAGTCTCGTTAAGCCAAAATTGAGATGCCTTCTCTTTGATGAAAGTTTGTGAAATTTTGAATATCTTTTGAAATTGATGGTCTACATGAATTCTATGGTGTTAATTGTGTATATATAATGTGAATTGATGACAAAAAATGAAGAAGATGTAAATTGGATAAGGCTTGGCCGAAATGATGGGGAAGAAATGGACTAATGTAATGAGTTGTATAATTATGATGAATATGGCTTAAATGAAGAAAATTGGATTGAATGGAGTTATGAAATGTGATGTTGTTTGGAAGTGCTTGTTATATAACAAGATAAGAGCTTGAATTGTAACGCCCCAAATTAGGGGTGAGAAGATGAGAAAATTAACGGAAATTATTTCATATGTGCTTAATTGTGCAGAAGTATTTTGGCATGCATTCATGGCAATTTTTGGGTAAAGTGGTTTAATGCAACTTCGGATTGATTCAGACTATATTCAGATAATTTTTGGAATTTTTGTATACTTCGACGATTTTTAGCAATTGCTGGTGAAGTCCATATTAATTTCTGGACAATTATTTGAAAGTCAGTATTTTATGACGGAATTTTTGGTGAATTTTTGGAAGTTGTCTGAAACTTTTGGGTAAT
>JAOSBP010000004.1:11236677-11250936 GCA_027563825.1 Erythroxylum mucronatum | reverse complement strand
ATATATTGATGCAAATGCTTATGTTTATAAGGCATATTAAGTTTGATCAAAAGGGAGTGAATATGTTCAATTTGAGAAAAATGAATTAAAGACATGTTATACACTACATTATTTGCTTGTGATTATGAAATCTGAAATGGATTGTTTTAAAACTGTTAAGTTCTAGTTGTGGGCAAATAAGCATGCCTAAAAGTGTTTGCAGCTGCTCCTGGGATACTTCGGTGTCTCCTGACATTTGACACAACAGTGTCTTCTGATACGGAGATATAAGTCTCTCCTATTCTATGATATCAATCATGGTATCTTCTGTTCTGGTCCTATTACTCACTTCTGTAAAAAGGATTAGTAGGCTGACTTGGTTTGTATTTTGATACAAGTTCAATTCTGTTATAAACAAGTTCTGACCTGAAATAAATAATTTCTGGTATGATACAAGATAAATTCTAATTTGTTTTGGTACAATTATGTTCTATTTTGAAACATGTGCATTCTGTTATGAAGCAATGACATTATGTTTTGATATTTATATGTTTTGTTTTGTATTGATGAATCATAAACTATTATGAGACACTTAATGTTTAGCTTGCTCTTAAATATTAATAACTAAATACTGTTTATGATATGATTAGATTTTAAACATATGAATGTTAGATGACTATTAGAAACAGTTGCCATTATGTATCTTGTTTAGTTATTCCTCACTAGGCTTTGTGCTTAGCATGGTAGTTTTGCCTCTGTTTAGGTTCTAACAGGAAGACTTAAGGTTGGGAAAACCACAGTGGCCAAAGGAGGATATGTTTTGATTTGACAAAATATATATTTGAGTTGTATTTAATGTAATAAGACATTTTTATATTTATGGATAAGGTTTTTAATATCATATAAATGATTTGTAATAACCTTACTACATGATGGATTTAATATAATACATGGCATATATTTTGATAAGTTCATTATGTATGATGTATATTATGTTTTGTTTATAAAATAATGCCTAATAGATTGTAATGTTTGTTTGCTTGAGCTTCTGGAAATGCATGTAAGGAATGCTTTAGCATTTTTAATTAGTTTCAGTGCTGTTTTGTGTAGCATCTACATATGCCCCCAAGGTGTATGTGGGTGTTACATCAAAACTTTGTTAAAGCCTAATAGAATATTTTATGGTAAAAATTTCTCACCCTTTGGTTATAAAATGTTGTATAACAATATGTGTTCATTAACTACTTTTTAATAGGTCATTTAACTAAGTTATTGTATATCTAATTTATGGTCTTTAAGACAATATGGATGGCTTCATATGGTGGATTATATGAGAAGACTGAATAGTTCATAAGAGAATTAAACAAGTCTTTAGACCTCATATTTGTTAACCTTTTAAGTGATTAAATATGTGTTTCACAGTTAAAAATATATGAAGCTAACAAATGCAAAGGAATAATTATTTAGCTTGAAAAAACATGCAAGTGATATAAATGTTTCAAGAATCAATAAATACAAATTTCGAGATAAAGTGACTTCACTAATTATAACAATAAGGTCCACACGTATTAAAATATTTAAACATTTACTTTTGTATTCATTACAACAAAAGGGCTATGCTTATTTCAAACTATTAATACATTTTCTTCCATAATGATCATAATATTTAAATCACTACAAAAAATCTTAATATACACAAACAATGGCAGATCTAGACATTAACTAAGGCAACAATATCAAAACCTAAATCAAATTGAGTTCTTTGTGAACACCTTTATAACATCAATACAACTTGCCATACATTTCTCGTAATAACACTAAACTTAAAGAATATGTGTTTAATTAATAATGTGTTTGATGTTAAAATGTATGGCATGTTTAAGATGAATATGTTCTTAAGAGTAAAAATGTACTCCAAGGGTTTTACGTGATGTGAGTTGGATATGGATGTTTTTAATTTGGGAATTTTTATGATGTTATGTTATATGTAACGACTTAATGTTTCATTGATATATTGATGCAAATGCTTATGTTTATAAGGCATATTAAGTTTGATCAAAAGGGAGAGAATATGTTCAATTTGAGAAAAGATTAGTTATTGCTCACTAAGCCTTATGCTTAGCACAATGGCTTTGCCTCCATGTAGGTTCTAATAAGAAGACTTAAGGATGGGACCACCACAATGGCCAAAGGAGGATGTGTTTTGATTTGACAAGATGTATATTTGAGTTTTTTTAGTTATATTAAACGTAAAGAGACACTTTGTATATTTGTGGATAAGGTTTGTAATATCCTGTAAATGATTTGTAATAACCTTACTACATGATGGATTTAATATAATAAATGGCATATATTTTAATAAGTTCGTTATGTATGATGTATATTATGTTTTGTTTCTAAAATAACTCTTAATGGATTGTAATGTATGTTTGCTTGAGCTTTTGGAAATGCATGTAAAGTGTAACATCCCAAATCGCCCACTTACAGATATTATCCACTTTAGGCCTTGGCTATGCTCTCACGGTTTTGCTTTTCCTGAGGCTTTTCCAAGAGGGCACCCATAATAGAACTACTCTCACCCAAGCATGTTTAACCTCAGAGTTCCAATAGGATCTTGTCCATTAGGCCATGGAAAACGCGTCTATAAGGGAGAGGTATCCGTACCCTTATAAGGCATACTTTGTTCCCCTTTCTAACCGATGTAGGATCTCACACTCTTCACCCCCTTAGTGCCCTATCCTTTTTAGGGTCCAACCTAGCTGGCACAATGATTCGGGTACCGGCTCTGATACCACTTGTAACATCCCAGATCACCCTCTTACAGATATTGTCCGCTTTGGACCTTGGCCCAACTAAGCACTCACGATTTTTCTTTTCCCTAGGCCTTCCCAGGAGGTCACCAATCCTAGAACTACTCTCACCCAAGCACATTAAACGTCAGGGTTTCGATGGGATCTCGTCCATTAGGCCATGAAAAACGCATCTATAAAGAAGAGGTATTCGTACCTTTATAAGGCGTACTTCATTCCCCTCTCCAACTGATGTGGAATCTCACATAAGGAATGCTTTAGCATGTTTCAGATTGTTTCAATACTATTTCTTGTGGCATCTATATATCCTCCCAGGGTGTATTTAGGTGTTATGTTGGAACTTTGTCAAAGCCTAGTAGAATATTTTATGGTAAAAATTTCCCACCCTTTGGTTTTAAAATGTTATATAATGATGTGTGTTCATTAACTACTTTGTAATAGGTCATTTAACTAAGCTATTGTATATATAATTTATGGTCTTCAAGACAATGTGGATGGCTTCATATGGTGGATTATATGAGAAGACTGAATAGTTCATAAGAGAATTAAACAAGTCCTTAGACATTATATTTGTTAACCTTTTAAGTGATTAAATATGTGTTTCGTAGTTAAAAATATATGAAGCTAACAAATGCAAAGGAATAATTATTTAGCTTGAAAAAAAACATGCAAGTGATATAAATGTTTTAAGAATCAAGAAAGACAAATTTCGGGATAAAGTGACTTCACTAATTATAGCAATAAGGTCCACACACATTAAAATATTAAAACATTTACTTTTGTATTCATTACAACAAAAGGGTCCACGCTCATTACAAACTATTAATACATTTTCTTCCATAATGATCATAAAATTTCAATCACTACAAAAAATCTTAATATACATAACCAGTGGCATAGAAATTAACTAAGACAACGCTATCAAAACCCAAATCCAATTGACTTCTTTGTGAACACCTTTATAACTTCAACACAACTTGGCATACATTTCTCATAATACCACTAAAATAATTTGTAATAGTCTATACTGTAAAATTGAGAGAGTTAAAGATTTTCAATATAAATGAAATTAAAATGTAAATTTTCATTTTATATTGCCGATATTTTAGACACCTAAAGAATCCCATTCTAAGGTTCTCTTTTTTGTCTAAGATGTCCTTAAAGGAGCATTCTTCCTATAATAATTAAAAGCATAAAAATGTTTTTATATATGTAATGCTATATATATATATTGGAAATGAAAGAATTTTATTAACTAAAACTAAGCTTTTAGAACACTACAATAATAATAAAATTACAAAGATAAAAAATAACTCTTAGCTAAACATAGAAATTTAAACTACAACAATCTCTAATTGTTTATTAACATCCTGTCGGCACCTTTATAAGCTTTATGTGCCACCTACTTTAATCTTTTACTAGTACCATATAGTAAAATGCTTTTGCATACTTTAATTGTATTTGTGGAAGAATCTATGATAATGCTTATTCATACAAGCAACCATCAAAGATTATTTCATTAACCACCAAATTGTGATTAATAGACATACAAAGAATGAGAATTGTACAATAAAAATTGTTAAAGAATTTGTAGATAAAAAATGTGATGAATGCAATAATTTGTACGAAATATTGATATTTTAAAATAATATATTTTCATATAAATCATCTCAAGAAGTTATTCTCATATCTTATCCTTATATGTTAATTTTCAAAATGAAGTTAGGAAATCTTCAAGCCCTCAACTTCACCATCGTCGTTGACCTTTATTACAATTGAATGATGGCTCCCATTGTATATCCCTTAAGATCCATACAAAAACTAACCTAGTATAAAATAAAATTTAGATTGTAATAGACCCTAAAAATCAATATGGGCTTTGAAGTATAAAAACATTTGCTTTCAGCCTCCCAAACTAGCCTATCACTAGTAAAAACTAGTTGAAGTACATTGTGTCAACCTTAAAGCTATATATGGTATATGAGATGAAAGGAGACTTTGTTTGTTGTAAATACTAAAAGCAACACAAAAGGGATAAAGGGAAAAATGCAAAAGAGAGGTCTTTATTAGCCCCCTATAAATGGCATGAATTAGTTTCCATTTATTAGGAAATGACATCATACCTTACATAGCTTATGTGAATGTCATTTCCATTTATTGGGAAATGATCACCATATAAGCTCCTGCCTTTAAAACACAATTATTTTGGAGGCCTTCGTTGGTTTCCCCTTAGATAGAGATAGATAGAAGACTAGCAAATAATAACTTTTGAAAAGTTTAAAAACTAAAATGATATTTTTTTGAACATTAAAGATTAAATAAAAAAGGCTACCACTGGGCCTTTAAATATAGTTAACCTAAACTAAAAGAATTAATTTATCATCTTAACAATTTCCTTTAAATGAAAATATAACATTCGATAATCCTCTCATCGATTTCACTCTATACACTCAAGGTATCTAGTTACCTTTAGCTCTCAAATTAAAAATGGAACAATATTACCAAAGGCTTGCTTATATATCATACCTCTACCATGAAATATGAACTCAATGCAGTAAAAGTTGAAGGTTTTAACTTTTAAATAAGGTGAAATGGGGCTGAGATAAGGTTTGATAAAAAGGGATTTTGAGTGAAAATTATCAAAAGGGATGGAAGAAATCATTGTATGAATTCCAACCTTAATCACCTCAAATTCTACTTCAGTTGAGTCATGACAATATGTGTGTGTGTGTGTGTGTGTGTGTGTGTTATGTTTCATTTTTTCCTTTTCGTCTTTTATTTTTATTTTCTTAATTTTTTAAATTTAAAGCATTGAAGAGTTAATTACTCTAATCCTAGCATCTTACTTCAAACTTCAAAAGAGAAACTTAAATTTTATATTGCTAATTTATCTAACCCTTTAATTCAAAATTTAAAAGTTTAATTAGAAAAAGGCTTAAGGTAGCATATGTTATAGTTATTTTAAGACAAAAGGTACACATTATTGGCTAATGTTTCCTAAAAAGTTTTAGTCCCTGATGTTATTTATGGTATTACTTATACTTTAATATTTTTAAAATGTTACCAGTAGGACTTAAATCCTAACTAAGTTAATATTTTGGCAACTTTTCATATATAAGTCATAAATTTAGCCTATGTCATGTTAAAACTAGGCAATTTGGACCAATTAGATACTGATATGATCTTAAAGATGATTTTTTTAAGCACTAGCTAAAGATATGATTTTAATCTTTATGTTTTATAAAAGATCTAAATAAGCCTCCTACTGTTACCTCTGTTATCACTTTTAAGGTACAATGAGTACTATTTTAGTAACATTAGTGGGCAATAACCATTATTTTACTAATGTTAGGCTGCAAAGAGGTATGAGATATAACAGGAGGGACTCAATTAAACTTTTTATGCAACATTGAGCTGCAAATCACACCTTTAGCCTTAGTTTAACAAAGAAAAGTGATAGGGTTCAAAGTTTGGTTATGTAAAGGTAAATTTAATCAAGGTAGGTGTTTTAAGAATTCAAAACGGTAACCTAAATTCCATTGTCATTTAAATTCATGAATGAAATAATGTAACTCAATATGTACAAGCAAGTAGTAAAAATGATCAAGCCATGTTTGATAATCACTCAATAAAACAAAAATGAATAAAAAAGGATAAATTTCTTATTATCTCAACAACACATATAAAACTTGAATTTGTATCAATTTTTATACACTTATCATTTGAAAATCAACTATAAAGACAAGGAGACACATTTTAGAAATAAAAAAGTTAATTGTTTATACTCGCATCATATCTTACATTTTTAACTTAATTCAATAATTTATAATAACTCAAAAATCTTTCAAAGGAAATTTTCAAAAGGGGTAGAGATTCTAAAAGAAACATTAAGAAGTAAGGACCAAAGCATTCTAAAAAAAATTTAAATAATAAAGTAAAAGATGATATTCATTTTCTTCCTAATACCTAAACCTTCCATTAATCCCAATATATGTATATATATAAAGAACAGTCATAAAATAAAATAAAAAAGGGAGTATAATAACGCATTTATGGACTAGGTGGGTATAAAAGATAAAGAAGCATCACAATAGTGACTATAAACATTAATGGAGGTGGATGGTGACTTGTATCAAAAAGAAGAGTGAAAGGAGAGAGGATGAAAGGTGACATTTCTAAGTTTAAAACAAAAAGATCTAACCAAAATCAAGGTGAATTAAAAATGAGCATATAATATAATATAATATAATAATTTTTATTCTTTTTTTTAGAAAATCGCTTTTAAAGGTATAAGACATAGTTTTGTAAAGCATGAGCATACATGAGAAACGATAAAACTTGAATTCACATTAGTCAAAGCTAATCATAAAGCGAGAGCTCACCCTGGAAACTAAGGTCTTTTAGAGAAACTTCAAATCACAAAAATCACATTCAATCATCAAGTGTGGGAATATGTTATCTACTAAAGTCTTCTCGATATAAATCTAAACATACATAATCATCCTAAAAATTAGGCAAGCCTATTCCTTATAAATGATTACTCCTACTCAAAGATATATTTTTACACCTCTTATATTTAAAGATGCACATAATAATTGCAAATAAAATAAAAATTAAAGGGATCTAAGTCTTTGAATGACCTCTCAACTAACACATTTTTTTATGCATTTGTGTATATATATAACGATTCCTCAAATTACATTATTTGGGCATTTAAGAGTACTTTCTTCTAAGTTGCACATCTAAAATCCTTCATAAAAATATCTTTGAAATTCTGAATGATACTAAAATAATTTTAACTGTAAATTTAGTGTCTATAAAATAGAATAAAGAATTTTTATCAGAGATTGGGTCAAATCAATATAAGACACATTATTCCTTATATTTTGAGAGATTTTAACTGAAAATTTGTCTAGTATTTAAAAATTTAACATATACTCCTTTTTGAATCTTTATAGTTCTTCATTATTGAAATTATTATTAAACATTAACTTCAATATATCTTCACCATTAAAGTCAAAATTTTATTGTACTAAAAAATCAATAGTGTTTAAAACAAACACATAATGTACACCAATATAATATCAAATGGCATTATAAATGTTAAATTTAACAATTTAACTATGAAGTTTCATAATAAGTGTTCATTTATCAACATCAATTTTAGTATAAAACAATATATTTGAATTAGAAGAATTATTTTTCCTATATAAAGCATATACAAATTAGTAGGAAAAACCAATTCATCAGCTAGAAATGATATATCCCTAAAATCTCCTTTAAAATGTACAATGAATTGATTAACAAGTTGTATAATTACACTTATTTCTTTAAATGGATTGACATTCATAAATTTATAAATATAAAGGGGTATGAAATTAATTGGAGCTCCTAAATCTAGCATTGCTTTTAAAATCATAACATTACCAATCTTACAAAGGAAAGTGGAAATACATGGGTTCTTATATTTAGAAGGTAATTTCTTCTAAATGATAACTAGAACGTTGTCTCTCATACTGATTTTCTCATGACCTTTTAGTTTCCTCTTAGTGATGCATAATTCTTTGAGACATTTAATATAATGAGGTATTTACTTAATTACATTAATAAGGGGAATATTTGCATTAACCTTGCAAAAAGTTTAAGGAATATCCTTTTCTACCCTTTTGTTTTAGATTCTACAACCAAGAGAAAGAGAAGTTATCATTACAGGTTTAGATTGTTCACCACTTGAATCCATCAAATGAGTAGCTTAGATTTGAGGTATCACTTCTTCTTTCTTGATTTCTTCTATGATTACATATTTTGATATCCTCTTTCTAGGAACTTTTAGCTTCTTTCCACTTCTTAAAGTAATTGCATTAACATTATACTTTATATTGACGATGGTTTATAAGGGGAAGTTAATTTTGCTTTAAATCTCTAATAGGCTTAAAATAAATTTCCAATTGACTTAAATTACTTTTTCCAAAATTTGAATGCTTATTCTTACCTCCTATTGAACTTAATATGTGTCGGTTATAAGTGCTTCAATAAGTTCATTTAAATACGTACTTATTTTTAAAGATAAGTATGGTGCAGAGCTGGTTGTTTAGTTTTATTTTTTTAGAAAATCAATGGATTTGCTTTATTGATAAAATTACAAAAATTGTTTGTTCAGGGTTATATATATTTAAATTAGGTTTATACTTCATTTTTATGGACTAAGGAGTCCCCCAATAATATTGACTTGTTCATTAGTTCATCTTAAACTATAATATTGTCAATTTGATGCCCAAAATAGAAAAAAAACACAAGTTTATATTTGGTATATCAACCAATTTTTCTATGAGAGAAGTGAGATTATGTAATTGTTGATAAATAGAATTGCTTTCTTTTTAACTTTCTTTAGAGGCGAATCTTATCCATTGCCAAACTATTGCAAATTGACAACCATATTCAAAATCGAATTCCATATTTCTGTCCGAGTTTTCTGCCCTAACACATCTTTACTTACAATTCATAATTTGACACGACCCACCTTTTTGGGCCGTGTTGGCACTAGAGAATGGGTAGGTGTAATGCCACCAAAACCCGTAGTAAGCCCAACTTTTCTGTAAAAATCCGGCATGACTCATTCGTTTATCTAATAATCCTTATACCTGCTTAATAGGTTGTAAAAAGCAAGGATTCAAATCTACAATTCTCACATACAATATCCACTTAACATCAACATCAACCCACATTGTTCTCAATAATATAATAAATCCATACATGTTATATGTACATATGATTATGACAAACCATGGAGCATCTAGAAGCATTTGCAATTTACATCATGCCAAAAAAAACATTACTTGTCTGATTATCCAAGCGAGTCTCAAAAGGCTTGGATTTCTCTTTTGTCCGATATGCTAATCTCCTGAAATGGTTATAGTGAGGTGTGAGTCTACAGCACAACTCAGTGAGATATAACATACTACCATGCTTGTGAGGCTAGGTAAAACAAGGCTAGCTTCACAAGGATGGCCTGTGGCATTCTAAGAAACAATATACAGCATCAAAGGATACACAGGTAGTAATCTCAAATGTGGCAATAACATGAGTATCATTAATAAAGCTCAAAATGAATTGTTCAAAGAAAACATGAATCTGGTTTCTGAATTCTTTTGTGGGTTTTGGGTTCTTTTCTTTCTAAGTTCTTTTCTAAGTTCTGATTCTTTCTGAAATTCTTAGGAAGAGACAGAGGCATGATAGTACGATATATCTCCCCTTTTCTGATTCTAGACAAGTTCGGCATAACCTTGCCCCTGGAGGCCTGCCCTCTCCAGGTATGACCCGAATCTAACCCATCACCAGCGGGTTATCTATGTGCACATAGTCTGATAATATACCCTATCAACTGGGTATTTTAAGAACTCATCAATCTTGGTTAACAAGAAATATGATTCATCAAAGAATCGCAATTCAATAAGTTCAACACAATAAGGGAACCAGAGATGCAAAGAATATGAAATCATCTGGTCAATCTAGCATACAATATGCTAGACTCAACTAAATGGAGTCATATGTCAAATAAGTCATATGGGTTCAAGAACAATTCAACAAGCCGCAAGATTAAAGAAAGGATTACTACACAAGTATAGTAGTTTGATTATACTCACCTCAACTATCTCAGAAATTCTGATTTCTATCTACCTTTCTTGAACTTGAGATGTACTAGACACGATGTCTAGTTCTATTCCTTGACGACTTTCACAAGCTACTGGATAACATACATGAAAATACATATACCCTCATTAGACATTCTCATACAAACCTCATTGCTTAATGTTATACAAAACTGCATAAGTCGTATTCGTGATGGCATAACTCTTTATACATCAGTACAATATTTTTCAAACTTTCCATACCTTTAGTTAACACATAAATTCACATTTCTTCTTTTATGACCATGTCCTAATTCGGTCATTAAGGAGATCCAAATCTCCCATTTATAATCAGCCTTAACATGCAGTCATTAGTCGGACCTTTCCCGACTAAAAACCTTATCACTCATTCATTTATCATCCAATTAAGGTAATTCCAAGTTTCATTTTCAATCGACTCATATGGCTATAAAATATCCAAATACGGCTCAAAAATGATGCAAATTGGATTTATTGTGATTTTTACAAACCTGACCTATTTCTGCTCTCTTCTCTCACTCTAAGGTTAGTAACATGCTTCACTTATTCAGCCATATATAACTGAATACTCATCCATTTAGAACGCTCTTTCTACAGCACTTAGAAGACACATTTTGAAACATTTCGTAAGCAGAACTCGTCATCCAATTCTAACCCTAAGGGCCTCAAAAAATTAACTTTCTATCCTCGTTTTAATCTCGCTGGTATTATGAACCAGTACCAATTCGGGGCCTATTACTCTTATTCGGCTCACCCTAAAATCGTGGAAACATTCATGGAGATAGTAAACATATAGATCTACAACTTCTATATTTTGCATTTCTCCAGATTCACACGTTAAACAGCTCAAACAAAATGAATAAAGTGAGTCACGAATCTGTCTCCATGACAGCTTAACCTTCAAAACCCTAGGTTTTGGTTTAACCCCCCAAATCACCATATACACGAAATCTCTTCTTGTTTAAGTGTTATTAGACATCAAAGAACACAGATCTATCATCCAAATCATCCATCTCATGCATTCCCTCAAATTGGTTTCACAAAAGAAGAGAAAAATCAAGCTTTAATCTATAGATCTAAGCAAAGGAATGGAGTCTTACCTTTTTAGACCACCCAAATGGCTTGATTCACCTTCTTCTTCTTGTTACAAAGGTTGGAAAAACTTGAGAGAGCTTCCATGGAGGTGAGTGTCGTGAATGATGAGAGAGAAGAAGAAGAAGACAAGGCTTTTGTCTTATTCTCCAACTAAGCCCTTTTATATGCCTCCTTGTCCAATAATTTACAAAAATGTCATCCTTGTTCTGGTTTTTAAACGTCTGTCCGAATAACTTCCTATGGCCACCGAAAAATATCATACATCATTAATTGATGTCACTAAAATTATTATTCACTGCTTTGGTTTTAATGACATCAGTCTAAATAATTTATTTCGGTGTACCGGTTAAACTAGATACCGGGTATTACATAATTAGATCCATTATTAATAATCCCTCTTAAAAATACTATATAAAGAGTTTATCATAAATATGGTGTTAAGGAAAATGTGTATAAAGCAGCTTGAATCTTCCCTAATAATGATATAGTCTTTTTATTAAATTGTCGTATTTCATATATATTTTCTTAATGTTGGCAACTCGTGAACTAGGTCAAAAGTTCTTAAGAAACTAATTTTTCATCTCATTGAAGTTAGTAATAGAACCTGAAGGTAAATAATAAAGCCAATCCTTAACTTTATTGCCTAGTAAGTAAGGAAATGGACACAATTTTATTTGATCTTAAATAAAACCTTAGGGTTTCATACTTGAACACTCTACTTTAAACTCCTTAATTAGATAGGATAACTGATCAATAAATATATTTTTATCTTTAAATACAAATATAGATGATAAAATAACTTTAACAAATAAATCTTTTCACATTTTAATTATTGCTCATATCTTGAAAAAAATTTATTTGGTGTTTATTTAAGTCTTTTATTGATAGTTCTTAATAAAGCACACCCATTTCTTATCTCTTAAACTCTTTTGTACAGATCTTGTCTTAAACTTCCTCTATGATTTATAACTTTGCCAACTAATATTTAAACTTTTATTTATAGGCTTATCCTAACTGCAATCTTAATTTGCATCTTTTTAATATATATAAAATAAATTAGACAAAGAACATTTTTTAAGAAGTTAATGATTTTATTAATAAAAGGATATAGGTACATAGAGTATACAAAACTATTATAGACAATAGGACTCTGGCTAGTAATGGACCAATAAAGCACACCATTTGCAAGTTTCAAATTTTACAAAAGGAAGGAGACATAAGGAGTTAGAGATTCTAAATTGTTATTGTGCTTCTTATCCTTAGCTTAAGATTTAGTAAGTTGGTTTCAACATTCAATGCCACCTTGCAAAAAAAATATGCTATTGCTTTCACACTATATGTAACAAACCAATGTACCCAAAGCTATTATAAACAACTTTAGGTCACCTTTAATATGAAAGGTAACACAGGAAGCCCAAGAGATGACACTAGTCTATTGTACTCCTTTGAACCGTAACTTGAAGACATCTAGTATATAGTTCGACAAATGAGCAGAGCTCCTACATATAACAAATATATGATCCAAGGTCTAAAGAGCCTTATCATATAAAACATATGTTAGATTAGGTATGGAGAATACGAGGGAGAGTCTTTGGTTCTAAGACTCTAAACGGTTGCAAGCCAAAGTATGAAGGTTTTGCTAAGGTTTTAGGTTTTGTTTGATTTGTGTAAACTTCTTACAAGAATTAGTGGGGAATATTAAATAGCTATCTTGATTTTATAGCCTTTTATACTTCAATGAAGAGTAAGGAGTATTGAAAGGCATATCGCATAGAATTTCCCTGACACCTTTTGATGAGTGAAATGACTGGTGCCAAAAATTGTTCATGATCAAGGCTTGGATCTTTTAAGGTTTGAAAGTCCCTTAGTTTATAAAGATGTCCCAAATTATGACAATGATTATACTAAAAGATATTTTTCTTCCTTGCCTATCTTAAATTTGAAGAATGATTGAATCAGATGCTCCACCTTTAATTTCTGACTAAATGTCTAAGAAATGTAATGATTAGCTCTTACATGCCAGATATTTATGCTCTTCAAGAAGTTTAGGTGAATCCACTTCACCCATTAATCATCTCCATCAAAGCAAAGTCTCCAGGGCCTCTTGATAAGCATAATTTTACTCATCGTACGAATATAGGTGACGCTAAGTCCTCCAAAATTTTTAGGTCGACAAACCGTAGCCTATTTAACCTTAGGTATATTAGGCTTGTGATATAACCACTCTAAAGGAAATCTCTTTATAGTTTATTGATGTATTTCATTATGCCTTCTGGTAAATCAAGATGAGAACACCAGTATATGAACATTTTGATCCTATTACCTTTCCAAAAATTAACTCCAATTTCTCAAGCTACTAAAAGTCTCAAAAACACAATTCTTATAGTCATAAGCTTAATTATCTTATAATTGTCAAATCCATAACTAACAAATTTAGTTTATAAATATTTAAAATTTAAGTGAATAAATAAATGGTCTCTCTTTATCTATCGACCTATTGTTAGTTTATGCCCTTGTAGCCAATTAATTTTCGTTGTAAATAATTTGTATGACATTATTATTTATTAATTAAAGGCAATCTTTATCTTTATGTATTTGTTAATTATTTGATTATTATTTGTAAAGATAAACTCCTTGGAATAATTACTGTGTAATTGAAATTATGATGAGATCATAATTATGAGATTCAATTTACACTTAAGTATTAT
>JAOSBP010000004.1:11196044-11211918 GCA_027563825.1 Erythroxylum mucronatum | reverse complement strand
TTGATCTTTCATCCCCCCCCCCCCCCCCCAAAAAAATTCACATTGGCCAATGTAACCAAACAAAAATATATTCACAACTTATCAAACATAATAAAAAGTAAGATGGTACCCAAATATATTGCTAAACATAGCGAGAGGTTTGTACATCGTTGAGCATCAAATGCAAAAGCATACGTCTAAAAATTTGTGGATACAACATGAACAATTACACCCAAAGGACTTCCAAATATAAGCTTGCATCATATCAACACATAGGACAATCAAAACATAAGACAAAAAAAGAAATGAGGTAGTAAAAGCTTTAGACAGAAATAACCACAAAGAAACACACAATCAGTGAAAGATTTTGTACTTTATTCTCCTTCAAAGATTCATTGTCCATTTTCATAAAATAGAGAACATGAAAGTATATCAGCATGGTGAAGAAATGCAAAACAACCAATATCAAGTGACACTTCATAAAAAGCAATTAAGGAAAGAAAGGTCACAACACAAAATAGCAACCAAATTACAAAGCATTTTTACAGGGAAGATAAGTTAATGAGCTGTTGAAACAACTACGTTTTTAACATATCTATGTGGTCTTTTCAAATCATACTAAAATCATACAACATGATTATAGTACTGATGTAATATAACACTCATGTCGAGATAGTGTTAAAGTATAGATTGAATTTAACAATCTGAGCATGCAATGTTCATGCTCTTAGTCTTTTTGAATGAAACCTAGTGGTTGTTTCATATATTTTCCTTAATCTAGTTCTTCATTTAAGAACATAGTCTTTACATCCATTTAGTTTATATCAAGATCCATTCCTACTATTAATGCTAGATTGGTCAAATTGATGTAAACTTCACAATAAATGAGAATTTCATCTCATTATCGACCTCTTTGATTGTGTGTATCCTTTTACCACTAGACACACTTTATATCTTTCAAAGTTACCATTATTCTTTTACTTAAAATTTGAAGAACACATTATTTTTTTATAGCTGCACGTCTTTTTGAAAGATTATCCAAGTCTTATACTCAAATCGAACTTATTAAAGTTTATTCTTCTTCTATTATTATAACTCATTCATCTTTAGTAAGACTAAATGGAGCTCTTTTATATTCCTTGGCTTATTATTTTCTTTTAGAGTTACTAAAAAAGTTATTCCTTTCAACTTCAAAATTATATGAGTAATAATTTGCTCACAAGATGGGTATAATGAAAATTTGAGAAATGAATATCTCTACATTCATATTGCCCCAACTAGATATGGAGCTCCTATTGGGTTACAATTGTCATTAATTAGAGACCATTTCATCATCTCCTGAATTGGTTTTGTCTTACAAGATCATTCTAATTTAAGTCTCTCATATAAGGATAAGTTTTGAATAAATTCAATTACTTGTCTCTTAAGTCTTCTAACTTTTGAAAGTCATTCTCTAAGAATGGGATAGCTTGTAACACAAATTCAATTACTTGTTTATTATATTGTTCCCTTTTAAATATGTAGCCTTTGAAATGTTCAAAAATATCTTTTAAAAGTACTATTATTCCTTTTGGAACCTAAATTCCCATACGTATAGTAGGTACCATGAATATAGGTTACAAGTACATTCTTAAGAAGTTAGATATGAATAATCAAGGCTCTTACCTATCCATATCTTGTATGGTGTTTTAGGATATGATTTAATAGGCACTTTATCAAGTACATATGTGATAATCAATAACATATCATCCCAATAGGTGATAGGCAAATTTCTCCTATCTGCTCTATTAGTTTGTTGGTAGATTCATATGATAGTCATTAGTTATCTATTCAATTTTTATTACAAGACCTCGTGAATTAATCAAAGAGCTCTTCTTATACTTGATCAGTTCTTGAAGTCTTTATTGAATTTATCTTATTGATTCTCAACTAAAATCATATACTTCTTAAAACAATAGAACGTTTCAAATTTTAAGAAATCAAACAAATATAACTATACTGAGTATAATTATTGATAAATGTGATGAATCAAGTCCTTTCATGTATGCTCTCATACATGTTTAGCGACAAATATGTTAATGAGTTAATTGCAATAGCTTAGCAGCTCTTTGCCCTATGTTCAATAGTTTTTGCACTATTTTGTTAGCTAAATAATGGATTTCACTTTATGTAAGTCTTCTAAACAAAATATGTAATACCCCATATCACCCGCTTACAGGTATTGTCCGCTTTGGGCCTTGGCCCAATCAAACCGTCGCAGTTTTTCTTTTCCATAGGCCTTCCCAGGAGGTCACCCATCCTAGTACTACTCTCACTCAAGCACATTTAACCTCAGAGTTCCGATGGGATCCAGTACATTAGGCCATGGAAAAAGCGTCTGTAAGGGAAAAGCCTAGCCTCCTGTCGGTCCAACCGGCCCGAGTACTGGCTCTGATACCACCTGTAATATCCCAGATGACCCGCTTATAGATATTATCCGCTTTGAGCCTTGGCTGACAATATTTGTAAGCGGGTGATCTGACTAATCAACTTTATCTATTTTATCCAATATGATCAAGTCTAGCATGCTACAAATTAGCATATATATTATAAGAATTAGATGATAAAAAACATCTAGTATTCCAAAACTATCAAAGATAAAACCATGACCACTATAATTCCATGAAAATTGTCATTTCCATCGTTAGGGAAATTAATATTGCATCCAAGGCTAATTAACTATGATATAAGTAAATTTGTTCTCCGTAGGAGGATTTTTTTTCCCTTTCCCAATTTAGTTGGCTTTAGTCGTTCATGGATTCCTAAGAATTATGGAAGGCTTTCTTTTTAGTTTTCACTTGGACTCATCATAATACTTCCTCTTCTTAGCTTTTAACTCCTTATAAGCATAACATAGCTATATATGTCTCAATATATAACTTATAAGCCTCAAGATGTTTATTAATAGGTGCCTTATATCATCTTATTTCATCTTGATATTCATATTATAGGTTAAGTATATTTTCATATGCTCCTAACATAGAGGCAAAAATGTGTAACAACTTACAGTAGCTTAATATAAGATAAGATATAACTAACATTCTTCGGTTCATTATGTTTGACATTAGCTTCACATGCCTCATCATTGAATTCTCCTATCTCATATTCTCATTTATGATTTATTTATTACGGTATCTGTGTGTATGTGTGTGTGTGTGTGTGTACATGTCAAACATAATAATAAGAGGCAAAAATGTGTTACAACTTACACTAGTTCAATATAAGATAAGATATCGCTAACATTCCTTGGTTCACCATTTTGAAATTAGGTTCACATGCCTCAACATTGAATTCTCTTATCTTATATTCTCATTTACAAGCCAATTAGTTCTTTAGATGAATCATTGAAATTCATATATGCTAAGAGCTCTATAATTTCCTTTTATAAGATATTAAAACTAATACATCTTCACTTCTCTTCTCCTATGATCTTTCAAAAAAGTTTGCACCACCTAACTATACGTGTGAATATGATCCGATGTAGTGTCCCACCTTTAAGTTAGGGCATGAAACATTTTGTAAAGCACTTCATTTTTTCTTACAAGAGTGGAGGACCTCTGATAACCAATGAAGACTAACCTTGTATCATGTTATTTACCAATGTAACATGTAACATTAGGTATGTCACAAGTACTATACGACATTAATCCAATTGTGCCTTCATTAAATTCACACGATATAGTTGTAATGGAGTTCGAATTAAAATTAAAGATATTATTACAACCATTTTCATGAAACGAATCTGAGGTAAAAGTAATATTCATCACTTTTGTATAATATGTTAAAATGTGTCCTATAATATGAGCATATCATTAAAGCCAAAACCATCAAAAGAGCATGAAAAAATGATTTTTTTTGAATCATTAAACTTGAATTATTCAAGGTATAGAGCTCTTGTTTAATTCTTAAGGATTAAACTTAAGGTTCGTTACTTTAGCATGTTACCACAGATTATGCTTGATTTAATTAATTTAATTCAATTAAAAACTCATTTTAAATTTATTATGAAACTTATAAACTTAATAATCTAAATTTAGTTAGAAAATAATTTCTAATTAAAATTGAACTAATTAGTTTTAAATTTTTAGTTAGATTTAGAATCTTATTTTGAGTATTATTAAATTAATTCATATTTTCAATAAATTTAGCAGTGGATTTCCAAATAAGTAAATTTATCGATTGATCTACAAGTCTTAACATATATTCCTACTCATCAAAATATTTAAGTCTATATGAAAATTCGTTTGAATCCAAAGGTTAACCCATTTTTACTCATTCAAGCCAAATTCTATAGCCCAAAAGACATTAAAAAATCTTACCCAAATGTTATTCTTAATGGCCGACTTAATTTTGCACAAAATGGATTCTTTGCTGGCCCATAGGTGTGTGAAAGAAATTCAAATGTTTCGTCCTTCACCGGTTAGCATCATTCGTCAACAATGAGGCAACCATCATCACGAGGGGGACGTTGCCACCAAAGAAAGAGATGGTGACAAAGAAGGAGACGTCGCCTGCTATTGGAGAGATTGTCCACCACTTTTACATATATAAAGCAAAATCATGAATCAAAGCAATCTTCAAAATGTCCGTTAGCATGCTGATTCATCATTTATGGGTTGCAGATCAACTAAACTAAACTGAACTTCTCCCTTGCCTTGTGAATTTGATACACAAATGCCATTTGGATGCTCCTAATTTATACTTGAGGGGATGATTGGGGTTCATCCATCTAAGTCTTATAACCTATACATTGTTCCAGTGTACTGCTTTGTTTCAATTTAATTTAATTACTTACTTTCCAAAAAACAAAAGATAATAAACTTTTTCAAGATGCATATAATTTGATTATAAGACTACTCATAGGAGATATATAGGAACAAATTCATATATGCATCATTCATTAATATACGTTAATATATTTCTACCAAAGTAGAATAACCACAATCATCATTGGAATTTTAATTTAAAAAATGCAAGTGGTACAACTCAGTCTTAAATTAGAATGCAAGTGTGAAACTTGGCTCAACAGTAACATAAGAAAATTTCATTTGAGGATAAATTGATAAAATCGAAATATACTTATATTACTGATAAAAACAAAATTTGTTTACAAATTTTTTACTTTATTTTTTTTATCAATTCATATCTTATATATAATTTTTAGAGATATTTATAATTACAACATTTCGTATTATTTAGAAACTACAAAAACTAAACACAGGGCCTTAAGAATTGAGACCATCCAAGTTTGAGGCAAGAGGTACGAGTAAGAAATGGAAATTTCAAAGTTTGGTTGAGCCTTCAATGTAATTAAAATTAACTTGAGGTTGAGGATGATTTGGTGGTCCAGCAAACTGAACTGGATGAAGGGTGACGGGAGCTACAGAAGGTTCTTGTAAAATGGTGATATAGTCATTGGCGTCAGCTTCAAAATAGGCCTTCAAAAATGCGACAACAATCCCACCTATAGTTCTCCTCATGGGATCTTTAGGACCCTTACCATTTTTGCACAGAAGTCCAGCCACAGTACCAATAGGACCATCCAAGTTATCATTTAACATGTCCATGTGACCGTAGTCTGTGGTAACAAAATGCCCACTGGGAGGTCTGGACTCCAGAAAGAATTCCACATGGTTCACGCCTTGAGGAGCACAAGCTGGCATAGGCCAGACCTTGGGCTGATCGCCTAACCCAGTACCGATCACCGCAACAGGAATGGTTAAATTAAAAGAGCAAGGGACTTGACTTAATATTTTGGGTTCAGTCCCGCCAACCGGATCCACCCCAATCACTGCAGAAAAATTGACTTTGACTTGTGAAGTATAATTATTTGGCAAGGCTAACGCAAATGCTGTTTTCCCGCCTCTGCTATGTCCAGCGAGAGCAATCTTCGTCAGGTTTGCTTCAACATTTTCTGGTAGAACAGATGTTAGGTGCCAGGGTAACCAATTCGCCACTTTTACCGCGTATTCCAGTTCTTCTGGTCCACTGGGCAGTATCAGACCATCGCATAACTGAGGATCAAAGTCAACTAATTGTTATATTGCATGCTATGTAAAGCCAAAACAATATTTTACGAAACTAAAATACGTACCTGAGGAGCAACAACTATGTATCCATGAGAAGATAAATGCTGAAGGAGGTCAGTGTAGAAACTGTTGAGCAGGTATGTGCCGTGAAGAAACAATACAACAGGGTAAGTGCCGCTAACATTTGGGGTAACAACTAACAAGGGCCTAGGCGGCGAAGGGGTCGTCCGCACGTTAAAATATGTCGTCGACAAGTTCCCTTTTCCGAAAACGTCAAGTGTTCCCGGAGTAGACTCAGTCTCCGACAATATTGAGGAAATAGGCTTAGCTTCTGAAAAGCTTGCCAAGAGAATTATTACCACCAACGTTGCCAGAGACTCTACTATTTTCATTTTGTACGAACGGTTCTTTCTTGTTTGCGTTTATGTACGTGTAAGAGAGAGGAACGTGATCAGTGGCGAAGCCAGGAATTTGTTTCAGGGGGGGCAATGTATCCAATCTACCATAGCTTTTACATATCTTCTATTCTTTTTTAATAAAAAAAATATTTGAGGGTAGGCATTTGCCCACCCTCACCAAAGAGTAGCTTCGCTACTGAACGTGATCAATTTAGGATCTCTGATTTTGTATTTATAGAGCTCGCGCCCACGTTTCTTTTTGTACCAAGTTTCTTTTTTGTGTATACATAAAATTAAACTAGGAATATAAAATTTGACGTATTTACATATCTTAACTGTAACGTTAAATCATTTTTGTCAAAGGGCTTTAGAGCTTACAAATGGGACGTAAAAGATTTGGAAAGAAATACAATTGGAAGCTTAGGTTAGATAATAAATATAAACTATTTTAAAATCCCGCAATGCGTGTTTTTACTTTTCACTGGGGGACCACGTGTTACGTAGTCTTTCCACAACTATTTATTTGGACACACTCAACACGTGGATCACAGCATCATCGCAACGGCCGCCGCTTTGTCGTTTCTAGCAGGGGCTCGATTCAATGCAATACTTGAATTTATGCCAACCGACAGAATTCATAATCAGAAGTCTTTAGTAATGTTTCAACCTTATTTTATTAAATATCATCTATATATTTTTATTTAAAATAAATCTTCTTATTACAATCATGGTATAAAAATAACGACAAATACAATAAATATAAATATTAAATATTGACAAATCAAAAGTTATACTAATAATTTTGATTAAAATTTTAAATTTGAGTTAAATTAATAATTTAAAATAATTATAACAAATTATTAATTAAATTTAAATTTAATCAATTTGATTCAAATTTAAAAAATAATTTGAATTGCGTGTAAGTAGCATTTGATTAGAATAAATTTAAGAGAAATAATTTTTTGCAAAATTAAAAACAAAAATGAGTTTTTTCAAAAATTTATTATTTTATTCTAAGGATAAAAGAAACAAACGTTTCTTATCATTTAATTTTTTTTCTTTGATTTTTAAATTTTAGAAGAAATTAAATGATAAGAAACGTTTATTTCTTTTATCCTTAGAATAAAATAATATAATAATTTATGATATTTTTAAATTAATATTTAATGTTTAGCATAATAGCTCTTATTTTTAAAATGATAATATCAAAATTAATGCTTTTTTAGTAAGAATTATAAGAACTTATTTATGTTTAAAATTTCTAAAAGTAATCTTCAAATTTTACTGAACAATTTATAAATATATAATAATCATAAATTCTAATAAATTACGTTAGAACAGGAACTCTTATTCACTAAATTTTTAAAAATGATAAGATTTATTTTATCTTTTGTCTAGATCATTACAATAAATTTTGTTTTCATATTTTACGTTTAGCTTTAAAAATAGAGCATCCGATCGGTTTGTAACGAAATAACAGAATATTCGATTAGTTTTCATATTTTACGTTTACCTCAATTTCCGTACATTACCATCACGTGTTTTAAATTTCTAAATAAACGAAAGATGAGGACACAAAAAAAGCCGTCTGTTCTGCGCACTTATCTCAAATTCCGTACATTACGTGTTTTGAATTGAAACCGCATGTTGGTGTCTTTTCGTGGTAATGGTTTCGCGGAGAACTGAATTTATTGAAAAAAGTTTAAAACTTTTTTATCTTTTAATTGGTAAAAAAATAAAGTAAATTTGAAATATAAATTTTAGAAAATAAACCTATTAAAATAGAGATATTCATATGTTTTGATACTTATAAAAATTTTAATAAGAAAGTTTGGTGAATTCTTATTATAGTATTTGGTATGTAATAGTAAATTTTAAATTTTGTTTCCAATTATATCCCTGCAAACAGAATAAAAATTGAATTTGTTAAATAAAGAAAATATAAACCTAATGATTATGGTTGAAACTCCCGAGTGAAAATATTCAAAATTTAAATGTTGAATGTGTACAAATTAAGATGCCTGAATAAAACTCTTATTCAATTTTTAGTGTATCTAACAAGTATATACAAAAATACATGTACAACTGTACTGTCTGCTAACTACTAACATCTACACTAACAGTAACTGTAAACTAACGGAATACAATACAATTAAATTAAGTGACATATGATAATATCTTCCACAGAATGATATAGGAAATTTTAAAAAATAGGAGAATTTTTTTGCAAAAATTTCAAAATTTTTTAAAATTTCGCTCCCTCCCTCTTATAAAAATTTCAAAAAAAATTTAAAATTTCGCTCCCTCCCTCTTATATTTCCTTCCACCCTTTTTCAAAGTTTTAAAATTAGTTATTTTATTTATTTCAACTTTTATAATTATTTTAAATTTTAAATTTCTGTTTTTAAAATAATAATAAATCTTTTTATTACTAATAATAATTATAAATTAAATAAAACTTACAAAAATATTTTTATTTTAATATTTTATATAATATTAATTAATAAAGTATTAATAAAATATTTTATTTTTAATATAAATAATTATTTATAAACTAATATTTATTGTATATATTTTAAATTATTAAATCAAAATTTATTTGAAATTTATATATTTTAAAGTCGCAGAATTGAGAGAGAAAGAAAGGTTAAATTGTCTAGTGTATTTTTTAAATTAAATTCCTAAGGAAAGTAATCTAAATACCAAGAGAGTTTGGGATTTAGATTACAAGGAAAGTACCACTACCTTTCCTAAATAGAAAAGTTTTTACTTTTTTAATTACTCAAAAAAACGAACCAAACGTAATAATTTAAATTTTAGGAAAAAGATTACTTTTCCTGGCAATATCCGTACCAACCAAACAGGGCCTTGTGGTATTTAGTATTCATGACCAGAGTTGCCTTCACTTTCCATTACTTCATATGCATGTCATAACCAAGTCCCTCCGAATTGAGAAAATATTACATTTTTTAGTTAGTAGCTAATTTGCAAGTCTACATGTAAAAATGTTAAATTTTTTAATGATTTGCAATTAACACAATAAGTTAAATTGAAAAGAAAAATCATTAATTGTAAATATAAATCTAAAACTTATCATACAATTAGACAAGATTATTATACAATTCTATGTGATATTTGCTATGTTAATTGATTTGACTTAAAACTTGTTTGAACCAATTAAAAGCAAAGTTGGAAATTAAGAACGAATATGCATTATTATTTAGTGTAAAAATTGCAAAAACCAATCGTGTAATCGTGTTGCAGCGTTATTTCATGTTCTTTAAGATGTAAAAACAATACATCTTAAATACATGTGCACGATTCTTTCTTGTTTGCGTTTATGTACGTGTAAGAGAGAGGAACGTGATCAATTTTGGATCTCTGATTGTATTTAACTATTTATAGAGCTCACGCCCACGTTTCTTTTTGTACCAATTTGTAAATCCCACAATGCGTGTTGTCACTTTTCACTGGTACTGGGGACCACGTGTTACGTAGCTTTCCACAACTGACACACTCAACACGTGGATCACAGAATATGGAAACGGCCGCCCCTTTGTCGTTTCTAGAGGAGTAAAATTCACCCACTGCCCAAGATTAAACCTGCGCCACTCAAACATAACCACCAATTTTTTTAGGTCCCACTGACATTTATGGTTGTGCTTGAGTGACACAAAGTTGATCTTGGGTAGTGGATACAAAAGATTTGCTCTCGTTTCTAGCAGGAGCTCGATTCAATGCAAGAATTGAATTTATGCCAACCGACATAATTCATAATCAGAAGTCCTTTTTTTTTTTTGTAACATAATCAGAAGTCTTTAGTAATATTCGAAACTTATTTTATTAAATATCATCTATATATTTTTATTTAAAATAAAACTTCTTATTACAATCATTGTATAAAAATAATGACAAATACAATAAATATAAATATTAAATATTAACTAATCAAAAGTTATACTAATAAATTTGATTTGAATTTTAAATTTGAGGTAAATTAATAATTTAAAATAATTATAAAAATTATTAAATTAAATTAATTTGATTCAAATTTAAAAAATAATTTGAATTGTTTGTAAGTAGCATTTGATTAGTATAAATTTAAGAGAAATAATTTTTTGCAAAATGAAAAACAAAATTGAGTTTTTTTCAAAAATTTAAAAATCAAAGAAAATTTTTAAATGATAATATCAAAATTAATTATTTTTTGGTAAGAATTATAAGAACTTACTTATGTTTAAAATTTCTGAAAGTAATCTTCAAATTTTACTGAACAATTTATAAATATATAATAATCATAAATTATAATAAATTACGTTAGAACAGGAACTCTTATTCACTAAATTTTTAAAAATGATAAGACTTATTTGATCTTTTATCTAAATCATTACAATAAAATTTGTTTTCATATTTTACGTTTATCTTTAAAAATAGAGCATTCGATTGGTTTGTAACGAAATAAAAGAATATTCGATTGGTTTTCATATTTTACGTTTACATCAAGTCATCAATTTCTAAATAAACGAAAGATCAGGACACAAAAACAACCTTCATTTCTGGGCTACGCACTTATCTCAAATTCCGTACATTACGTGTTTCGAATTGAAACCGCATGTTGCTCTAAAATAATTGGAGGTGTCTTTTCGTCGTAATGGCTTTGTCGAGAACCGAATTTATTGAAAAAAGTTGAAAACTTTTGTGGTATTTAGTATTTATGGGTGGAGTGGCCCAAATCTTTTGTCCCTTTTTTGCTGGCTTTATTCTTTCTCCCTTCATATAATAAGGCCAGGAGAAGGGGCTAGCGGATCCCTCGGCTGGAGCTGCCTTCACTTTCTCCCTTCATATAATAAGGCCAGGAGAAGGGGTCAGCGGATTCCCTCGGTTGCCTTCACTTTCTATCACTTCATATGCATGTCATAACAAACTCTCTACGAAATTGAGAAAATATTACTATTTCTCTCTCTTATTTAAAATAAAAGTTATTTTAAAGGGATACACGTTTATTAAGAAAATTAATAAAATATTTAATATATATTTATTAATTATATGTTAAAATTTTTAAAAATATAAGCTGTATAATTAAGATGTGAGAAAAATTAAAAGATAATTTTGGAAGTAAAATCATAAATATACATGAAAAGTCACAAACGATATTTATTTTAAATAATTAAAATATCTCTAAAACGACTTTTATTTTGGACAGAAGAATTAGTTAGTAGCTAATTTGTTAGTCTACATGTAAAAATGTTAAATTTTTTAATGATTTGAAATTAACACACTAAGTTAAATTAAAAAGGGAAAAAATCATTAATTGGAAGTATAAATCTAAAACTTATCATACAATTATACAAGATTATTATTCAATTCTATGTGATATTTGTTATGTTAATTGATTTACTTAAAACTTGTTTGAACCAATTAAAAGCAAAGTTGGAAATTAAGAACGAATATGCATTATTATTTAGTGTAAAAATTACAAAAACCAATCCTGTAATCGTGTTGTAGCACTTAGTCACAAGATGCAATTACTTGGGGTTCTGAAAAATTCAATAACACATAAATTGTCTTCTCTCTAGTGATGGGATCTCCACAAGATAAGAAAATGCAGGAAAAAATGTAACAACTGAAAGAGTTCTAGTTCCTCATGTGACCAAGTCCGTCACAACTACCAAGAAGGTATTTTATATCGCCAATGGCGACCAACAAGTAAAAACAATACATCTTTTATATCCCAAAAAAAATACATCTTAAGTAGATATTCTTATGGCTAGCCACGTGGAATCGCCTCCCCACAAATGTCCTTCGATATGAGCGAGACCTATGTGCCTCCCCCCTGTGTGGCCGATGTGGAGCCCATCGGGAGACTGTCCTTCACCTTCTCCGAGATTGCCCCCATGCCAAGCAACTTTGGGACTCAGTCCCGCTTCCACAACCGGCTCTGTTTTATCAAATACAGCTCCCTTTTGCGTGGCTTAAGGCCAACTGTGTTACGTCTGATGGGTCGATTCCCAATCTCGGAAGATTTCTTTCTATTTGCTGGATCATCTGGCGAACCAGGAACAAATTCGTCATTGAGGGCGAACCTACTAGCCTACCCGATCAGCTCAAGCAGGTATGCTTGTTATCTCGGGACTTTTCTGCTGTCTTTAACAATGACCAGATCGAGCAGTTCCCCCTCCGGTTTTCACACCTGAGAGCATGGACCCCTCCCTCAGTTGGATGGCTCAAACTTAATGTCGATGGGAGTGTTCGAGGACCTCTAGGCCAGGCAGGGATAGGCGACTTGGTTCGGGATAGTAATGGAGTGTGGGTAGCGGGTTTCTCTTGTGGAGTCGGGATCACCCATATTTTGGCTGCGGAACTACAAGCCCTCAGCTTTGGCCTTGCTTTCGCCAACGCTACCCTTGTGCCGGCCTTTTGGTTGAGTTCGATTCCATGGACGCGATTAGATGTCTCTCCCTTTCTTCCGACCTTCTGGTCTTCCATCCTCTGGTTCGTCTCATTTCGAATATCAGATCCCATCTGGCCAGAATTTCTCATTACCAGCTCATTCATGTTTTTCGAGAGGGCAACTATTGCTCGGATATTTTAGCCCACATGGGTTCGGCAAGAGCACTTGAAAATCTAAAGGACATATTGGTTTGTCTATTAAAGTTTCATTGACTATTCAAATTTCCAAAATTACAGATTTTTGTTTGAACAATTGAACCCCCTAAAAAGCTACAAAGCCCCGTAAAATTGAATCTTCATTATGTTGCAAATTTGAGAAAATTAAAAAAGGTAGCCTCCAATGGCATTCAATGTTGGTGTGACCTTGACAAGTGATATTGACACCTTTTATTACTGCTATTTCATTGTGGGATGAGATTTGCTCTGCTATTTACCTAGTTCCAACTTTGTGCCAATTGATTGACAGAAGTGGACGGATGACATTTATTGGCATAGAGTTGGAAATGGGTAAGTGGCACAGCAAATCTCTTCCCTTCCATTATTAGCAACTGTGCCAACAAAGAGGGAGAGAATGGTGGCAATAAACTAAAACTTAAGTTAACAATAAGGAAAATGAACGATTGAAGAAAGGATTTGTTTAGGTACAATAACAACTTAAATATATACTTAGTTTTAACCTATCACAATCAGAAGATTTGCAAGAACGGTGAAAATATTTTCATTAATTAAAAGAAACAACTGACATATATAAGCTGAAAACAACAAACACGTGAGCAACATGTGGATTGAAACTAAATTAGTGTAAGGGCCGAATTAGATACAACTAATGAGACAGATATGCGGTAATATAACCAAGTCTGGCTACTAGGTCATGATATCCCAACCAACATCTATGATATGTTTAATTATTAATTTAAAAATCATCTTAATAAAAATATACTTATATTATTATAAGAATGACATAAAAGTTAAGTTACTTTTAGGAGTACTAATTTATTTGATTAAATCAATAATAACTAAAATTAAGTTTTTAATTAATGTTGGTCATGAGTTATCAAATAAGGAACAAGTTTTTTATTTGTTATAAAAATGCATCTAACTCATAATGTAGCATTAAGACAACGAAGGATGTTGAGATGTAGGTTATACAAGAACAAGAATGTTTTAAAGGTTCTAAGATGATCTCCATGATATATGTAGTTGATTTTAGCTCACTTAAAACTATGAACAAGAAGCATAAGCTTTATGGTGTGCCCATAATAAAAAGACAACAAAAATAACCATAATAATCTGAAATCTAAAAAGGCCAAGTGAAACCAACATGAAAAAATGTTGTCCTTTTAAAAAGCAGAAAATGTTGTCCTTTTTCTAGGTAACTCTATACAATTTGATTATACTAACTTTAGGTTTAGTCTAAAAAAATTAAGTATGAAATAGAATTTCTACTCCTGCCCATAAAAGGACATAATTTTAAAGCATACTAGGACAAAGCTGCACTAGTCAAAGAATTTGTAAATAGCCTAAGCCTGAAATTGTTAACATTTTTGTAATTAGCTAATTCATTGTATTGAATAGTGATTTTAGCAATGTGTTTGATAGTTAACTAACCATCTTTATAGAAAAAAAGGAAAACTTAGGAATTTTGTAACCATGGGGGTTAGGATTTTCGTGGTTATTATGATCCAGATAAGGCTTATGAAATTTTGGAAGACCAATTTGTCTCAAGCTAGGCCTATATAACTATGGAACAACTTCTCTAACAGTGTCCATATCAATTTGAAACCTCATGTATGAAGGAACAATAATAGAAATATGATTTCAATTTACAACTAAAAGGTTATCCCTTAATCTATTAGCTTTAACTTCAAATGTCCTTATCTTCTAAGAGCTTGGGGTCTAATCACATGTTGTCCATTCCCAAAATTAGCACACAAAGGCCACATGAATATTCTCTCATTTAGAGGAGGAACATCTCTTTCTTTCATAGAGGAAGAAATTAAAGAATGACTATACTTACCAACTTTTATCCCATTTGGAGCAAGCTACCCCTTGAGCCTTTAAAAAATTTGTCTTATTAAAGAAGGAGAATTTTACATGGTGGCTTGTACCAAAGGAGTAGAACGTTTTTCCATATTTTATTTCAACACCTTAATTGTTTCATCTTTGGAGGCCACATTAGAATTCAACTTTAAAATTTCATTCTCATAAACAACATCGTTTCTTATTAATAACTGTGGTGATTTTGAGTTCTCATTAGTTAGAGACTTACCCAAAGGTGTTGTCGCCTCCTCTAAATTTTCAATCATTTAATATACGAAACCTTCATTCCTTATTGTAGGAGGGACTTCTTCCTCTATGGTTGGAGGCACATCAACTTCTTTTCGATTCCTCATACATAAAATTATTGTTTCACTAGGCATGTCAAATTATTGTTCGCTTCCTTATAATTAACCCAAAGTTTGAACGTGCCAGGAAGGAATTCTCTAAAAAAAAGCCTAACTTCTAAACAAGAATATAAGTAGGTTTTTGAAAACTTAGAGAACATACTTCTAAGTTACCAAATTAGTAAATGCTAAAAAATGTTGAGACTTAAAATTTAGTTAAAAGGATACTTTTTGAAGAATTATGAGTTAAATTAAGCCATTAAAGGCAAATAACATGGTTCTATAACCATAAGCCAACCTATTATTTTGAATGGGACTTGACAAACAAGTCACACATTACATTATGACTATAACTTACAACCAATCAAACTAACAAAACATTAGTTCATAAAATAGTGAAGTAGCTGTGATCCAGTTAAATTTTATGACTAAATGTCCCAATATGCAAGTTAATCCCATTGAAACAATCTCTAGAAAACATTTCATGTGGTCTTTCAATTCTCTTGAATATTTTCATGTTTGTTGGACCCCGAACTTTTCTTTGAAAATTTGATTTAGTAAGTGAGATTAAATGAGGAATCGGTAGTAAGTTGTG
>JAOSBP010000004.1:11163075-11182012 GCA_027563825.1 Erythroxylum mucronatum | reverse complement strand
AGGAGGAAGGAAGCTACGAGAATGGCGGTGGAGAAGGCATGAAGACAAAAGTCATTTGGCTTCTAAGTTGCAATTGTTTTGGGTTTTACAAGAAAAATTCAATGCTTAAAAAGTGTCATGACACATGTCATGACACTTACCACATAATACTAAAATAATCAAATTAATAACTTTTAATAAAAGAACCCTAAGAGAATTTAATCTCTAGTTCATCTAATTTCCAATGGCTCTAATTACAAAAATTTAAAAATCATTTTCCTCAATATCCAGTGCCATTGGACAGTAATTTCTACTATCGGTAAGAATCAGTCTGTTGCTAAGCATTTTTCTTATTCAAAAAAGTACCCCAAAATTTTCAGAAAAATTTCTAAAATTCTTCAAACATTCAAAACTCACCAACATCCACTCCAATTAATTTTCCAACCACAAAAAATCACATTTTTCATAATAATCACATTTAGGATCAAATATATAATGGGAAATATCATGAATGCATGTACAATCATTTTTATGTGCAAAATTTACTATTTACGTGTATGTGTAAGCATGAATATGCCAAAACAATTTAAAACACTCATAACCCATCCAAATTACTATTCTACCATGTCATGACACTTACCACATAATACTAAAAAAATCAAATTAATAACTTTTAATAAAAGAACCCTAAGAGAATTTAATCTTTAGTTCATCCAATTTCCAATGGCTCTAATTACAAAAATCCAAAAATTATGTTCCTTAATATCCAGTGCCATTGGACAGTAATTTCTACTACTGGTAAGAATCAGTCTACCGCTAGGCATTTTTCCTAGTCCGAAAAAGTACCTCAAAATTTTCAGAAAAATTTATAAAATTCTTCAAAATTCGAAACTCACCAAGACCCACTCCAATTAATTTTCCAACCACAAAAATCACATTTTTCATAATAATCACATTTAGGATCAAATATATACAGGGATTATCATGAATGCATGTACAATCATTTTCTTGTGCAAAATTTACTATTTACGTGTATATGTAAGCATGAATATGCTAAAATAATTTAAAACACTCCCATCCAAATTACTATCTACCCTTCCCACCGATGATGGGATGTTACAACTAGTACTCACCTCATAGTAGAAGATTTTTAGTCATGTTCAATATAATAACATCTGTCTAGTACTAGTGAAACCTTCTCTACTCTAACATTTCTAGGGTTTCACTCTAACATTTCTAAATGATGTTGCCTTCCTAACCTACGAAAATTTATCAAATCTTAACTTACAAAATTAGAAACATGATACTAAAAATTCGAAAATAATTAAATACTCATGAAAATAATGAAAACTACTTAATAAAAAAAACACCTACTCTTTGGGCTCAATTAATGCTTCTTTATGAGTCGTTTAGACGTACTTCTCAGTAAGCCTTTTTTCAACCTAGATCTATTATTAACAGTTTGCTTCCGCTCGTCTTTTTAAATAAAATCTCATTAGCCAATAAATAGGCCACATAATGTAATATATAAGGAAATATGGTATTAAATTAATAAAACAAAGTAAATCTATTGATGCCTTTTTAATAATAAATTATAAATATAATAAGGGATAATAAAACCCTTTAGATCATCGATTGAATCTGACAATTTGTTCTATAGGAACTGGGAGTTTTCGTACTTAACATAACTATTGATAATTTCTCGATAAATATCTTATTGGGCTCCTCTTTTTGATCTTCCTCTTTGTTCTCTTCTTAAACATCAACTTCCTCATTTTCTTCAATCTTTACCTCCTCTACAATCCTTAAAGTTGTCGTGTTCACTTTGTTCCCTTAAATTTGGTAAAGTTTATTTGGATAAAACACCAGGCCATTCTATAGAAATATGCTCAACGAACTATTTAGTTAGTGTCTTATGTTATCAAAAGAGGTAAATAGTTCTTTATTTTCTTGAAGGTTAGCCTGGGCTATAGTAATGGCTTTTGTAAGGAGCTTCTCAAGACATCGATCCTTCTTTTTTTTCATTGTTTCAAAAATTCAAGCAAAACTTGATCATTACATGCATGGTTATGATTGTTCTTCCACCTTAGATTATGAGTATTCCCACAGGGGATATTTTGAGGCTAGTTCCCTATGTAAATTGGTTTCTCCTACATATAGTCCGACACTTGACAACAATGAATAGGGTGACCACCACCATAGATGTTATAATGCACCATTGATATAGATTAAGCTTCCATATACATATTATCATGCCTTTTTTTCCAAGCTTCCAATGTTGCCTAAATGATGACATATTATAATCCCCCAAAGAATATTATTCTCTCCATCTGTTTATTATATTTAGTAACTATAACAATGAATATACAAATCCTAAAAATAAGCTACAAATAGAAGATGGAAAAAGAGAGCTCCAAGGATAAATAAGTAAACATAAAAAGAAAATAAATATGAAAGAAAAATAAAAATTAAACGTTCATAATATCTTACCCCTCGGTAATGTTCCAAAAATTTGATTGAATATTTTATCGTAAGCTCACATTTATAACATTAATAATGATGTGTCGATCCCATGATGACTAGAATTACTAGTACTAATAGTCTCTCTATTATCTAGTCTAACAAATTATAGTGATGAACATGACCAATTTAGTTTTAAAGCAATAAACTAAAGCCAATCAACACAATTAACTAATAGAACATAGATTAAATAAGAAACAATCAGTAAAGACAATGATACCTGGATTTCGAATCCTTTAGGACTTCTTATGCAAGTAAAACTTTATACATTAATCTAACCTAAAGCTCATTCGACCATGTAAATTTCTTAATTATGATAATATATTTCTCAATATTATTAACAATTAATTCTAGGTTAAATAATTGAAATTGTTTCCTATTTGAAACTCCTAGAATTACATTAATCAATTTATGAATTCCTCTGATCATAATCCAAAAGTTTTATATCAATTTATTTCTATTTGTAACTCCTTTCAATTATGCTAGATCAACTCATACAAAGAAATTTTCAATTTCAAATATATGAAATCAAACATGAATCAACACACTGATGCACATTAATTCAAGACGACAATAACAAATAATTAAATCTCAATGAAACTGAAACATAAATTAAAATTACTACATTTCCATTAGAAGGTTCATCTTGTCTAGGTAACACAATGATTTAGTTCGTCATAATGAACGATGCATTAACAAAAGCTTCCTTTTTTTCTTTACCTTTTAGTTTTGCCTTCTATAGTTTAAAAATTAGGTTACTAGGTGGTGCATGGGCAAGTACACAATCATGTACGTGGCTGTATACTTAAAAAATCCACGAGATTTAAATCGAAAGCAAGTACGTGCATAAATACATGCTAAAATATGAACATGGGCAAGTATACAGGCATGTACTTCTTAAACATAGATATGTTTAGTGTTGTATAACTTTTTGAAACCTTAAAATAACTTTTTTCACTTGAAACATGTCCCTGTAGCTTGAAATTAAGAATAATAAAGAATAAAAACAAGTACAAGAAAATGTACTTGGCCATATACTTTTCTAACAACCTTATAACTTGATCAAAATAACTTTAAATCGACTCAAACTTGCTTGAATTCATTTCTTTTGGTCTAAATAAGTGAATTACAACTTGAAAAATGAATGAATTAAGCATAAAAAACAATAAAATAATCAATAAAACAGGTTGGTTGCACTTAATATAGACTTAAAAATATGAATAATTAAGCACTTATCAAGGATTATTTAATTTTTTATAGAAATTACTATATAATTAAATGATAAATATACATTTTAATCTCTACTTTAACATCCATATCTATAGAAGATTGTGTTGTATATTGTTTGACTTAAGGTCTTGTGATCTACTCTTTAGATTATAGTAAGATAAGCCAAATTATAACTTTGTTTAGAAGAATAAAAAGTTTTAGAAAAAAGTGACTTCAAGTCTATACATTTGAAAATTACTTTTTGATGTATAGACAATCAATTTAAGTACTCTAAAGTGTATAGTATTTTAAATCATTAAAAACATTGTAATATATTGAAATTTAATATTAAAATTAATTTAATATAATTTGTATTATATAAACCAATACGAATATCTCTTCGTATTTTCTTAAAAGATGAAGTGACATTAAGGTTAAAGTTATATATGTGTGCATATTTGACTTATTTTGATTATATTGAAAATGTAGTTAGCAAGAATAATGAATAATGAAAAATAAGAATATGATAAGTTTTTAAGGAGTTTTTACCAATTAAGAGTGTCTACATCTTTGAGATTCAAGAACAAATGCTTTATTATATAATAACATAATGATGGATATATCGACCAGGTTTACAACACACACACACACACATGGAAGCCCTAATTGGTACAATTTTATTCAAATAGCTCCTTTTTTAATTTCAACATAATTTAACCATAATTTTAGTGAGTCATAAAGTCCCTCCAAGGTTTAAAATATACCAAAAATCTTGTTTCAAATAAGAATAACTGTGTTAATGCGGTTTGAGACACCTATGGATCTCATTAATTTCTCCACATACAAAATAAAGTCTATTACACTACTGTCTCCTAAATTATATAATATAAAAATACCTCCTCTAATCTAAGACACTTATGTCTTTATTGTGTAGATCTTATTGAATTCTTCGTCCACAAGAAATAGTGTGTAACACAGTTAAGTCCCAAATTATGTTATCATATAAAAACACCTTTGCCACATCAACATGCTCATATCTTTAGCCTATGCTTTCACTTTTATTTTTTGGAAAGGACATGTCTTGGGCTAGACCATGCCCACTCAAAACGCTTTTAAGAAACATTCATTTGCATAATTAAATTTCAAGATTGTATGCTTGTATATATCAGCCATACACAACATTCTCTAACTTGATGAATATATCTTCGCAGGTTGGGTTATATCTATGTTTAACATCCTGAGACATTAATTGAGTATAGCCAATCCTTGAAATTCTCTACAGTAACCGACTTTATCAATATGTCAATTATGTTCTTTAAAATATGAACCTTTTAACTTAAACCAGAGACCTCGCCCGTGAAGTAAATCATCACACCTATGATCCAACCAATTGGGAGAGAATCAATAGATTCCTTTTCGGGAGCGATTCATCCTTCCCGAACGCAACATACAACTCTCCGTTGTACTGCGCTCTCCAAGTGTGCTTGTTCCCCCCTTCTTCCTTACTATGGCAAGTCTTTTTGAAATAACTCCGATGATAAGAAAAAAGAAGGCATTAAGAGACCCTCCCGGCCCCACCTTAGACGCTCTAAGATCCTTTTTCAAACTTGCTCCTATTTCAAGTCAAGAGATAGATAAATAGACACATCCCATCGCACTAATCGGGGGCGTTCGTAGTGACTGAGGGGGTGGAAGACCAAGAAGTGAGTTATTTATTAGCCAAGCATTCTTCTTACGGCTAGATCCAATCTTCTGGTCCCTGCGGAAAGGAAGAACATGAAAAATATGAACCTTTTTAATAAGATATGTTCATATGCCATTTAACTCCCTGTTCTTATGAAAACTCACATATATCTACTTATTCCTTGTATAATGCACATTTCTTTGACAAACAGATGACATTTTGACTTTCACAACATATTCAAACTTCACCTTTATTGATGCCTACCTCCTTCACTAGTCCTTTAAACCATAATAATTTTTTGGTGCCTCAACCACTATTATATACTCTTATGTAACATTGTAATTATAAACTATAACATTGATTTCTAAAGAATAGGCCCTTTTGCAAGAGTAAAGACATACCCTATAGTAGAACTCCTATTATATAAATATCCTATATAATTTAAATCCACATATCTAATAATTAGGAGATCATCTTGCTAAATGTTAAACACAATTTCACGGTTTAATAGACCCTTAAAGAACCTAAATATCCATTTGGTTACTTCCCAATGCTGTATTATATTTCGACCTGTAATTATTATCCTCACTAACAATATAAGTCAGATCTAGCCTCGTACAAACCATTACATACATTAAATATCCAACATCACTAGCACATGGTACCTTAGACATATCATTGACCTTTGTATCTATTTTTGGGCACTAGTATTGGGAAAACTTAAAGTGATTTTCTAATGGAGTTCTTATAATTTTAGCCTTACTAATTCCAAATATATGCAACACCTTTTCAATGTAGTTAGATTTAGGTAACCATAAATTTTTAGAGCTTCTGTCCCTCCCAATGTCCATTCTTGAAATTTTCTTAACAACATCTAAATCCTTCATCTTACATTCCTTTCCTAATAAGGCCTTTAGTTTATTCACATCATGCATAGTCTTTACAACAATCATCATATCACCCATATATAGCAGCAAAAAAATAAACGATCTATCATCAAGGCTCTTAACGTATATACAACAGTTATACTTATATCTCATGCACTAACTCAAATTATGTACAAATAACACCTTTTTATACCATTATTATAGAGACTGATTCAATTTATAAAGTAACATCTTCAATTTATACATAAGATACTAATTTTTAGGTTGACTAAACCTTAAGGATGGAAATGGGCTAGGCCTGGCTTGGCCTAGCCCATGTTGTTTAGGGTCCAACCCGAATTATTATTTTTTTTAAAAAAGTCAAAATGATGTCGTTTTAGGCAAAACAACATTGTTTTGTCGTTACCTGTTGGGCCCCAAAAATCAGACCCGAGGCTCTATCAACTTGAGCCTGACCTATTGACCATTGGCCAGCCGAGTCAAGACGGACCAGGTTAAACCAAAACTACCATCCCTATCAAACCCTTTAGGCTACGATTGTAAATTTCCTCCTCTAAGTTACTATGAAAAAAATTATCTTCATATTCATTAACTCTAAATACATGTCCAAATTTACTACTAACGCTAATAAAATATTAATTAAAGTATACCAACCTACTAGAGAAAAGATTTAATCACAATCAATCCCCTTTCATAAGGCATACCTTTTTAAATACTAATATGCCTTAAACTTTTCTCCTTTTTTGTTACTACAAGTATCCTCTTACCCATTTACACTTTATAGGCCTATTCTCTTTATGAAACTACATCAACTTTCATTTTCAATTCTTATTTAAAGATTCCACCCCATCCACCATAACTCTTACCCATTTATCATTCTCCTAACTATTCATATCCTCTTAAAAGTTCGTTAGATCTTTATTGTTTATAATGAGTGCAAAAGATATTGAATTTTATTGGTTATATCTATATGATGGTCAAATAGTGCTTCTTGCTCAACATGTGGTTATACTATATTGATACTCTTCTCTTAGCATTGATCTATCTTCCAAATTATAATTTTAAACCTTTTTCAAGTATGCTCCAAGTTGTCCTAGTTTTACTTGTATCTCTTTCATACTACCATTTACTAATCCTAGCACATTCTCTCTACATATTTATTCAATATATACTACTTGTCAAACATTACATCCCTATTAATCACCATCTTCTTTTATGTTGTGCTCTAAAACTTATTTCTTTTCACTCCTTTAAGGTAGCTAATGAAGGTGTACTTCGATTTTAGATCAAGTTTTTTCCTCTCCTCACTAGACACATGCATACTTTAGTTTTCTTCCATGCTTCCGTTGCAACTCTCTCATGTAGTGATGTCTATGGTAATTTATTGATGAGGTAAGATGTTATACTCATAGCATATGCTCATAATATCTTAGGGAGACCTACATTTAACCTTAAATACTTGGCCCTTTCAATATCAATTCATTCTTTTTGAAATGTCATTTTACCATGGTATTTTTTGAACTATGTAATGACTCTAAATCCTATATTTCTCTCAAAATTTCTAGAATTATGAGTCCATATAGTTTATACTATTTTATGATCTTAGGTACTTAATTTTTTTGTCTGTTTGATTCTTTACCTCATCCTTTCATGTTTTGAGCCTTATAAAGACCCATGCTTTATGAAGTGTACATAATATCCTATTATTATAAAATATTGATATCCCTTTAAGAAGAACTCTTCAGTAAGATGTTGTATGTTAGTATGCATATCATCTAGAATTCCTTTGGTTGTATACTCCATCGTCTTAAATGTCATCTTAGATTGCTTATCAGGTAATAAAAAACTTGTAGAAATCTAACTTACAATACTTGGCATCCTTCAGTAGGCATCGCATATGAATTTTCACCATCGATTGCTTATTGAGTGGACCTAGCTAACCACTTGTGTCATAATACAATACTTTCATTATTTGACTTTATTATTACAACCTCTCCACTTACAACTATATTCCTCATTAGTTTGTAGATATTTTCCATCAGTCTTTTCCTTTATCACGGTCGATGCACCCTTTACCACTTTAATGTGATATTCATTAGTTTTATAACCAAAATTATTTAAATGTAAAGTATATAAACAAATCAGGTTCTTCCTTAAATTTGGTACATGTCAAATATCACACAAAATCTTGACAACACCATAAAGCATCTTGATCCTGTTCTATCCTGTTTTGATGATCTTGCAAACTTTATCATCTTGTAACTTAATAGTGTCAAAGTTTGCTAACATGTATGATGGAAAATTAATCCTTATTTGGTTTCATATAATATGATCATTATGTCTTTAATATCCAACATACATCATATATCCATTACTATAGTCTAAGCCCTCACTTTACAATATACTAGTTGACCTTAATAACTCATAAGACTTTTTTTTTTATCAACTTGTCTCTTTTTGTTTTGATATATAACCCTTACTGATATGTCATGTTTGGTCACACTTGTAACACCAGACTACCCTTGGATTTATACTTAGAGCTCCTCTTATATAAGTTATCCTTATTTTTCTTCCTCTTATAATCTTGATTTCTTTTCACAAATTTATCTTCATCTTAAAAGCTTTCACTGTATGGATTCTTCGTTAGTTTTGAACTAATCATATAGCAATGATATCTTCCAAACTAATTGTCTCCTTACCCAATATAAGTGCAGTCACTAGATGTTTATAAGAAGGGAGTAAATAACAAAATATAATCATTGCTTTGTCCTTGTCCACAATAGTCACCTCGAGCCTCAACAAATTAATGACGATTTAATTGAACACATAAATATGTTATTCTAGATCAATTCTCTTTAACCTATATAATTTATGTTTCAAATATAATTTGTTTGTAAGAGAATTTCATATATAATATCTCTCTAATTTTGCCTCTAAGACACACTTTAAACCACGCTTAGTTTAGTAATTTTGTCTACCCAAAAGATTATCAAGAAACTAATAAAGCAAATACACGCAAGAGATAAAAGATAGGGGCCTATTAAAGTTTAAAACAATAGGAGCCTGTCAGACAATAGAAGCTAGTTAAATGACAAGAGCCTGTTAAACGATAAATACTATCAAAACCATTTAAAACAGAAAGTGTTTGTTAAAACTGAATGGTACCTATAGCAAGATGAAAATAGAAGGAGCCTATTATAAAAATGAAGGAGCCTCTTACTAAAATGAACACACACATAAAATATAATGCAAAAATTTAAAAGTTAAAAAGAGATAGAATGACGCAGTCAATTTATATTGGTTCAGCTTATAACCCAAGCCTACGTGCAGTCCCCATATATCCAACTTAAATGTTTCACTAAAATCACAAGTAGTAATTTGACAAGCCTCTTTAAGCTCACAAATACATATTTTTTAAGATTCTCCAACCTGTCAAACTAGTGGTATTTAGTTAGCCTCTACAAGCTCTTCACAAATGAAAATGTAATTTGCTCGATATGAGCTTCAATTATCTCTCTCAAAAATATTTTCATTTTCTAAAGCACAAGAGATTTGACAATGATATCATTTTCAAGAGAATTGATGCTATAGATGTATTTCGAAGGTTTGACGTATGTCCCCAATCCGCAAATGCAGTGGGTTTTCCTTAAATAGATATATTCTTCAACTAGCTGCTACTTCTCTTATATCTTGAATTGACTTTGAATCTTCAATACAATATTTTATAAAATCTTCTAGTATCTAGATGTCAAGACAAATGATCATATCACGGAGCTGATTTTGATTTGTAAGATCATTTCAAATATTGTGGAATCATTTCTAATAAATCAGGTAAGTTCATAAGGAATGTTTCTGTAATAAAGGAAGCATTTAACATATAATTTTATTTCCTTTTGAAAAAATATATCGTTACCTATACAAGGAAATAAATCTAAATCTAATTTTAATTTTGAAATATTATAAAGTCATTATCAAAATCATTAATAATAAACCTTTAACTAACCATCTCCCCCTTTTTGATGATGACAAACAATAACAGATAGACTTTCAAATTTATCTGTAGACTTTATAAGTTCTTACTGATTTGAAGGAGCCTTTCCTTTCTTAGTAAGGAGCCTATCGTTAACAAATCATAGATTTAAACTTCACGGATTTAGGTAGTAACATATATCCCAGATTCATCATGCTCATAAATCATGCAAGTAAATATCATCAACTTTCAGCAAAATATACCGACACTTTAATTCTCCCCCTTTGTTATTATGAAAAAATAAAGGGAAAAGAACTAAACAGCCACAAAATATCACAACTATGTAAGAATAAACCAGGAAAAAATGTCTTCATCTTAACTCTTAACTCTCCCTTACATTAATGCTTTCCTCTTTCGAAGTTATTCTTAAGGAGAAAGTTACTTAACCTCTCATACCATGCTCGAGGAGCCTACAGATAGGATTGAATCATCTTATATTTTCTTATACATTTCAATATCTTTTCAATCCTATTTTTGTGTTTAAATACTCAATTTGTGTTCATTTGGTGTTTACATATAGATTAAAGGATTGAACACAATATATACTAAAAGGAAGACATTTGAAAAAGTTTGGAGAGCCATCTATGGAGGAGAAACCATCAAGGGCATTCAGAAGAGAATCAGAGAAGACCCAAGAAATAATCCAGGGCCACTATAGTGACAAATATGCCACAATCATGACAGAAGCTTGAGTATAGGGGTACGATCATAGGGAGTCAACCACGATCATAACAGAAAGTAGATAAACTGGCCACGATCATGCACAAAAGGCCACAATCGTGGCCTGTGTGTAGACAAAAGTTAAGTTTCTTCCAGATTTAAGTTTTCAAGGGACTTTTTAGGCACAAGAAACCCTGGAGTTTACCTTAAATGGAAAATACTATATAAAGAAAGAGAAATGACCTAGGAAAAAAGTCTCCAATCTGCCACTTTTGGAAAAACTCCAAGAAGAGCTCTCAAAATCTGCCAGTTTTGGAAAACTCCAAGAAGAGAAGAGGAACCAGCAAAGAAGTTTTTGTTATTATATATAAGCTTAGCTATTCTCTTTCAGTTTCAATGCTTTATTTCATATTCGTTCCATTAGTTCAAAGCTTTATTAGTACTAATCATATTTTTACATGTTCTAGAATGTTAGAATGAATGTTTAATAGATTTTATAGTTGAGCTTTATGAATTTTGTAAGGAACCTTTATGTTATATCAATGTATGTTCATTCCTTCAATTTCCCAGCTTTAGTCTTGGTTGTTGAGCTTATTTATGTGCTTTTTTAGATATGAATTTGTTGGGTATTTGAATGTTTAATGGTTTATGTTATGGGTTTTTGTTTACTTGTGATGCTTTTGATTAATTTACGCTTAATAGTTAGGATTTATGCAAGTTCTTAAATTCATGATCAATTAATTTAGGTTTTTGTGCAAGTTATGTGTGCTGGAATTTTCATTTTGATGCAATTAATTTAGATTTTGTAATTTGAGTTATGATTAGTTATTTATTAGCATAAAGAGTTTTGATTTATATTAAGTGAGTGTTGAATTTCGGTTTTTATTACTTCATTTATAATTTCCAGCCTTTGTTTTATTTAACTAAGTATGGTTTTTGTTTATTTAATGTCTATTATGCTTAAAATGAACATGTGTGGCTAGACTACTTAAGGGTTTGAAGATATTGTAAGGATGAAGGGATGGAAATTATAAGAATGGAGTTGAATTTGTCTTAAATTGGTGTTTGTAGGTCTATGTTGGTTTGGGATTTAGGATAAATGTCATGAATTAGGAATTGCTTATAGGCTTGATCACCCTTTAGGTAACTTTCTAATCCGAAGGCTAGGGATGAGCGTGTGATATGTAATAATCTATAGTGATTCTTAGAAGTAGCAAAAAGTTAGTTGAATTTGTCAAGATACTTAATCAACTAATCTAGGATCCCATACTTTTAGGTTACACCTTCCGAGCTTATGAGTAGGTGGCTTAAGTTAGTTATTTCTTAGTACCTAATGCATCTTCGCTATTGAACTTAGAGAGCCTATTCTACATTATAGTGGAGATCGGGACATTTTTAAAGCTTATTAGTTTTGCCTATTTTAAAGAAATTAAGGATTCAAGAGCTTAATCGAGTCCATAGGCTAACACCATGATGATAGCACCTTTTATTTAGATTCAAAGATCAATGAACATCCTAGAATCACGAAGATATCTCCAACCCACTTCTTTACCATTGTTATTAGTATTTTCTAAATTCGCTTTGTGTTTGTTCTTTTTGTTTACGTTCTTTGCATCTTAGCTGTCTTGTTTCATCATTTCAGGGTGTTTTGTTTTCTTTTGTTGTAACATTGCAATAGCATTTGCATCCCAGCTCTTTATGGTTCGACCCTAGCTCGCCATTCACTGCATAGTTTGGTAGTTAGGAATTTATTATTTGGTAGTTAGCAACAAGCTATCACCTGCTTTAGACCCAATAGAGCTTTAGTTAACTTCATCCCGTAATCAGGATGATCTCCATCTTTGAAACTATTTTCGTCACAGAATCTTCAAATATTTTTTCATATGTCTCGAACACCCACTATCAACTATCCATTGATTTTCTCTTATCTCCGTTTTGAAGCATATCTGTAGAAAGTATTATCTTATTTTAGGTACCCAAATTTTTGGGTCTTTTCTGGTTAGTAGCTTGAACTTTCAGTCTTCAAACATACATTTGAGATAATTTTCTCATTTTACGAAAGTTACAAGAATAACTAATATGACCATATCTACCACAATAGAAGCACAAAACAGATGAATGAGAGTTGTTATAATTTCTACCATGTATCAAGTTCCTGCTATTTTGACTATAGCTGTAGCTGGATTTAACAAAGAAATACTTGTATGGCCTAATATTATTATTTTCATTGTAACCTATTCCAGCCTTATCAAAAATGCATTTACCACTACCAAGTAATGCATCAAGGTTATCCCTTCCATCAACGAACTTTGCAAGATCTTTTTCTAGGGATAATATCTTACGAACATATTTCTCTTTCTCAAGTTTTAGGGCGACAAATTTTTCTTCTAATTGTCTCACTTTATCATAATCATTCTTAAGCAAAGTATTATCCAACTTGGCTAGTCTTTCTTCCAAAACTTCCTTTCAGAGACCTTTTGCTTATAATCAACCTCAAGAGACATATTCTTGTTCGCCAAATTCTCGTTCGTAGATTCTAATGATTTTATCTTACTCTTCAGATATGCCAAATTCTCATTTGCATATTCGAACGATTTCATCTTACTTTTCATATATGCATCATTGCTTTTGGATTTCGCATCTTCTTTGAAATACTTCACTGTCAACTTTTTGTACTGATCATACAATTCATGATATGCATTTCTCAGTTCATCAACTTCAATATCATAATCAAATAATATACCTTATCATCTCTTGATTTATCTATAAGACAAACATTGTTGTCTTCTTCCGGCTCTCCTTCTTCAAAGCTTTCAAAATCCTCATTTGACCAGGCTGCTTTTAGTGTCATTCCTCTTCTGTAGGAGGATCTTTTATCTCGCCTAAACTCAGTTTCATGGATCATCAAGTTTCCTCGTAGCCAGTCAAGTGAAATAGTGTCTAGATCCTTTGCAGTTTCTAGAGCTGTCACCTTAGGTTTCCATTCCTTTGGTAGTGACCTTAGAATCTTCATTGCGAGCTCATCATTGGGATATATCTTTTCCAAGTTCTTGAAGGTCGTGACGATGTTGTTGAACCGTCTAAAGAATTCATTTATGTTTTCTCCTTGTTTCACGCCAATAGTTTCGTATTGATTCACTAAAAAACTTATTCTATGTTTCTTTACCTCATCTGTTCCTTCAAAGGTGACTTGAAGCTTATCCCACATTTCTTTTGCTTTAACGTTTAGTTGTGCATTTCTTCTGCCAGCATTAGACCATACTTCTACATTTCCTATAGCAAGAAGTATAGCTCTAACTCTGATGACTTGCTAGACTTCAAAATCTATAGATCGGAGATAGATTGTCATTCTCTCTTTCAAGCATGAGTAGTTGTTTCCATTAAAGTAAGGAGGCTTTGAAACAAATTGTCCTTGAAGGCTTCTCAAATTGTTTGTCATGATCTATCACGTTCTGTAAAACACAAAAATGTGAAACCTCTCTCTAATACCAAATTATAAAGCAAACACACGCAGAAGATAAAAAACAGGCGCTCGTTAAAGTTTAAAACAATAGGAGCTTGTCAGACAATAGAAGCCAGTTAAATGATAGGAGCTTGATAGACGATAGGAGCATGTTAAATGATAAATCCTATCAAAATAAGGAACCTATTGTAAGTCGAAAACAGAAGGAGCCTATTATAAAAGTGAAGGAGCCTCTTGCTAAAATGAATACACACATAGTATAATGCAAAAGTTTAAAAGGGAAAGAGCGAGAGGAATGATGCAGTCATTTTAGGATTTGACTTATAACCAAGATTGCGTCCAGTCATCAAATATCCAACTTAAGTGTTTCACTAAAATCCCAAGTAGAAATTTAACGAACCTCTTCAAGCTCACGAGTACATATTTTTTAAAAATTTTCAACCTTTCAAACTAGTAGTATTTAGTTAGCTTCTGCAAGCTCTCAACAAATAAAAATGTAATTTGCTCGATATATGTTTCAATGATCTCTTTAAAAAACATTTTCAGTTTCTAAAGCATAAGAGATTTGACAATGATATCACTTTCAAGAGAATTGATGCTATAGATGTATTTCGAAGAACTGACGTATGTTCCCCATTTGCAAATACAGTGGGTGTTCCTTAAACAGACATCTTCTTCAACTAGTCGTGCTTCTCTTATATCTTGAATTGACTTTGAATCTTCAATACCATATTTGATAAAATCTTCCAATATTCAGATGTTAAGGCAAATTATCATATCACATATTTGATTTAATTTGTAAGATCCTTCAAGATATTGGAGAATCATTTCTAATAAATCAAGTAATTTTATAAGGAAAGTTTATGCAATAAAGGAAGCATTTATCATATAATTTTATTTCTTTTTAAAAAATATATTGTTACCTATATAAAAAAATAAATCAATTTTTAAATTTGAAATATGATAAGATCATTATTAAAATCATTAATAATAAACTTTAGGTAACAGAAACGATCGTTTTTTTTAGGTTAAACCATCCGTTATCCGACGTCATACGGGCAATCGACTAATCCGGATTCGAACCGAGTAGGATCATATAGGCGACAAAGCTCTCCCTCACAGAAACGATCGTTTGCGTTCAAAAACTTTTAAGATTGTACGGCTGTATACAAAAGTGATACACATTCGACTACCAAGATCCTAGTGAAGTGTTTCTAGAGTTGTCTAAGGTCGTATCCCGTTGACCTTTGTCAAAAAGTGACAGAACCCACTACAAGAGGGTGGAAAGGCCGAGAAATCACTAGTGAAAAGGCCTTTTAGGAGTAGGTGCTAGATTTTGGAAATTCCAATCGCTCTCAAGATGCGTGTATACACACTTGAGAAGTTTGTAGCGTCATTCTTTATTAGCTGCCAGCTTATTATTCTAAAGCTCAAGATGTGTTAATAAGTATGGTATAAGTGAAATTCCAAAAAAAAAAAAAAGTATGGGCGTGTCCCGATTAGATGACCTTGTCATTCAACCAACGATTGGAATTTGGTTTAAAGACTTATGTAGCGCAAACTAAGCAAATTAGCCTCATGCAAGTAAATGCCATATTCTTTGATCAATTAGACTGCGGCGGAATTGGAATCATAAGAGAGGGACTGTAGTATTTTGAATATCCTAAAATGCTTTATTCGAAATTGTATTTCGACTCAAAACGATTTCTTTTAAATTTGCTTTCAGTTCAATGCTTAGAACGGTTCATTTCTCATTCTCGTTGAATACTTGACAGATAAGAAAGTAAAAGACGCATTTAATGTTGAGTGAGATTAAGAGGTTGCTTCCTTCCAAGCTAAGAATCGTCGCTAAAGACCATAAGGAAAAGACTGAATCGGGTAAACTTTTTTAGTATAACAAAGGCATTTAATGTAAATTATCTGTTAAAATAGAAACCTAAAATATGGCATAGAACTGGAATTTTCTTTTTCTTTTTTTTTAAATAAAATGTATAACATCATAACTGTTTGTAATCCGTTATTCCATCTTTATAATTAAAGCATCTACAGACGTCCACGTGTACATTTTTTTGACTGCCACGTTTCAAAAGAATCCTATTCCCACGCAACAACAATACGCGGGATGTATCTTGAAGCTTCGCTGGCACTGCAAAGCAGAATCGCTTCTTTTAACAACTACTTCCCTCCGGAACGCCGTTTTCTCCAGCCGTAAATCAAACACGCTCAACGTCCCTTCTGCTCCTTTCTTTTCCTTCCCGATTGCGGCCATCCAACCACTTCAGATTCTGACATTTCCCTGGAAACATGTGGGCCCAGACGAACCGGAAAAACGACGTGGAGGCAGGGGCAAGGCCTCTGTACCCGACGATGCTGGAGAGTCCGGAGCTTCGGTGGGCTTTCATTAGGAAGATATACTCAATCTTAACCCTTCAATTACTGATCACCATCGCTGTGGCCGCCGTTGTCGTTTATGTCCGTCCCATTGCAGTCTTCTTTGTTAGTACTGGTGCAGGGTTGGCGCTGTACATTGTGCTCATTCTTGTGCCCTTTATTGGTATGCGTTTGTTTTTGTTTTTTGGTTTCTCCTTAAATTTTGTTAAATGTGTTGGTTTGGTGTTGTGGTCAAATTTTGAGTGTGTGTGGGTGACTGGTGCAGTTTTGTGTCCGTTGTACTTCTACCACCAGAAGCATCCGGTGAATTACCTTCTCCTCGGGATTTTTACGGTCTCTCTCGCCTTCGCTGTTGGACTGACTTGTGCATTTACCAAGGGTAGGGCCTGTTTCCCTTTGTTTTTCTTTTATTCTGATACTTACATGTTCCGGTTGAAGTGAGAATTTATTTATGGAATGTGTCACTTTGTGATATCATTGGGCCAATGGTGTTTTCTTGCTTACGATTTGTGGGTAGCTGGATGACTAGCTGTTTCTTACAAGTCCCTGGAATGAAAAGGAGAAGTTTTGATTGATGTATAAAGGGCCTAGGATTAGGCAAACAGAGGCTTGTTAAAATTGCTTGGAAATATTCACCCTAAGTGACCTCTTCATGCGTCTACATGCAAATCAAGATGTCTAGGAGACTCCTCATCAGGTCTTGGTTTCTTCAACAATCTCCACGGGACCTAACTGAAAACTGTTAGCACGTTGATTTAAAATCTCACGCGAATGGTCTGTTAATAAAACTAAAATTCATGCGGTGGGATATCTTCTGCTAACTCAACGTTTTCATCACTGTTTCAAGTTGCGTAAGCCTTCATTACGCCTTGCTCTTAGCAAAGCAGATGCATACACATTTCAATACAACGTGAACTAGAATATAAATTCTACCTGTGATCCAAAATATATGAACAAGGCTGCAATCCTTGTGCAATATGATTGCTTTACATAACTTTTGTTGTCTCATTTTGGCAACAGGTAAGGTAATTCTGGAATCTGTGATTCTGACAACTGTGGTGGTCGTCAGCCTTACACTCTACACGTTTTGGGCCGCTAGGAGAGGCCATGACTTCAACTTCCTTGGGCCTTTCTTATTTGGTGCTCTCCTTGTTCTTATAGTTTTTGCTTTGATTCAGGTGAGTTTTCCATTCAGCTGTGCTCAACTTTCAGAGACCGTCCTGGTGTAACTTTCTTTTGGGTCAATTTCTGTAACAGGTACTATTCCCACTGGGTCGAATCTCTATCATGGTCTATGGATGCCTGGCTTCAATCATATTCTGTGGGTACATTGTGTACGACACCGACAACCTAATCAAGCGCTATTCTTACGATGAGTACATCTGGGCTGCTGTGTCTTTGTATCTGGACATCATTAATCTCTTCCTCTCCTTGCTTACCATCTTCAGAGCTGCTGAAAGCTGAGATTATTGTTTAGGTTGTGAATTTTGTGACAAGAAATTGTTGACCTTGTAAATGTGACTGACTATACCTCTTATCGTATCTCATTTAGTGTTCCCTTTGTTTCTTCTAATTTCTTCTCAGGACTCGTCCCACACGTTCAGCTTCTCATATACTTCTGGTTTGTTTTGTTTTCGTGAAAGGGTTAACCTTTCCAGTTGCCCTGGGTTCACGTCTATTTCCTCAATTGTGCTCGGCATTTAAAAACTCTTCCATAGAAACTTCCCCAGCCGAAGAGAAATACGTGGGACCAGGACTAGGAGGGTGGAGGAACAGATCAAATTTGAAAATTTGAAATAACAGGATTTCAAATTTTGGAATCCACATTGTTTTGGGATCTCTTTTAAATTAGTTTTTATTAAGATAAAAATTTTAGAAAGACTACCCTATTTGGTTTGATTGTTTGGGATGGAAGGGGATGTAACGTAACATATTTCCATCGTTTGTTTGAGGGTTTTATAATGAAATGGAATGGGATGTGATGAAAGCGGAGAGTTTCATGTTACGTTCCATTCCATCCTAAACAGTGAAAATAACAAACCTTCGATTTGGGGGGTTTAGGATGGAACGTAACCTAATAAATACATACTACCTAATATACCCTTAATAATTCT
>JAOSBP010000004.1:11090812-11105030 GCA_027563825.1 Erythroxylum mucronatum | reverse complement strand
TTTAAGTTGTAAGATGCAAGTTCTGTAAAGATGAAGTTTAAAGTAGAAGAATAGTAAATTATTTAAAGCAACATTTATACAGCAGTTCATGAATAATAGACATCCACTTTAATAAAAAGAGGTATTACTATGTAAAATTGATCGTAAAAAATTAATACAATTAATAAAATTTTAATTTACATTGTGTGAAATTCTAAATATTAACTAAATCCTCATGATATACTAATTTTTACTCTTATATAATTCTTAAGAACTAAATTTAAATTTTTTTATTTTATAATATTGCTAAAAGATCAGGCATGGTACAATATTATAGGATAATTCTTAAAAAATAAATTTAATTCGAGAGAATTTAGAAAGAAGAATATCATTTTGATTGGTGACTCAAAACAAAAAAAATGTATTTAAAAGTGGTCACTGGCTTTTAACAAAAGAGTTCAATAAAATTATGAGCTGATGAAAATAAATAAGATCAAAGAAGAATAAGGATGTGAGATATGATTTAGGTGTAACATATAACATCTACAAAAAAGCATAAGAGAATCTGCAATTAAAGAAAAGGTGGGTTCTGAATTCCAAGTCCTGATAAAGGATGCATCCACCATTAATATTTAGGACATGAAGCCTATCCAGAGTACTCATTATGTTCAAAGTTATAAGCCAAAGTAATGCTAAAGTACTAGGCATCAAAACCTTATTTCTCACCAGCCTATCCACCTTAAAGTCTGACCTCTTTGAGATAAACATTCTCTGCACAACTTATTATTAAACTTATCTGAAGAATTATTGAGCCATAAGAAGGAGTCTCAGAGTTGTTTGGAGAAAAATTAGGGCAAAGATGAACAATCTCACTAGGAAATTCTTCCTAAGATTCATCTTTAATAAGGGGCTAACATTTGCATTTGTAGAAAACAATTCCAACTTTGGATTACCGCTAGAAATCTAATTGAAGGGCCATGTCCAATCCAATTATCAAACCAAAGAAAAGTTTTTTTTCCTATCCCCAATCTTACAAAAGATTCTAGCCTCTATAATACCCTTAAGTTTGAGAAGTTAGGATATAAACCATAATTGAGAGGTTTTTAGAATAATTGACGACAAAATGTTACCCTTTAAGAAGTAACTATAGATCCACCTAACCCACAGAGAGACCTTATCCTAAATTATATCCCAAAGATTTTGCATCATAAAGACTTTGTTAGACATTTTGATTGGGATTATGCCTAACCCACCTTCGTTCTTAGGTTTACAAACCTCAGACCACTTAACCTTTATAAAGCCATTATTAGAGTTAATTTTTTCCTAAAGAAAGTCCCTCGTTATCCTTTCCAAAACTTAATAACACCTTTAGCTAGGAAAATGTTGGAACTTCAATAAAGATGTAAGGAATTCAATATAGAGTTCACTAATTACAATATGCCCCTAAAGAACGGGATTTGTTTATCCAAGAACAAAGTATCCTCTAAATCTTTTCCACCAAGGGGTAACACTCACTAAAACTAGATTCTTCTCGTTGCAATAGGTAACCCAAGATAGAGCAAAGAGGTTTATTTTCTTTTCTGGTAACAACAGACACAATAACTCTAAAAGATTAGCACAAAAAGAAAAATTGTAGTAGCTTTTAGCAATATTCATAAAAAGGCCAGACATATCCTTGAACTAGTTCAAAGTTATCATCAAGGTTTCAACATTATTGGGATGAGCCTTACAAAATAAGAACAGATCATCCATAAAGCATAAACTAACCAAAGATACTTTTTCGCATTTATTGTGAAACCTGAAGCACTTCTTCTTTATAACATTGAGATTTAGCAAGCGAGTTCATGCCTCCATACATATAATAAAGAGATAAGGAGAGATAGGATCTCCTTTTCTAAGTCCTCTAAAACATTTAATTAAGCTAATAAGATCTTAATTCACCAATATTGAGAAGGAAACAGTCGATATGAGTGCCTCAATCCATTTTATAAATTTTATAGGATTACTTCTAGAAGTTGTAGAACAAAATTCCATTCAATATAATCAAATGCCTTCTTGAAATCAACCTTAATTGAACAATTCACAAAAGAGGATTTCTTATAATAACCTTTTAAGTGGAGGGGGAGTCCTCTAGGATGTACCATATAAACAACTAAAATATCTCTTAGCTTCCTTTAGAAGATCCTTCTATTGGTTTACAGCCCTACCATCCTGACTAAGTATATCACATATTCTATTTGAATTCCTTTTAGCTATAATAGAATTAAAGAAGAACTTTGTGCATATGTCATCATCCTTAAGCCAATTAACCCTAACCTTTTGTTCCAATAGGCTCGAGTGAATCCTAATTTCCATCAAATAGTCTTTTAACAAAATTTCTTCAGAATTCGACAAATTTGGATCACCCATATTTATAGAGATTAAGGTTCGGACCGATAGAAGCTTCTATTTAGCTTTAGTTAAAGCTTAGAGAGTACTTTCCCCTTTTTGAAGGTTAAGAATCTTCAATTCTTTCTTAATGGCTTTTAGTCTTTAAACATAACTGAACTGTTACGTGCCAGAGATAAATCATTCCAATCCTCTTCTCAAAACCTCCTAAAATCCCTCTAGATTCACCAGAAAATGTTTGAACCTGAAAGAACCTTTTGAAGATATCTCCAATTTTTTTAGGGAGTGATAGAAAAAATATACTATATAAAATAGTAACCTTACTCTCCAGAAACCATTCTTGGTTTACTAATGCTCTATCTAATTTCTTCCTAAAAACTAGCTAGAGGATTGTTTATTATTATAGGTAAAAAGATAGGCCTACAGACTTTAAATTTGTAACCTTTATATTCTAATATACTCACTAAAGTCTTTTGAAATTTTTCTCAGAAAAAGTGACCTTCAGCTTTTGTTAATGTAGCATTGAAGTCCCCAAATATCAACTATAGACCATTTACCCTAGTTTTAAAACTTATTAAGCTAGCCCATAACTCTTTCCTTTAAAAAGATAGATTTGAACCATATAAGAAAAAAGTAAACACATTCTCTTTAATAAAATACCATTATATATGCAATAACTGAACTTTTGTAATCAAAATCTAAATATCCATTTAATCAGGATTAAAAAAAATTATTATTCTACCATAAGCATGGGCTTGGTGGTCAATTCTTCTGACTCCTTCTCTTTACTCTGAACTGACTCCTTCTCTTCTGCATGGCCGTTTCGGCGGGCTTACCGCCGAAGGGCCAGCCGTCTAATCCTCCCTCTTATGCTTCCATTGTTTCTCGGCCTCCATCCTCTCCCACCGTGTCTAAACCGGTTCCTTGCAGTTTCAAGGGGGAAATATCTGGTTTCTTCCCTCCAGATCTGATCGCCTCTTATTCTCGTCCTTTCCAACGGGCTGCGGTAGGGAAGTTTTCAAAAGGCCGTCTAGCCATGAAGGATATACGAGCCTATTTTAAAGCCCAGGACTTTCAGGGACCATATACGGTGGGGCTTATGAATTCTAGGCATATTCTGCTTTACTTTGAACTGGAAAAGAATTTCCACAGATTTTATTCTCGCTCTTTGTGGTATGTGGGTGGTTTTTCGCTCCGTGTATTCAAATGGACGCCCGACTTTCATCCCAATCGGGAGTCCAGTTGGGTTCCAGTGTGGTTTAAATTTCCAGATCTCCCCCTCTAGTTTTATAATAAGGATGCGCTCTTTTTCTTGGGTAGTTTGTTTGGGACTCCCCTCCGTATGGATTCTGCTACGGCTACCCTCTCCCGGCCCAGCGTGGCGCGCCTGCAGGTAGAAGTGGATCTCCTTCAAGAGATCCCTCCCCGGATTTGGATTGGTTTGGGTGATAACAAGGGTTTCTGGCAGTACTTTGAAGCAGATGGTATCATCCCTTCCTATTGTTCTCATTGCTGGCACGTGGGACATTCGGATTCTGTTTGCACCGTCAAACATCCAGAATTGAAGGCTCTTGCTAAAAAGGATGTCCCTACGGCGTTGCCAGCCAAGGCTTCCAAAATAGGGGCTGTTCGTCAAGAATATCGTGTGGTTCCGACTCTCCCCCCAACATTAGATAACCCTCCCACAGATGACGGATCTTCCAGGGCTAAGGAGACCCCCACCTCAGATGAAGGTCCTTCGGGTTTACCTACTAACGAGAAGGCGATAATTCCCACATTGGCGAATCCTCTGGAGGTGTCAATCCCTCCTCGAAACGAAGGAGCCGATGCATCCCTTGCTCATCAGAAGAGCGGTATAGATGGCCCTGAAAAAGAGCAGTCTCTGTCTACTGTGATGTCTGTCCAGCCTTGTGGATTAGTTGGCCCTGAGGAGCATCGATCCGAAGTTCGACCAGAGGTTCCTGGTGGACCAGAGGTACCTGGAAGGGATGAGGATCGGCCGCCGGTTCTGGAGATAGGAGCTGTTCTTGAGCAGCCTATTCCTCCCCCATTTGAGCATCGGCAGAGTGATCCCGAAGCTGTCCCCCCAGCGCAGAGGGATCTATCCCACTCCGATGCTGAAGTTGGTCACGACCATCTCGTGGAGGTGATTCCAGCGGTTCAGGGTGCCTCCGAGGGCGAGGAATCGGTGACAAAGGCGAGGAAGAAATATGCGAAACGGCATTTTGGTGCCTCCAATGTGCGTACACGCTCCCATCCTTCCCATCCGCAGTCTAATGATTAGTGGCCTATACTGGAATGCCCGAGGCATCGGGAAAAAGTCCTCTCTGCGTCGAATAAAAACACTAGTTTCTCTTTATTCATGTTCTTTTGTAGCTATCAGTGAGCCAATGCTGGTAGAGACTAAACAGCCTGCCATAATGGCAAAGCTTGGTTTTAATTTCATGGCAGCTTCGTCCAATAATAAACTATGGTTCTTTGGGTCTTTTCCTCACGGTTGCTCTGTTGTGGAAGCTACGGATCAGTTTTTGCATTTGTCTATTCACTTGAATAATGCTAGTATTCAGTACATTATACTAGTTTATGGGAAGTGCTCTTGCCAAGATAGGCGGGTTCTATGGGATGATCTATCCAGGCTTGCTCTCTCCTGTGGATCCTTGCCTTGGTTGGTTGGTGGGGATTTTAATGTCATAGCATATTCGACTGAGTATCAGGGTTGCTCAACTCCTGATACGGGTTCTATGGGTGATTTTAGGGATTGCTTGTTGCAGAATCAATTCATCGATGTGCCTTTTTCAGGTAACCTATTCACCTGGAGTGGAGTGAGATCAACGGGGAGAGTGTGGAAGCGATTGGATCGAATGGTTATGAATCCCTCATGGATGTAGGTTTTTCCTTCTAGTCAGGTTCATGTCCTCTCACGGGTTTCATCTGATCATGCTCCCTTGTTGTTTAAACTTACAAATCTACCGCAGGATGGCCCTAAGGCGTTTAAGTTCCAAAATTTCTGGCTTGTGCGGGATGACTTTATGGGGGTGGTGGCTAGGTCCTGGAATGCTTCGTTACCGCATCGGGGTCTCTTTGGTTTTGCCTTGAAGCTTAAGAGATTGAAACAGTCGTTGCGTGAATGGAATAAGAGCACTATAGGGAATATTTTCCAGCAGGTTCGATTTCATGAGGGGGAGGTAGCTCGGCTGGAGGAGAATTTTGATGTTAGTGGATCTTCTGAGGATCTGGTCCAACTTAACAAGCAGCAGGCAATGTACCTGAAGGCACTTGCTGATGAGGAAACCTTCTAGAAGCAAAAGGCTAAGGAGAACTGGTTGGTCGATGGTGATCATAACACCAAATATTTTCATAAAACTGTGATGGAAAGGCGTTCTAGGCTCGCAATCCGCAGAATTAGAAGTGCAAGTGGTGCATGGGTTGAAGATAGTGCTAATATCAAGTAGGAAGCGGTTTTTTTTATCAAAACCTTTTTAAGGCGGAGCATTCGAATGACTCAGCTGCAGATTGGCTTTTAGAGAGAGTATCCAACAGGATATCCTTGCAGCAAAATGCGGATTTGCTCTGTGAAGTTTCCTTAGACGAGGTCAAGGGGCGGTTTTTGGTTTGAGTTCAGAGAGCTCCCCTGGACCAGATGGATTCTCAGGAGCTTTTTACAGACATTGTTGGTCTATTATATCAGATGATCTCTTGATGGCAGTTCGGGATTTCATGGCAGGAGTGCCAGTCCCGCGAATAGTGAGTAGTACAACGGTGGTTTTACTGCCAAAGAAGGAAAATCATCTACTTTTGGGGACTTTCGTCCGATAAGTCTGTCAAATTTCCTTAATAAGATCCTCACTCGACTGCTTTGTGATCGTTTGAGAGGTCTTCTGCCTGCTATAGTCTCGGAGGAGCAGTCGGCTTTCCTTCAAGGGAGAGAAATTGCAGATAACATCATGTTAGCTCAGGAGATGATTTCTCATCTAAATAAAAAGGTTAGGGGTCATAACTTGGTTTTTAAACTGGACATGATGAAAGCGTTCGATCGGGTGTCTTGGCCCTTCCTGCGCCGTTTGCTTCTCAAAATGGGATTTCATTACAATTTTGTTTATTTGATTTTGGGAAATCTTAAGGCGACGTGGTTATCTATACTTGTCAATGGTTCCCTAACGGATATCTTCCAACCATCAAGGGGTCTTAAACAAGGAGACCCCTTATCCCCGTTACTCTTTATTTTGCTAGGAGGGGCTTTCACCCAGGGTATTAACTGGCTGGTCAGGAATGGAAAGCTGTTGAATTATTCCTTACCGCAAGGAGCTCCGGTGGTCTCACATCTGGCTTTTGCGGATGATCTCATCCTGTTTACTAGGGGTGATCGTCGCACGTTGAGGAATTTAATGGAGTTTTTGCAGTTATACGAACGAGCCATGGGACAGAAAATCAATTCTGGTAAGAGTTCCTTTGTTTGCCCAACGCGTGCTTCCTCTTCTCAAGTGGCAGTTTGGTCGCATATATCTGGTTTTTCCCGAACATCGCTGCCCATTAATTATCTGGGGTTTTCGTTGTTTAGTGGTCGGTGGAAGAAAGTTTATTTTCAACGGCTTCTGGAATAGGTACAAAATGTCGTTGGAGGCTGGAGGACTCGTTTCCTCACTTCGGGTGAAAGACTCATTCTAGTTAAACACGTTTTGCAATCCATTCCAACTCACTATCTGGCTTGTCTCGTCCCTCCGTTGGGGGTTCTGAAACAGCTTGAAACACTCTTTGCTAAATTTCTCTGGTCTTCTAATGCAGGGGAGCAACGGTATGTTTGGAGGTCTTGGTCTGGGATGTCTTTTCCTTATTTGGAAAATGGTTTGGGGTTTAGGGCTTTATCTGATGTGGCTGATAGTTTTGCGTGCAAGCTGTGGTGGAAGTTGGTTAATGATGTGGGTATTTGGGCGAAATATATCAATGCAATCTCTTGGATGAAATCTTGTGCTCGTGGTCGATTAGCCAAGGTTGCTGAATTTTTTCACCAGAATGTGGGGAAGATCATCCAGAATGGATCTTCGAATATTTGGGAAGGAAACTGGTTGAATGATGGAGTTCTTCTTCCTTCGGTCCCTTCTCATACCCTTCCTCGCCTCACCTTCAATCAAATATATGTGGATGGTGCGTGGTGTACTCATTTGATACAGGACTATCTCCCTCCGTCAAAGCTACGACGAATCTCGAAATTTTCACTGTGCTTTTCTGAAGGCAATGATCGTTTGGTTTGGAAGCCTAATTCATCAGGAATTTTTAGTGTTTCATTAGCTTATGAATCCATCAGAACGTCTGGGCCTCGGGTTTCATTTTTAAGGCATTTGTGGGTTCAACAACTGCCGTTGAAATTATATTTTTTTGGCTGGCGGCTGCTTAATGCTCTATTGCCGTTTGATCTGACATTGCATCGGTGGGGTTTCTCCTTTCCTTCAAAATGTCCATTCTGTGCTTCTTCGGATACCTTCAACCATTTCTTCCTTAATTGTCGTATTGCAGTCCAAGCTTGGGTCTTTGTTGAGGAATGGCTGCAGTTGCGTCTTCCATTATGTAATAATCTTCGAGATTTTCTGCAGTACTGCTGGAATCCGGCTTCTTCTTTGCTTCTCTGTACTATTCCTTTGGTAGTCATGTGGGCTCTTTGGCGCTGCCGTTGTAGTTTGCTATATGGCGATGGCAGTTTCGGGGTTTGCAGGATCTCATCCTTCATTGTTGGAATCCTCCAGGAGCTCTCCTCTCGCAATCCTATCCCAGCATCAGAGCAGCAATGTAGGCTGTATAGGAGATTGGGATTACATTCGTGTGTTATGCGCAGGCAGTATTTTTCGGTTTCTTGGTTGGCTCCAAGTCATTATAAGCTCAATTCTGATGGATCCTTGATGAATGGAAGGTCTGCAGCTGCGTTTGTATTACGGAATTGCATGGGCCAGGTGGTGGTTGCGCAAACGGTGTATTTGGGCCAGAAATCCATTCTTTATGCGGAAGCCTATGCTCTTCTTTTGGGGTATCGTTTTTGTCGTGATCATCACTTTACAAATGTGGAATTCTGTTCAGATTCCAAGCTCTTGGTACAATTTCTGATTGAAGGCGCACGATGGCCTTGGGATATCTTCTATATTTTGGCTGAGCTAAGGACTTTATCATTGCAGGTCCAGGGCTCCTTATCTCATGTGTATCGCGAAACTAATCACGTAGCGGATGCTCTCGTTAAAGAGGCAGTTTTAACTCGTCTGTCAATGTCTTATCATTTTTCTTCTCTTCCTCGGTTTGTTAAAGGTTTGCTTCACCTAGATAGGCTTAGTATCCCTTCTGTCCGGAAAGGGCCTCTGGTCCGTGCATTGTAATAGTTATTTCATCGTTGAGACTTGCATTGGGAGGTAAGGCTCATATGTCCCCCTCCTGTGTTCAGCTTTTCTGATTATTGCTCTTTTAATAAAACGGGCTCCAGCCCCACACCGGCCTAGAACCCGGTGCTTAAAAAAAAGCATGGGCTTGGTGGTTGGAAATGAACCTCCATTTAGCTCCCAGCTTAAGTAATTTATCATATTCTCCATCATAATTTTATTTTCCAAAAGTGCAAAAACTTCGTTCAACACAAAATCCCCTAAAGTTGCAAGCTTATTAAGGCAGTTTAGACCTCTAAAATTCCATGAGATTAACGAACTTAGTTAAATAAGCGTCTTTAAATCCTTACCCCTATCCCTCTTATTAGATTTCCTTTTCTTAGGACTCTAAAATTGCTCCTCATACTGGATATCAACACAAGTATCAGTAGGGGATTGAGGAGATGGGGAACTTTCTCCTCTAACATTTTGCATATTAGGTTTCCCATATGTTCCAGCAAAGTATTTAGCTCCACACCCTTACTTACCGCTTCATTTAGACATTGCACTGGGGCACTGCAACACCCTAAGAACACTGATCTACATAATTTTTGGACACTTATAGAACAAAATTCGATTTAGCATAAACTTGCAACACTGGGAAATGTTTCTTAGTACACAGAACACCCACCTCTAGCTCTTCCTCAATTCCCATTAGCTCATAATAGTCCCCTTTCCTGAATTTTTTCTTGTAGGAATTCACTTTTTACCTTAAGCCTTAAAAGAAGGTTTTTACTAGTAGTTTACCAGAACATTATCCTTATAGAGTACCCTATTCGGACCCAATCTCGTAACAGTACTGGAGTCAGTTAAGTCCTTTGAAATATCACCACTTACACAAATACTAGCAAGCACAATTATCCTTCTTCTAGCAGTATATTTATCCATACATAATGGATTACTCGAGTAGCTTACTACTATACTAAGCACTTTAGTTTTATATAAAGAATTATGAAATGAATTATGCCATAAAAGGCAAAAACATGGTTTTAAAAGCATAAGCTAGTCCTTAATTACAGAAGGGGCATATCAAACACTTAACACCCTACACAATTATTATGGATTAGAACCAACCGAATCCAAAAAGCTAAAAGCTATTAGTTCCACAATGTGATGAAGTTAGAATCTAACTAAACTTTTTCACTAAACATATTCTTGTGCAGCTTAATTCTATTTAGAAAATCTCTAGAAAACATTTTATGTTGTATTTTAATATACCTGAATATTATCTCCTCTCATCCCAAATGGCTTGGACTATATATGATGCAATAATAAAGAAGCATCATTGACTCGCTTTGTTACACATAGATAAGCTTGAACACCATGTTACATTATACTCTTATTCTAATGGTGGATTTTATAATAAACAACTTCTTATATTATGCTTCCGAAATGCATTGGTGAACTAGCATTTGAAAAATAAATGAGAAATGCTCTCATGATCATGCTTGTATAGCACATATCTATTCGATGTTGTCAAAAGCTTGCTTAATCTATCAATTGTAGGCAATCTGTTTTTGACAGGTCTCCAAAGGGTTACTCAAGCTTTAAGAAGCATAAACTTACACCAAACTAGATCATACCATAAAACTTTGGTTGATTGTCTTTGATAGAAATTCTTTCAAGATAGATTGGTGAGTTTACCATTCATTGAGAAATACCATAAGTTGGAATATGCCTTGTCTTTATAAAGGTCAATGTTGCTGATCCCATTATGCAAAATGGGATCAGTGATTCTTTGAAAATTTTTGGCTTTATGTACAAGAGCATTAGCAACAACTTGACTCCCATCTAATTGAGTTAAGCTCTACAATCTCTTCCAAAGGTCCAGCAGACACCAACTTACCATACCAAAAGAAGCTATTATTACCATTTCCCAACTTCTTGATAATATAAGGCCTAACCTTGTTTCCAACTTTGAAGATGGCTTTGATTATAATGGAAGCACTCATAAGTAAGTCAACATTTCAAAACTCCTTTCTTTAATGTAGTATCCATTTATCCATTTGGCCCATAAGGATTGTCTGTGCTCAATGACTCTCCACAACATCTTTGTAAGCATAACAAAATTCAAAACTTTCAAAGGTATCATATTCAAACCTCCATGCTTCTTTGGGATGTATAACTTAAACTATTTTATAGGAGTGGAGTTTTTTTCAATCTTATTACTAGAATATAGTAATTTGTGGATTTTATATATTTTCTTGATGACCTCTTAGGGAAAAGACATATGAGCTGCCCAATGTATATTTATGGCATTGAGAACATCATACGTCAATTGAGATCAACCAGCTAAAGACAGTGTTTTCGCACTCCAGCCTAATATTCTTGCTTGAATTTTTTCAATCAAAGGTCTAAAATCTCTATAAGTTGACTTAGAAGATTCCAAGACATGTAAATGGTAAATCATTCCTAATGAAACTTGTGATGGATATGATCATAGATTCCTGGTCTATGGCCTTGTGAGAGGTGTAGAATGAACTCTTGTTTGAATTCATTAAGTCTAGACATTGTAGAGAACATCTTGATCGTTGTCATTAATGCAGACATAGAAATTTTGTCAACTTTGGACAATAGTAATACATCACTAGTAAACACGAGGTTTGTTATGCTAAGCCTCCTACATTTAAAATGAAACTTAAAGTTTTTAGTTCTCTCAACCACCTTTTTAAATGTTCTGCTAAATACTAACCCCTTTAGTTGTCTAATATTCCAAGGTTATTTATAAAGGCTCACCCATAAAGAGATGAATTATTGCTTCACATTTTTTACCTAAAAACCTAGTTGTTAACACTAGATGAATAGAGGAAATTGAGCAACATGACAAGGCCCCTCCTCCCTAAAGCATGAGATTTGGAGGAAAAAGTGAATAAAACTATATTGTCCTCAAACAACATAATGTCTTGTAATCCTTTACTTTTCCATAAATTTAAATCTCATTTATGCAAAGTTAAGAAACGAGGTGTTTTATCCATAAAGAACCCCCATTAAAGTAATCTGCCAAGACCTCACCCTCGCTTGCAACACATCTAAATCTAGAGCAACCACCAATCTTCCACCTCCTTCTTAAGTGGATAGAACTGAAGAAAATGATTGTCATCCTTACCTAACACTTATTTCCAACTCTTCCTCTAGTTGGGATTTTTTTCCCTAAGGGCCAGAAGATGAAGAAACACAGAAAGAAGAAGAAGATGAGCGTGATGCCAAAGATAGAGGTGGAAATTCAAACTTAGAGGTAGTTTGAGAACCAGAAACTAAAGCTGGCTGTATGACTAGAAAAAGAGAGACATGATTTTGTAGGTTGCTTACAAAAAATTGTTAAGCCATAAAAGGAAAAGGTAGCAAAGATAGGATTAAACAAAAGATTAACTAGACTAAATAGCCCTTAAATAAATTGCAACATCAACAATAGATCCAAAAAAAGACAATAAGAAACAAGCAGGAGGAAACTAAAAAAGAATGAGATCAAAAAAACCATAATCAACAAGAAACAGAAGAAGAAGAATCAAAATAACTTATATTCAATCAAAGTAGGTTAGACTTGCAAAACTATTGAAGTTTTATTATAACAATTAATGCATAAACATAAAAGAAAAAATTAATATGTATCTTAAGAAGTGAATCTAACTTCAAACATATTTTAGTTATCAATTATTATTTATTTTAGAATTATAAAAAGTACCTTCATCATTTTCATTATTTTATTAATTGTTTCTTTCAATACATCAATAATATTCAAGTAAATATTTTTGTTTATATCTGTCTTCATATAAAAATTTCATATAATCCTAATGCATTTGAAATTTTTTGTTTTATGACATACACGTAAAGAGAAAATATTAAACATACTTGTATTTCTTTATAAACATCTTAAAAGAAGTTAATCTCTTTATATCAATATTTAAAAAAATATTTAATTCTTATTATAAAAACATGTATAAGGTATTATGTGAAGCCAACAATCATCTCTATTAAAAGTTAACATATATTATAAAAATTAAAGTATGTTATAAAAATATTTTTCATATGTTATAAGAAAGCTATCATATTCATTAAATATATGAACTTATAATAAAGTTATTTTAACTGTTCCCCATATTTAACAAGAGCTTAGCTCCTAAAGCTATCATATATATTCAAACCCAGTACCACTGACCCTTGGTATCATACCGATTTTAGTCCGGTATGGTACGTACCGGCCGGTACGGTATGAAATTCATAACAGTGCTTCAAATACGTCCTCACATTTTTCAATAATTGTTATCATTTTTCCTATATTTTTGTATTTTAAAATGTGTCTTAGACTTTTACAGTAAGCTTCTAAATTTACAATATATAATTTAAAAAAATTCTTAAATTTGTCAAAATTATACATTACAACTACTAATTATACATATATTTTTAAACAAGTATTGGATTTATTCCTTATATTTATAAATAATATTTACAACTCTATAACTCAAGAAAGTTTGAAATCATTTGTTTATATTTTTATCTAAAAGAGTGAAAGGTTTACCTTATTATTATAATACTTTTTCATATCATATTTATTATTAGATAATTATTTTATAGTTTATAGTTTATTAATTACATATTATCAAACAATAGTTGATACTAATTCAGCTTCTTAAGATTTTTTAGGCGGATACTACTAGAAAAGTTCATAAGACATTTGAATTAATATATTTATAATTTATCAAACATGAATGATATTAAATACATGAAAAGGCAAGAGTTATAAATTTGAAATTACTAGTTTTTATTCGAAATTAAAATATTTAAATATGAATAAGTAAATAATTGATTTACTTACTATTTGATAATAATTTGATAATAAATTAATATTTAGTGTAAATATATTGATATATGTTATTAATAAAAGAAAGAACTAGAAGAAAATAGAGACTAAACAAAAAAGAACAAAAGAATAAAAGAAATATGCAAGATCTTATGTGTCAGTTTTATTCTTTTGAAGATGGGACGCCATCCTTTGGCTTCACATTTCCCAAATGAGGATAGGGAGATAGTTTCTAAATATGTTCTATCAATGGAAGAATTTTTAGAGCTCTCTCATCAAGCAATAGGAGCTAAAAAAGGAAAATCTTCAGTTCAACCTCTTATAAATGACAAGAATTTGTCTCCTTCAGTTCAACCTCTTACAAAGGACAAGAATGCTTCTCCTTTGAATGTAACTAAGAGAACTGGGGCTTGGAGGAATAAATTGAATTTAAACACCATAAGGGTTAGTTTAAACATTTTCATAATGTTAAGCAAATTGGTGTGTTAAGCCCTTCTATTAAGTTGCTAAAAGCTGGAGCAAATGCTTGATCTTCAGCCTTGGTTAGGTTCTTTTGGCAAATCACATAAAACAACCCCTGTGATATACTTAATTATTCATCTTAGCCCCTGTGTTTTTAATTTGTTCACCTTATCCCTTGTGTTTTTTATTCTCATTC
>JAOSBP010000004.1:11079200-11089531 GCA_027563825.1 Erythroxylum mucronatum | reverse complement strand
TCTTAATACAGTCCGAATCAATCCGAAGTTTCATTAAACCAATCTACCCGGAAAATGCCATGAATGCATGCCAAAATACTTAAGCACAATTAAGTACATAATCAATAGCAATAAAAAAGGGCGCATCATGACAGTTCATGACAGCTGCACGGCAGTTAAAAGGGCACATCATTTCAAATTTTGAACGGCGCCCAAAAGATACGTATCGTCAAGTAATAATTAAATCTAGCGTATGACCAAATATTGACGACCGATCAACCGCCCTGCCTCGGCGTAAACCGATCGATCCCCCAACCCTAACACAAGTCAATCGATTGACCAGTTGTCCCCCAAACGATGGCTCGCTAGCCTGATCGGTTTTTTTTCATAGCAAGAATTATTGCATATTGGGCGTTGATCTCCGATCAACCACCCTCGCCACGAGTCATCACACAGATGGGCCGCACATTCTTTATGTACTCCTTTGACCCTTCTCTTCGGTTAGACTCGAGGAGTAGGGGGCTTATGGTTGGGTCGGCTGCGCCAGCCTTACAAGGCCCAATCTCAGGCCTAGATGTTGACGGCCCGGTCACAGGAGATAGTCTCCCATGCAAACATAACGACTCACGTAAAGACCTAAACCTAGCGGTAACCCCAGGTATATAATGTACTATTCCTCCCTGATTTAGGTACGGCATTACAACCCTTGTTTCTCTATTATCAGCAACAAAAACCCTCTCAAAAAAGACTAACTTGATCGTCGGAGGAGCCTCCCGGGAATAAACTCCCGGCACGCCTTTATTTGTTTTGCAGGTATTTCGTAGCCAGAATCGCGCAGATCATGGATCCAAACAACGACGTCCAACCCCAGCAAGATCAGGCTGAACCAGAGAACATTTGCATCACAAACATACTTGAGTGCGAGTATTGCACATATGAAAAACCAACATTTAAAAAATTGAATTAGAAATTAAATCAGTAAGAAAAAAATTTGATGTTTAAAAGATTCAATTAGTAATAGACCACTATAAAATTGGTATAAAATAAAGATTGAATAAAGTTGAAGAATTTGAAATAAAAATAAATAAGGAGACTATCCTTGTCCATTGAAAAAATTGAAGTTTAATTGAAGAAAGAGACTATAAAATTTTAAAAAAGTTTATTTTGGTTTATAAAAATCAGTCAACTAACAAAAACTGATTGGTTAATTAATAAATTGGATCATGTTTAACAACAAGAATCATTAAGTTAAACTGAACTAAAAATTTGATTTGACTGATTTAATAATTTTGTGATTGAATCAATCAAACTAGTTCAATTTTGTTATCATTGCTAAAAGTACATGATGGTTAAAGGAACAAGGCACAAGGCTTACCTATAGGCTCGTCAACTAGACTCTCTCTTGCTTATTTTTCTATGACTTCTCTCTTCCTTAATTGCCCTTTTACCTTTTATTCTTTCCTTATTTGGCAACTAAATCTCTATGTTTAATTTGTTACTATTCAGTTGTTGTTCCTTGTGTGAAATTTTGAAAGGCCTTGCCTTAATGGAAAGTCATCTTCTGGCTTCACTTTGCCCAAATGAGGATAATGGGATAGCTTCTGCACATGTTTTGTGAATGGAAGAATGTCCAGAGTTCTCTTAAAAAGCAATAGGAGTTAGAAAAGGAGAATCTTCAGTTCAACCTTTTGTAAATGACATGAAAATGTCTCCTTCAGTTCAACCTCTTGCAAATGACAAGAATACTTCCCTTTTGAATGTAACTAAGTCAGTTGGGGCTTGGAGGAATAAATTGAATGTTCAACACCATAAGGGACAGTTAAAACACTTTTAGAATGTTATGCAAAATTGTGTGTTAACCCTCCCATGGAGTTGCTAAAAGTTGGAGCTATGATTGGTTTTGAACTTTAGTTAGATTCTTTTAGAATCAAAGACTTGCCTTCCTTATGGTTTAAGCTTGGGCAACTGCTAGATGGAGTAAAAATGTGTTTGAAAAAACTATGCTGATGGAAGATGGATCCTTTCTCTTCAAGTTCAATGCAGATGCTTACTTGACTAAGATATTAGAGCAAGGTCCATGACATATAGGTGGTTAGCCTATGTTTATACAAAAATGGGAACCAGGGATAGATTGTGCTATAGGGAACATCAACTCATTTCCAATCTGGATTAGTTTCCATAAAGTGCTTTTAGAATTTTGGACTGTAGAAGGTTTGAGTTACTTATCTAGCTCACTCGGGAAACCAACAAGCATAGACTCTTAAAATGCAAACATGGAGAGAATCTACTATGCAAAAATCAATGTTGAAATTAAAAGAAATACTAAGCTTCCTGAAAGTATTCCAATACTAAGTTGGGAGATGATGGGGAAATAGTGAGTTGTGACATTCCAATTACCTACCCTTGGAAGCCTAATAATGAATTGAAGAAGTGGAAACCTACAGGAAAGGTATTTAAGACTAGTGAGCATGATGAACTTTTGGGCTTGGAAAATACTAAAGGTGCTCAACGGAGGGGTATAGGAGATAATATGGAGGTAGAGCCTAAAACACCTGCAGTTACTGATGAAATGAGGGATCCTTTATTTGTGAAGCCTCAGGTGGAACCTAAATTGGATATGGGACAGCCTCTAGAACTCGTTGGGAGTCCACTAAATAAGGAACTAGTTAAAGAATTAGTAATGAGCACAAGAAGTAAATCTACAAGGAAAAAAAGAAGAACAAATTAAAAAGGTGTGGAATGTTAGAGGGCTCAATGACCCTCTGAAAAACCTTTTGTAAAGGAGGTCATTTTTCATAAGAAACCTTGCTTAGTGAGGTTTCTTAACACTAAAATAAATTCCACTCAATTACAGTATGACCTCAACTTTTAGGGTGCAAAATGGAAGGTTATTTCTAATCATCTATTCCACTATAATGGAAGGATTATTTGTTATTATAATTCAAACTTGCTTGAAGTTCAAGTAGCTTGTATACGTGACTAATTTATGCATCTGAAATGTAAAATGATTGGTGTACGTACTAAATTCGAGCTAACTATTATTTATGCTTCCAAATTCTCTTTCCAAAGGTAGAAACTATGGGGAGATCTCTAAACAATTTATTCCAACAACTGAGAACCTTAGCTACTAGCAAGTGACTTCTAATGTACTCTCTCATGACATAAAGATAAAGGGTAGGAGATGTAATCTAGGAACTTATAGAGAGTCAACTAAATTTGTCCAAAGGGTGAATTTGGTAGATCTTAGTTTTGCAGGGAGATTGTTCGCTTGGTCTAACAAGCAACAAGGTGAGTTGTTTAAAAGTAAAAACCTAGATAGAGTTTTGGTCAATCATGCTCGGTTAACCCAAATTGTATAATCATATGCTCATTTTGGAGAAAATGCTTGCTCTAATCACTCCTTTGTCCTCATTCTGAATATTCTTCCTATTGCAAAGGTGGGTTCCCCTTTTAGGTTTTTTAATGGTCTAGCTCACAATGAAGGTTTCATGGAAACTATTTTAAATTGTTGAAATCAACCTGTTATAGGCTTTAAGGAATTCCAATCAATGTAAAAACTCAAATTGGTAAAGCAAGCCTTGAAGAAATTTTCCAAAGATCAAAATTCTAATATTTCTATTTCTAAAATAAGATTAAAGGATGATCAAAAGGAATGCTATAATTTTCCTTGCAACAATGCCTTGAGAGTAACTGAAAACTAGAGGCTTAAGGAACATCTTAAAGCTCTTAGACTGCACAATTCAATTCTAAAGTAGAAAGTTAGAGTGAATTGGCTAGGAGAGGGGGATGCTAATATAAAATACTTCCACTATACCTTTTTAGCAAGAAGAAATAGGAATATGATCTCTGAGTTGAAGGATGATAAAGGGATTTCTTATACTGAGCTGAAAGTGTCAAATTATGATTTCAGCATAAAGAGATTTTTTGAAAGCTCTATAAGACAGGAGTTAAAGGAATTATTGGTGGCTCTTTTTACTCATCAGGAAGTTAAGAAAGCTTTTTTCAATTTGCATCCCTCTAAATCACCAAGCCTTAATGGATTCTCAGATTTTTCTTTCAATATACTTAGAACATCACAGGTACCTTATTTACTGAGGTTGTTCTAGAATTCTTTAATTCTTCTATTATGCTGAAAGAACTAAACTTTGTACATATTTGTCTCATTCTTAAGAAGCAAAAACCTTCCTTCATAGTGGATTTTAGTCCTATTTCGTGTTGCAACACTATCATCAAGTTTATTGTCAAGCTTTTAGCTAAGAGAATGAAGAAAGTTTTAATTAATGTTATCAATTCTCCTTTGGGTGCTTTTATTGCTGGGAGGTCCAGTAGTGATAATTTTCATCTCATCTAGGAATTAATGAAGGATTACAATTTTAAGAAAAACATCAAAAGTTGTCACTTAAAATTGGTTTTCATAAAACTGTTGATACTATCAAGTGGAATTTCATTAAAGCTTGCTTAAATGCTCTTGACTTTTCTTTTTAGTTTGTCAAATGGATAATGGCTTGTATCACTTCCCCTTTTTTAGTATCCTTGTTAATGGCATTCCCGCACCTTCATTCAGGAATACTAGAGGAATAAGACAAGGGGATCCCCTTGCCCCTTACCTGTTCACCTTTGCAATGGAAGGTCCCTCTAAGATGTTGAGCAAGCTAATTGATTGTAGTTGCAGATTCATATTCCACCACAAGTGTAGGGACCTCAAAATTACTCATTTAATTTTGTTGATGATCTTATTCTATTGAGTGGGGCTAATATTCATTCTACTCAGATATTACTAAATATTCTCAATCTGTTTGGAGATAAGCCTGCGTTGAAATTGAATACAAGTAAGAGTAATCTATTTGTCTCTTCTGAAGTTGAAATCCAGAGGAACAGAGTAGAAGCTCAGGTTATGGTATCCATTCTACACCCTTTAAATACCTTGGCATTCCCATCACCTCTTCCAAACCTAGATTTTCATATTGCATACCCCTATTAAAGCTTTCAATGATAGAATCAATTCTTGGCAAAACAAGTTCTTGCCTTTTGTAGCAAGGCTAGTTCTTATTAATTCAGTTCTCACCAGCTTACATGTTCACTGGACTACTCATTTTTTACTACCTAAAAGAGTTATCAAGGAGATTGATAGAATTACAAAGGCATTCCTTTGGTCAGGTAAAGTTGAAATTTCAAAAGGTGCTAAAGTGAAATGGGATGAAATAGCTACCCCCAAGGAGTAAAGAGGATTATGGATAATTCTAGTTTTCCTTATGAAAAAATTTCTGATGAGTAAAAGGATATGGAGATTTTCTGTTGATAAAGGAGCTCTTTGGATAAAGTGGATAGATGAATTCTATCTAAAAAATTACAACTTCTAGTTGATAGAAGCAAACAAGGACCTCTCTTAGAATTTCAAACATCTACTGAGCTTAAGGAGTTAGTTATGTCCTTAGATAAAACATCAATTGGGGAATGGGAAGAACATTTGGTTCTAGTTTGATAATTGGACAGATTTTAGTCCTTTATTTTAAGAAGAGAAATTATGCATCTAACTAATATAATTAATATTAACTAAAATGTTTCCTCCTTAATTCAACATGGAGAATGGTCTTATAATTTCATAGGTTCTTCCTCTATAGTTGTATACTTACCCCAGCTTCAACACTTATAAAGAGAGGACAACATTTCATGATTCTAAACTCCAAAGGGGTATTCACAAACAAATCCTGTTATATAATCTTCAGAGTAAGTTTGAGAGAAGTTGCTTGGTATGAATTACTTTGGAAATACTCACTAAACCCCAAGGCTTTTGTAACCACTTGGCTTGTCATTAAAAACAAAATTAGAACAAAAAACAGGTGGTTTGGAGATTATGATCCAACCTGTGTATTATATAAGGAGACTATGGAGGATAGGGAGCATCTGTTTTCTAGTTTAGGTATTCAAAAGCAGTTTGGAGTCGAACGATGTACAAGTTAGGGCAATATTGCCAAAGTTATGACTGGAATGTGGCTTTGAAATGGAACATAACAAAAGCAAAGAAATTAAAGTAGAATGCAGTGATTCCCAAAACTGCCTTTACCACCACCATTTGTTGCATTTAGAAAGAGAGGAACAACGTACTTTATAAAGGCATAGACACTGAGAAGCGTTAACTAGGTAAAACCAATCTCAATTAGATAAGAGAGATCTTGACAGAAAAAAACAACTTACAATTTTCTTACTCCAGACATGAAGAGTAGATGGAACCTTTATAATGAGTTACTTGTATGCTATTGTTTTCTTATTTTAAGTATTGAATTTATCGTGTATTTGGATCTCCTTGTAATTTTGTAATAGCTTTGCTATAGTTGGTAAAGAATTCTCTTTTAATTTTTTTAAAAAGCACAAGGCTTAGTAATAAGATAAGAACAAATAATCCAATTTGTTTTCCATATGGAAAGGGAGATCTTTGTAAGGTGGATAAAATTTAAAAAGTATTGACATTATTATTATTATTATTATTATTAAAAATATAATTTTATTTTATAATATTTATTAATTGTAAGTCACGTAAAATAACATATATTGAGATATATTTAAATAAGTATTAACTTTTTAATATAAATAGTCTTTTTTTAACTATCAAAATAAAACATAACTTACTTCATTGTACAAGGCTTTCCGACTTTGCAAAGATCGGGGAAGGTCATCGATGTACTCAACCTTTCCTTTGTATTTTTTTTACAAAAAGGTTGTTTTTGTAACTCGAACTTGTGACTTTCTTACCATAAAAGAGCCTCTTTTTAAAACTATGCTTTTGTTTAAATTGTAATCCTCTATTTGGAATGTTTCCTTTTTTTAAGGAACAAAATATGTAGATTAGGATTACTACTTTTAAATATGAATACTTCTAAATTTTATGAAAATATAACTGATTAACATTTAAATAATAATTACATTATCTATTAATATTTAAAATCTTCTAGATACTTAAGTTTAATGAGGTAACTTAAATGAGTACTTGTAGTGTCAGGGCCATTCCTAACGTTTTATGGGCCATGGGCAAAATAGAAAAGGGGTCCTAATAAATCGACAATATATAAATATGTAAATTTTAAAAACATATTTTTATTATTAAAGAAGCTACCCTAAGCCCCTCATTATGACACAACTGAAGAATCTAATGAGTTGCATTAATTATTAACATTAAGATTAAGAAAACAACTAAAAATAACAAGTCAAATGAAAAAAATGTAAATAAAAAAAAAGCTAAGAGGATTTACTTCACTTTGCTCTTTATGAGTGTTAAGAGTGAACTGGACCTTATTTGACCTCATTTTGCTTTTTATGAGTATCAAAAGTAGGTCCTATTTTGCCTTATTTTATTCTTTATAAAAATCAAAAGTGAGTCATATTTTGTTATTCATATGAGAGTGAAGCATAGGCAGGTGCCCTTCTTATCTTTATCCAGAGCCAGACCTGTGTACCTAGTGTTATAGTTGTTTAGCGAAGAATGCTTATGAATGATTCATCTAATGGAATGGTATATGATTGTTCATCGGTGTAATTGTCATATATGAAAGTATTTTTTGTTACTATATTATTACTGGAAATGTGCAGTTCATGCGAAAATTAAATCAAGATAGAAAGCATGCATGAAAGGAGTATAATTTTATGGGAATATCGAATAACCCACTTGAAAGAACACACGCGTAAGCGAAGGCAAGTTGACGTTGAAGATGGACTAGACAGTAATTTAGTGCCTGAAATGCCCCTTACGTTGCTGATTTGAACACAAACTAGATTTTTGTTAAAATTAGGACGCGAATCATAAATAAGGGGTGATATTGGTCACCTATAGCCAGTGTTTTTAAACTCGGACCGGACCGGCCGGTCCGACCGGTCCAGACGCGAATCATAAATAAAGGGGTGATATTGGTTACCTACAGCCAGTGTTTTTAAACTCGGACCGGACCGGCCGGTCCGACCGGTGACCAGTCGGTGGTCCGATCCGGGTTATACTTCAAAACCGGTTGTCAATTGACCCAGTTTGAATCAGTTAAAACCGGTCAAAACCGGTCAATTTGACCAGTTGAACCGGTCCGGTCCGACCGGTCCGACAATTTTTTTTATTTTTATTTTTTGTTTTTATTTTTTTGTTTTTTATTTTTTAAATATTTTTAATATTATATATAATTAAATATAATTATTGCATAATTATTAAGTCACACCGGTTTGACCGGTGGTTGAACCGGTCAAACCGGTGACCAGTAAGGCCATCGGTTCAATGACCTGTCTGAGTTTCAGAACCTTGCCTACAGCTATGAACGAAGGTAGGTGGGGGCCAATGGTGCACTATCGAACCAAACAAAAAATTAAATGGAAGTAATTGTTTCGTCTGTTCAAGATCTTATGTCTTGTTCATCCAAAGTAAAGGTTTGAAAGAATATCTTAACAGGAAGAAACCAAAACTATAAATTGATCTTTTCTTAATTAAACTATTTTTTTCACTCTTAGATATATATTCTTAACAATAACTCTTTTATATCAAATAAGATTTTAACCAAATCTTTATTAAGTGTTATTTCTAAGTGGTGTTTCAATGTCTTGTTAATTGAATTTGATACAATCATATATATGTAGTCAAATGTCATGTGATCGAATTTAAAAGTTTTAATTATTAATGCAACCTAATTGTTATATATTTTATTGTAAGAGAGGATCTTATAGGGGTATATTTATTAGAAAAGAATAATGTTTTAAAATAAAAACTACAAAAATACTCTCTTTTTTAGATTTAATATATAAAAATAAATATTAAGTTAATCTTTATAGTGTAACTCTCACTTATTGTTTAATAAATGAACGCTATTTATGCAATTAATAACAACAACAACAACCAAATAAAAATTTCCTAAAATACAAAATTTGGGGAGGTATAATAATACGCAGCTTCACCCCTAACTAATAAAGAGACTGTTTATGAATGATCCACACAAAAAAACAACAATAATGATTAAAAATAAATAATAAATAATAAAACTAAACAAATAAAAATAAACAAATGATGATGATGACGAAGATAATGATGATGATGAATTGATGATGATGATGCCAAGTAGAAAAAATTTTAAGTCACATAATTATTCAAATAACATAATAAAAATACAGAAAGTTATCAAATGTTAAATTCATCCGTGGTGTGTTAACTAATAAATAATTTTGGACGAATAAAAATGAGAAATATATCATTATATTAATTTTTAAAACTACATAGTGAAAATTAAAGTGAAAATAACACAAGCATGGTAGTGAATACTTGTGTATGTTTTGCATGGCCTATTGTTGTTGTTGCATTTATACTCAACGTATGATAAATTTAAACCGTATAACCAAAGTTGTTAAAAGGAGATTGGGGTTCATTTAAAGCAAATAAAATATTAACATCAATTCCTCCATGTATAAAACTTATCGCAAGCAATAAGATTTTTAAATAGTATTAGTTACCCCTTATTAATTATTGTTTAATTCTGTTGAGTTAAAAAAATAGTAGGGGTAAAGTGATAACTTACTCTCCAAAAAAAAAAGGGCATATGTAGTTTTATGATGTTTCATACAAGCCAAATAAAATGCTGAAAATAATGTGTTGTTGTCTAACTTTTATTTCATATTTGATTTCTTAAATCATAGACAAAATGTAAGGAGAATTATTAATACCACACTTCTCTTATAACCATTCTTTAATTATTACTAAGTTATATATTACCAAAGCGAATAAGGGTATTGCTTATTTTTATTATTTAGACGATCAAATTGGCAAAAGTATTGCAAATTTTATTATTTAACATGAGTGTATTTTTTTTTGGGTTACAAGAGAAACTAAACTACCTCAGAAAAGAAATATCACAGGCATCAGCCCATACAATTAAGGAAAGGGCGTTAGGAATATCATCCCAAACTCGAAAATTGGAATCAATGCCATGACCCAATTTAGCCAGACAATCTGTAGCAAAATTACCTTCACGAAGTACATGCTTAAGAAAGCAACTCCAATTCCTAGCAAGTAGAGCTCGAATATCCACAATCAAAACAGACAGGGGATGTGACGAGATAACACCACAGTTCACCATCCGCACTACCTCCATGCTATCATATTCGACAACAACTTGCCGAAAACTGTGATCCCACACAAAAATCAAACCATCTCGAATGGACCATAACTCACCCACCAAAATAGTTGAAATACCAATTCGAAACGAATATCCCCCTAACCAACGACCAAATGAATCACGCAACAACCCTCCACCACTCGTCAGCCCAGGATTAACAATAGAACTGCCGTCACAATTCAACTTCACCCAACCAGATGGCGGCGCAGTCCAACCAAT
>JAOSBP010000004.1:11050837-11067393 GCA_027563825.1 Erythroxylum mucronatum | reverse complement strand
CTCAGATATCCAAAAATTACAAACTTTATATCAATTTAAAGCTAAGAGAATAAGCTACAACTTTGGTGAAGACAACTTAGCCTAATTCTGCCCACAATAATATAGTTTATTCAATAACCACATGACATGATTTCTATCCCTGACAGTGCTTCAGCTTAAGCTACAACTCATTTACAAGCCAATTTTGAAAATCTTAGAGACAATTAAAATTAGACTTCTTCACAAAAGTTGTAGAAATATGTCTCTAGTTTAATCAGAATAAAAAATGTTATAGTAAAATGTTACAGCAATTTGTTTTAAAGTATGATGTGAAAAACATACCAGATCACTTTGAATATATATATATATAGATATATATATATAACATTTAACTAAATTAAAATTTAAGATTGATAAATGCTCTTGAGTTTTTATCATAAAAAATCAATCTAAATTAACCTCAATTCAACGAATTAAATTATAATCAATTTCAATTAACTTAAATTTAAACTCATACTTAAAAACCATTTTTAAGTAGGAATGACAATTGGTTGACCCGTGAGCTTAAATTTAAGTATTTTTAATAAGTCAATATATGAGTCAAATTAAGCCTAGATCAATACGAGGTTCAATTTTTTTAAACAAAACGACATCATTTTGCTTAAAAAAAATTATGGCCTGTTTGGTTCGATAGAATAGTTATTCTATTCCTAGCATATTCCTATTCCATTTTTTAAACTTGTGTTTGGTTAAAAACAAACGCAGAATAACTAATCATCAAAAATATGTATTCTGTAATTTTGAGGAATAGCTACTACCAATCCTTACTTATCTTTATCTATTCCAAGAATTACTATTCTTATCCAAGACAACTTTATCCTTCTTCTACTTCTTCTCTTATTAATAAAAATAAGAATAAAATTAATTGATAAAATTAATAATAATAAGTAGAAAATTTATAATAATAAGAATAATTAATAATAATAAAATAAAAACAACAACAACAACAATAACAACAATAATAATAATAATAAGGAATTTAATAATACTAATAATACTAAAAAGAAAATTAATTTTTTATAATAATGAAAATAAAAACAATAATTAAAAAATTAGTTTTATAATAATAATAATAATAATAATAATAATAATAATAAGAAAATTAGTTTTATAATAATAATAATAAAAAAATTATTTTCATAATAATAATAATAATTGTATAATAATAATAACAATAATAATAATAATAATAATAGAAAAAGAAGAAGACAATTAATAATAATAAGGAATTTAATAATAAAATTAATAATAATAAGAATAAGAATAAGTAGAAAATTAATTTTTTATAATAATGATAATAAAAATAATAATAAGAAAATTAGTTCTGTATAATGATAATAATAATAATAATAATAATAATGTAAGATCCCACATCGGTTGGGAAGGAGAATGAAGCACCCCTTATAAGGGTGTGGATACCTTCCCTTTGTAAACGCGTTTTTTATGCCCTAACGTACCGGATCCCATCAAAACTTCAAAGTTAAACGTGTTAGGACCAGAGCAGTACCAAGATGGGTGACCTCCTGGGAAGTCCTGCAAAAAAAAAAACCGTGAGGGTGTGGACCACGAGCCACTTTAAAAGGCCCAAAGCGGATATGAGTTATGCACAAAATACCACAGACTGTACACATTTGAACTTTTAGTTAGTACATGATCATACCCTCTAATTATACAACTCATATCTTTCAGCTCAGATATCCAAAAATTACAAACTTTATATCAATTTAAAGCTAAGAGAATAAGCTACAACTTTGGTGAAGACAACTTAGCCTAATTCTGCCCACAATAATATAGTTTATTCAATAACCACATGACATGATTTCTATCCCTGACAGTGCTTCAGCTTAAGCTACAACTCATTTACAAGCCAATTTTGAAAATCTTAGAGACAATTAAAATTAGACTTCTTCACAAAAGTTGTAGAAATATGTCTCTAGTTTAATCAGAATAAAAAATGTTATAGTAAAATGTTACAGCAATTTGTTTTAAAGTATGATGTGAAAAACATACCAGATCACTTTGAATATATATATATATAGATATATATATATAACATTTAACTAAATTAAAATTTAAGATTGATAAATGCTCTTGAGTTTTTATCATAAAAAATCAATCTAAATTAACCTCAATTCAACGAATTAAATTATAATCAACTTCAATTAACTTAAATTTAAACCCAAACTTAAAAACCATTTTTAAGTAGGAATGACAATTGGTTGACCCATGAGCTTAAATTTAGGTGTTTTTAACAAGTCAATCTATGGGTCAAATTAAGTATAGACCAATATGAGGTTCACTTTTTCTAAATAAAACGACATCGTTTTGTTTAAAAAAATTATGGTATATTTGGTTCAACAGAATAGCTATTCTATTCCTAGCAAATTCCTATTCCATTCTTTAAACCTGTGTTTGGTTAGAAATAAACACAAAATAACTAATCATCAAAAATATGTATTCGTTAACTTTGAGGAATAGCTACTACCAATCCTTACATATCTTTATCTATTCCAAGAATTACTATTCTTATCCAAGACAACTTTATCCTTATTCCACTTCTTCTCTTAATAATAAAAATAATAATAAGAATAATAATAAGTAGAAAATTTATATTAATAAGAATAATTAATAATAATAAAATAAAAACAATAATAACAACAACAATAATAATAATAAGGAATTTAATAATACTAATAATAAGAAGAAGAAAATTAATTTTTATAATAATGATAATAAAACACTAATAAAAAATTAGTTTTATAATAATAACAATATTATTATTAATAATAAGAAAATTATTTTGTATAATAATAATAATAATAATTGTATAATAATAATAATAATAGAAGAAAAAGAAGAAAATTAATAATAATAAGGAATTTAATAATAATAAGAATAATAATAAGTAGAAAATTAATTTTGTATAATAATGATAATAAAAATAATAATAAGAAAATTAGTTTTGTATAATAATAATAATAATAATAATAATAATAATAATAATAATAATAAAGGATATTTTTGTTTTTTTGTTAGTTATTCCTTTGTCATTCCAAGTTTATATTTCTAAACCAAACATTGACATAGAAATTCTTTATCTATCACATTCTTTGAGCCAAACAAAATAATACATATTCTATTCTATTCTTCATCTTTTATATTCCTAATAATAATTATTCTATTCCTTATCTATTCCATTCCTTGAACCAAGTAGGTTGTAAAGTAATTAGGGAGAATGTTATATTATTCTCGATTAGTAGTGATTTGATAAATCTTTTGTAAGGGTAGGATGACATTTTGTAAAAATAATTGATAAAATAAAATTTGATTATGAATTTAATCAAATTGAAATAAATAATATGAATTTAAGAAACATTTTTCTTAATTACTTAAGAAAATAATTTTCTTAACATTAAAGGATTCTAGTTGATTTCTAATTCCAATCTCATTGAAATTCTATTAGTTTAATTTTAGAAATAATTTATAAAATTATTAATTGGGAATCTGTATAATTATTATTCTTATATAATTAAGAAAAATAATTATTTTAATTTTAAAATTAAGACCTCATCTTAATCAATATAATCTCGTTAAATTAATTTATCTAACATAATCCAAATATGAAAGATAACTCTTTTAGTCCTTTGCTTAATTCTAATTATTAATTTGATCTATTTTAATTTAATGATTCAACTCTTAATAAATTAAAATAAATTTCAAAATATTCATAATAAAATTAACCCCTTTGAAAAAATTAGGAAACAAATTTTGTATATTTATTAGGAGCTTAAAACTAATTTAATCTCAATTAAGCTAATTTAACTCAAAAGCCTTAAAATTAAAATTAAAAACAAAAGGAGGATTTTCTTTCTGTGCCCTTAGTCAACAATGAAGGTACGGACAGCGCATGCATAGCACATGTCAGACACATGTCCACCAGACTTGTCATTCCCTTCTGGGGAGCATGTCTCACATGCGTACTATCTTTTTCTCAAATTAGATTTTCGCCTCCCTCCATATTACTGCTTCCGCCTTCAGTGTTTTTCGCTCCTTCTCCTACAAGTGAGTCTCCATCACCTCCTAGTGCCTCTCCTCCGTCTCGGTGTCTTCTCCATCACCTGAAACCTTCGATAGTGGCAATAGTCGCCATTAGTGACGAGGAAGACATCATTAGCAGCAACTAGTGTCACCGGTGTTGCCTTCATCAACACTACTAGTAATCATTGTCGATGGTATCGGGGATGCTACATGCATCTGCGACAGGACTTGCTCCCAATTCTAAATTTAAAATCGAGATATATTCTTCGAACAAAAAATTCAAAGTTTTCATAAATATGCAATAAACACAAATTTACATAAACTTCAAAGGTAAAAGGACGTTCAAATTTGTGTTTTCTATAACCAAATCAAGCATGCACAACAAATCCAATAACAATACACACCCATTCCATAAACCAAGTTTCCAAAACAAGGGTGTTAACTCTTTTATGTTTATTTCCTATTTATAGAAAAATATTAGGGTTTATTTCTTACCAAAATAAGATTTATAATTGTAATTAAAGTCAAATTCTAAATATAATTTTAATAAAATTAAACACTAATATTTAATTCTTGAAATTTCTCAAACTTCATAATTAAGTTTGACTTATTTTAAATTAATTTCTCTTTTTAACTACTCTATATGACTCATTAAGTTCATAACATGTTATTAATGATATAACATATAATATTAATTTATAATTAGAATTAAAAAAATCAAAACTTTTTTTAATTTATATTTAATTCTTCAATTAAATAATTTATAATCATAAATCAATATTGACATCTAGCAATATGTTATGACCACTTAAATATTAAGAATGTAATAGAATCACATTTTCATGCATAATTATGATGTATACTTTAATCATTTAGTCATTTGACACTCCAGCTGGATATAGAGTATAGATATATGGTCTCCTTATTTAAATCCAATCATATTCGTTCTTACAAATTAATATTTATTTATAATTAATATTTAAAAATACTTTTCAAATCTCAATTTACTTTAACTATAGAAATCGTTACTAATTAAGAACGGTAAAACATTCTTTCTATTTATTTTAAAGTAACGAGTCTTTTGTTGACTTACTCAACAATCTCCATACAATTCATACTTTGTTTAGGTACTATTGACTAAGCTATCCTAACTAGAATAGATCATAAGTAGCATCAAAATAAATTAATTCCCATATAAGATACTTTCGTAATCTCAAATCTCATAATCAATTATACAACTATTATAGTGCGAAAATTCGTAAACACATAAATAATATTTCATTTGGGATCCTCACAACTGGGTCAGCTTGGTGAAGTTATTCTCAAATAAGTATCTACATATTTGTTTAAGTATCTACATATTTTAATTTATGAGATTAATTTCTTTCTTTAAAAGAAAGAAACATAATATGTATTAATTTAACTGTTATTAATATCCCATCTTAAACTATTACTAGGAATAATTTAAGAATAATATATAAACGCAAATTAAATCTCATAATTATGATATAATCACAATTTTAATTACACGGTAATTATTCTAGGAATTTTGCCTTTAATATTTAAAATATTAAATATAATTAACAATATACATAAAGACAAATAGTGCCTTTAATTAATTATGTCTCAAAATCTACAATCAATTGATTCGTTGTAGGGCATACACCAAAACTAATAATGTTAGTGCTCATATCCATTTAACAACAAAATAAAATTGAATTCCATGTCCCTGTTAATGGACACACTTTAACAACAACTCAACAACCTTTTCTGTCGACCCTCGTTTACAAAGAGAATGGATACTACGAAGTTGCGAAACTTCAACATTTTTTATTTGGCTTATCTCTTCATTGTTAGGTCCCGTATGGAACTTTAGGTACAAGTGTATCGAGTCTATGTGGGTTTTGACACAAAAGTGGAATAATGTATGTATGTTAGTGGGTTTTGACACAAAAGTGGAATAATGTATGTATGTTACTTTATCTGAAAGCAAATGTTACTTTATTAAAAGTTAACATATGTTATAAATAAATTAATATATATTTAAAACTTGGAAAATATCAAAAATTTATTTTAACAATTAAAAAATCACATAGAAGAAAAAAAATTAGCATTATTTATAAGAAGTGACATTGATTCAAATATGTCTTCATATATTTCAAAGGAGGTGATAATAATTTTCTACTTTTATACATTTTGAGTAATATATTGGAATCTTTAAGGCAAACTCTTCTAAATTTAAGATAGAATGCTTTTAAATTGTTTTACATATATCAAAATTATATATTTTCATTAAAAAAGTATATATAATTTTTTGACAGTTATGAGATTTCTTTTGTCACATCTATAAATTCTATTTGCATTTCTGCAATTAAAAAAGTTTATATTGTCGTAATATTTTTTTTCATCTCATAATTATTATTAGATGATTGTATAATTTTATATATTTTATTAATTACATATTGTCAAACAACAATTGTATGAATTTCAGGAACGATGTTATGTGAGAAGTTGATCGGAAATTTGAATTAATGTAAATAGAATTTAAAATAATTAATTAAATTATGTAATAAATTCATATTTATTGTAAAAATAATTTGTATTGATGATATATAATATTATTTTAAACTAATGCATTCAAATGTTAAGATTTTTTCTACAAAATATAATCACTTATCATGTTATTAATCTCTTTTCGTTATGTCCAAAAAAAATTATACTTACTAATTTGATATAAATTAATAAAGGCAGATATAATAAACTATCACATAATCATATTATTAAAAATAAAAATTTATACACTTAATGAATATTAATTTATATAGAATATAAAATATTTAAATAAATATGATATAGAAAACCAAGTTTAATTTCAGCATGATATGATATGGATCGCACATCTACTACTATAAATAATCAAATAAAAGCAATCTCTTGTAATCAATTATGTCTTTCACTGCATGACCAAATAACTATATTTATTTTTATCCAACGAAGTGAAAAATATTGAATTTATTTGGATTATCATTTCTATTTTTTAAAGTACGTAATAAGATTTAATGTGTTAGCAAAGGAAGCTATATAAAACTCTAGTAGGCCTTCGTCCAAAGGAATTACTCAATTATTTTAAAAAATTGACTGTTCCAAGCATAACAGGGAAAAACCCATAATATGATCTTGTAATGGGAATATCTCAAATTTTAAAAGGAGGATGTCTTTCTTGTGTCGATCTCTCTTTTTTCCGCGGCAACTTAATCAGATGGGATTATCCACTAAGTTGTCGGTATCTTTCACAAGCTTAATTCGTATTTTACGACATTATAAAATTCTTACAGTTCCTTATTGATCACTTTCCTTGATATTTAGGTGATTTATCACGAGTCTCCACTAAACTAGGACCTGTTTTGATCTTTTTTGTCTTGCATTTTAACAGAGGTTCCATCAACTTTAAACGTCAGCACCGACTCTTAGTGGTAGACGCTATTTTAACCACTATAAGGTTAGGTAGAAAGTAATTATGTTTAGGCACGAAGAGATAGATTGATTGATTATAAATAGTGTTTGAGTTATCGGAGCCTTTAAAATTAATTATAATTTTTGTAGTAGTCATAGAATTATATCGAATTCTAAGAGAATTAAAAATTCTTAATTTCTATTAACTAAACAAAGTGGGAATTTATGATTATGTAATTAATTAACTAAAATTAACAAAGAATCAAAATAAAGCAACTGATTATAAAAGTGAAAAATTTAAGAGTTTTAAGTTTTAACTCTATTTCAAGGGAAAAATCTCATTTAATTGTAACATTAATCATTGGTCTAAACAGAATATTTTTCACAATTCAAACAACTAGTCCGAAACAGATTAGGATAGTCATAATAAGTTTCAAAATTTTCTAAATTAATTGATTCAAACCAAAACTTTACCATCAATTGAATGAATATGATAACATTCTATATCAATTACATAATAGCAATAAGCTTACTGAAAAATTAAATCCTAAATTAAATAATTAATATAGCTATAACTATACAACTTAGTTTTCTTGTTTCACATAAGTTAAATATGTAAGTTCATAAATAGCATATCTGCTACTTGTACCAATTCTTTATGACAATTACAGATCGTTGAATTTATGAATAACTATAAAATAATTAACATTAAATTAATTTTCAAATCAATCTTAATTAATTATTCATAAAATATAAGAACATAAAACAAGAAATACTTGAATTATAACATGAATATAAGTTCAAAACAAAACCTCACAACTCTACACTTAGAGTTTTTAATTCCCTTCAATCTGAATATTTGGATTTAGCTACACATGACTTTAGTTCTAATACTAAACACGGAAGAAAACATGAAATATTGAGAGAAAACTCCTAAGAAAACAAAAAGAGAACGTTAAATATGGTGTTGGATGTACTTTTGTCTTCTTTTCCTACTCAAAACTAAGTTTACTTCTATCTTAAAAGATCTCTATCTAAAACAAATCCAAATACCTATATAATTGGGATGGAAATAAGTTTCCCAATTGAATTCCAACTCTTGAAGTAAATCTAGCATTACGTGATCTTGCCTTATCCATTGCAGTCATTTGTCTACTTTTTCCTAAATTTGTAATTTTAAGCAATAATACTCTAATTTGATGCAATCTTCACTTGTCATTTCCTAAAACGAAAAAATATTAATTTTCCTATTTAAGCACCAAAACATGGTCAAAACAAAAGAGATAGTTCTAATTAACATAACAAAATAACATCTTATCAAATTCTCCCACATCGAACTCATGTTTGTCCTTAAGCATATATTAATTTAATACATCATTTATGCTCATAACAACCTCTCATCTTCTTTCATGTTATCCAAAAACATCCTTGAAAGCTAATTCACATTAAAGGTTTAGGATAAAATAACAATTAATAGAACAAGCATTCATAAGAAACATTGTTAGAATGAAAACATAACATCTCATCAATTTCATTAAAATCAAATGAAACAAGACTTGATACCCTCTTATGGATTTCTCTTTATATACACAAAGTGTTTAGGTTGTTCATTAAGCTCTCAAATCAAAGCATAGCGAGTTATTTCAATAAGCTTGCTCATGAATCATATCTCCACTACTTAACAAAGACGAACCAAATGCATAAATCAAAAATACTTGATAAGGTTGTAACATGCATAGGCAAGGTATGACAAAAAGAATTTTTGAGTTAAATAAATCAAAGGAAATCATAAAAACTTATCCACATAAGTTTCAACTTAATTATGCCAAAAACTCGCTTGATTCAAATAGCATCCTTTTCGATAACATCTTTTCTTTTTCTTTATCATCACGTAGGAGTTTTTTTTTACTTCTTCCCATTCTATATAAAAAATGAAAAATCAAAGCATTGCAACTTGAATAAACTAATTTACTTTTCATAAAAATAGTCAAAATCTTTTACAACTAAACTCGATACAATTCCTTCAGTTTTGGGGTTTTAAAATTATTAAAGATATCAATAAAAATAAGGGTAAAAGTGGCTTGTAACAAGCATACTATGCAAAAAAAGAAAAGGTAAGTCTCAAATTGCTTTTCTAGGGATAATAAGTAAAATAGGTTTGTTTAGGTGAAACTATGGCTATCCTAAATGCTCTTGTCATCTTTATACACAAATTCATCAAAAGTATGGTCTTAACATGCATTCAAAAGCAAGTTCTAGAATAAACAAGTTATGTTTGATATCATACAACAAAAAGAAATGTATGAGCACAAATGTGATGAACAATCTTAGACTCAAAGCTCATATAAGTCTTAACATGCATTAAGTTTTGCACACTTTAATTAAAAAAAACAATGAGATAATTAAATTAATTTATGGAATACATAAATCATATTGGTCTCTCTCATGCCTTATTTCTTAACTAGAAATGTATCCAAACTTAGCAATTAGTTTTAATCAACAATCAGAAATTTTTGAAGTTACCATAAGGAATAATCAATATAAAATTTTGAAGCTACCATGAAGAATAATCAATGTGTGAATCACAGTATTCATTAGTTCAATTACAAATCATAAACTTCATCATAATATATACTCTCACTCCCTCACACCTAAATCATACATTGTTCCTAATGTATGCACAAAATGCTCACATGCCACAAAAACAAAGCATATAGTAGAAGACTCCCCTGAGTTATGAACAATTGAAATGAGAGGTACTATAGTGTTTGGTGGGACAGAAGCTATGTACGTTGGTTGGTCACTGTTGGGCGTTGTGGACCTACTGCTTAATGTGCTTGCTGAAAAAGAAACAAGACATTATGGTATTTTAAATAATTTTTATTATTATTTTAATTTTAATTTTATAAATTATATATATTATTTCTATTTTCATTATTTATTTTTAATTTTTTTTAACAATTTCAAATTTTTTGAAAACCGAATGAACTACTAATCACACCTTATGGATATTAGAATTCTGGAATTTTAGGGGTTCCATTCTAGAATGCTAAATCACATAAGGCATGATCTCGTCTTATTAGATTTAGTATTCTAGAATTTTAAGTCTTTAATCCTAACAAGTGGATTACATAAGTTGTGATCACATTTTATGAAATTTAGTATTATGGAATTTTAAGACCTATTTTCCTCTTAAGCGAATAAACTAACTTCTAAAAAAAACTATATATATGTAAAACAAAACTAATAAAAACTATTATATTTTGAGTCGCCTCCCAAAAAGACAATTGTTTAATGTTGTTATGCTTGATGGGACTTGTTTCCTCAAACTTCTATATAATTTTAGTTTTATACTCCTTAAGTACTGCTACTAGCCCTTCCTCTTTTCCTATAGATAGCCTTTTTCAGATGACCATAGGTAATGACTCTCTTTTATAGAAATAGACATATTTTAGATGATTAGGTAAGGTTTTCAATTTTATCATAACATTATCTTAATAGTTCTAGTAATTTCAACATTTAAAGTTTTTGAATCTATTAGCAACAGAAATAATGATTCCACAATTTCACAAGTTTCATCAGCTTACTCGTTCACTTTTAGTCTAGCATTAAACTCAAACTCATGATCAACACTTTCTTCTTTAAAAATATCCTGCACAAATGAATCCATAATATCCATATGGTAAAGAGATTGAAAATCATTAGGGAACTTCATTGCTTCAAAAATATTGAACTCACTATCTCTTTATAAAACTCAACAGAAAGAGTACCCTCATCCATATCAATTTTTGTCTTAGTTGTCTTTATAAATAGCCTTTCTAAAAAAATTGAAATTGAATGTTCAACACTATTTCTATCCATTTTCAAGATATAAAAGTCCAATGGAAATATCAAATTGTTAACTTGGACTAAAACATCCTTTATAACACCAATAGGATGCACATAAGAATGATCAGCTAGTCGAAGAAGCATATTTGCTTCTTGCAAGATCTTTAGATTTAAAGCTTGGTAAATTGAGTATGGCATGACATTAATAGATGCACTCAGAAAATGGAACACTCAATTTTCTTATCACCAATGACACATGAAAGTGTAAACATTCCTAGATCTTTGCATTTTTTATAATGATCTATTTATCACAGTCAATACATTCTTACCCAAAATTATTACCTCTTTATCCTTGAACCTCCTTTTATTTGTGTATAGTTCTTTTAAGAACTTTACATATTTCAAAATTTGCTTTATGAATTTTAAAATTCCCATATTGATTTCCACCTTTTTGAAAGTTTCTAAGATCTCTCATTCATGTTCCTCTTCTTTTGATTTAGCCGATCTACAAGGGAAAGTTGGTACATGTGTATAAGTTGATATTGGTAAAGATAAATCATCTTTTACCTTTATTGATTCTTGAGTTAGAGGTTCATCTTTCTTTTCTCCTTCGTCATCGTTTTCTACCTCCATTAGTAAGGAAGATCTAGGTTAAATTTTCATCCCACTTCTCAATGTCAATGCCCTCACATTTTCCTTAAAATTCACCACCATTTGGGAAAGATATTTTCATGATGGTTATGCTTCCAATTTACTTACAAAGGTGGCAAATTAAGTGATCTAATTTTCTGTGATTTCCTAAGTTTTGAAGGCTTGCTCTTATATTCTATTGAAATTGATGAGTATTAGGAGCACGTGCCTTAACAATTTCATCCAAAAACATACCTAAATTTGAAGATTGAGATTGAACATACGTAAGGGCTTGAGATTATCTATTGAAATTGTGAGGTTGACATCATTATCACGCTCCTTAATTTATATAGCTAAAGTTTAGATGATCTCTCTATCCTGGATTACAATGATTGAAATAAGGGTCATATTTTCATTGAGATTGACCAAGAAATTCTCTTATTGCATAGCTTGTTAAAGCAAGTCTTGTTACAATGTAAGACATATATTTGTAGGATGTCCAAAAAATAAGCATATTCTGTAGACTCATGCCATTTGACAAACTAGAGTAGTTAAATCTAAAATATTATCCTCAAAGTTCATATTACTTACCTCATTCATGTGCCAGCTCCATCTAACCATGCCCCTAACTATTGAGAATTTTTGACCATATGTGATATGAATTGTCTAGCTGCTTCAAGTGTTTTATTTAACAAAGCTCTTCCACTAGTTGAATATAACATTCTCATATTCATTGGCAATAACCCTTCATAAAAGTATCAAATCAAAAGTTGGCTAAGAATCTAATGGTGTGGGCAACTAGCACATAACTTTTTAAACCTCTCCCAATATTGATGCAATGTTTCTCTGGTTAATTATCTTTTCCCACATATCTCCTTTATGATATTGGTTGCTCGTGATATAGGAAAGAACTTCTTTATGAACAACCTTTTCATTTCATTCCATGTTGTCATTGAGTGGAGGGAAGATAATATAGCTAATCCTTTGTCTTATCTTTCAGTGAGAATGACAGTGCTCTAAGATTAATTTGTTCTTCTATCACTCCTTATGGCTTCATTCTAGACCAGACATCATGAAATTCTTTTAAGTATTTATGTGGATCTTCACCTGCAAGATCACGAAGAATTTGGAGTAAGTGAATCAAACCAGATTTCAATTCAAAATCTACCTTAACATCTAAAAATTGTGTGCATAAGGGTTGTTGATTTAAACTTGGTGTTGCTAACTCCCTCAACATTCTAATGTTAGGATTTGTCATCTTTTCTTTAACTTCCTAGAAATTAGAACCTTCACCAATTGTTAGATATATCTTAACTTTAACTTCTAGAGGTGAATGATCACTTCCTTGCTTAGTCTCTTTCCTTAAATGATGCATTCTCTTCTCAATTTTTGGGTTATATTACAATTCACCTGTCTAAGAAGAACGAGATATATATGACATGAGATTAGCAGTAAACTGTAAAATAACTCAAAGAAACTAAAAATCTAAAGTAGTTCCACAACAATAGCATCAAAATTTTGATTGGGTTGTCAAATCCTCAAAATTAGTTATGATTTTTTAAACTCTTGTAGTAGTAGTGGAACTAGCTTGAATCCTAAGAGAACTAAAAACTAGTTTCTTAATTAATAAGCTAAACAATGTGGGGTTTATGATTAATTAACTAATTAACTAAAATTAACAAGGAATTAAAACAAATAAACTAAATGTAAAGGAAAAAATTCAAGATAATTCTAATTCAAGAGAAATATATCATCTAATTATAATATTGATCTCTAGTTTAAAAAGAATAATTTTTTCACAATTGAAGTGATTAGTCCAAAACATATGAGGATGGTCATAATAAGTCTCAAAATTTTCTAAATTAATTGGGTCAAACTTAGCATTTAAACTAAAACTTACCATCAATTAACTAGGTATCATAGTAATTCAGATCAATTAAATGATAGTAATAAGCTTAGTGAAAAAGACTATACCCTAAATTAAATAATTGAGATAGCTACAAATGTTCAACTTAGTTTTCTTGTTTCTTATAAGTTAAATATGCAACTTCATGAATACCTATTTGCTACTTATACTAATCATTCATGACAATTACAAATTATTGAATTTATGGATAACTATAGAATAATTAGCATTAAATTAATTTTTCAAATCAATTAATATTAATTATTCATGAAATATAAAAACACAAAACAAGAAATACTTTAATTAAAATATGAATATAAGTTTAGAACAAAATATCACAAGGTTATAACTGGAGTGGAGTTTTGAATTCTCTTGAGTCAGAAAATTTGGATATAACCACGTATGACTTTAGTTCCAATACCATAAATGGAAGAAAAGATGAAAGATTATGAGAAAACTCCTAAGAAAATGAAAAGAGCATGTTAGATATGGTGTTGGATGAGTTTTTGTCTTCTTTCCATACTCAAAACTTAGTTTACTTTTATCTTGCAAAGATCCTTATCTAAAACAAATTTAAATCCCTACATAATAGGGATGGAAATAAGTTCTTAATAAAATTTCAACTTTTGAAGTAAATCTATCATTAGGTGTAATCTCGCAACAATATGTCCATTTTTTCTAAAATTTGTAATTTTGACTGATATTGCTTCAATTTGATGTTATCTCTATTTGTTATCTTTTAAAACAAAACAAATATTAATTTTTTATTTAAGTACTAAAATATATTCAAAACAAAAAAAGATAATTTTAATTAACATAATAAAATAATATCTTATCAAATATTCACGCTCATTCAGGCTTCATTTAGGGCTATGTATACGTATAATTCTTACGTCTATGAAATTTGTACTCCAGAAAATGTTCAAAAGTGTCCCAATATAGTATCAAAATTTAAATCTTTTTAATGGATTAAAAAATACTTTGTGATTATCTATAACCAATTTTATTATAAATAATAAAAATAAGATTTTCTTTATTTAATAAAATTGACTATAAATAATGAATCATATAATTAAGTCAGAAAAAAAACATCTGGTGATCAACTAAGAATTTCTTGGAATTTCTACTTGTGTCAGTTAAGTCGATGAATATGCCATTTGGCTGAGTAATATCGGTTCACCTTTTGCCCTTTTAAAGCCACAATTATTGTCTAAGGTTTTCTTTTCGCTTCCACTTCCACTTCCACCTAATGGCGTTACTATTACTAATAATTAAAGTCACAAAGATTATGACGAACCCCACGACGTAGTGATATATATATATTTTAGTTACGACATAGAAATCACGTCAGATCTACAGAGGGATGTATACGCAGAAGTAATAATTAACAATTGACTGAATGGATCACCTTTGTACCATAGCAATTATTAAAAGGACCATCCTGAACAGTATATCTCGCAAAAAGACTCTGGATGCTTGCCAATTCCATGTAGTAATGGTAGAGATCATCTTTTAAGAATTTGTCGCTTGCCTTGTACTTTCGGCTTCTCATTTTGTCAATAAAACTAAAGCCTCTGTTCTTAACTAAGGCAATGTATTCCTCGTGATAAATTGTGCCTAAATCATTGTTTGGACCGTTGATGCCGGAGGAAATGCCTAATATTGAAGTTCTGCGACAATGCTAAAATTCGACTCGAGAATTTCTTATCATTTGAACGATTTGTAAATCTCTTGTAACCCAAATTTACTGGCACCCAAATATATATTCTATGAATAAATAACATAAACTTGCTTTATAACTTTATGCATTGAAATAAATAATATAGGAAACAGACATTGAGGGTGGAAATAAAAATAACATTAAAATCTATAGCCCTCTAGAGAGATTATGCATATGTTTCGTGTTTTCCAATTACACTCAGTAATCTTCTCAACCGTACACCTTTCAACAGATTCTACACACAAGGTCCTTCATGCACCCTTATATCAAACAATACATTTGTAATGAAATAAGCATTACATTTTGGTTTTGATTATTGGCATGACCTAGGTCTTTATGTAACACTCAATTCTTTTCAGCTTTAAGAGGTTCTACTCCTGAAGATACTAAAGTGCAGATACTAATTTGAAATAATAGCTGGCATTGACTAAGGACATATCTTTAAATTTTTTGAGTAAGGGCAAAATTTTAATGGGAGCAAAATTTTATTTTTTTATGGGATCAAAATTTAAAATAATAATTTCTTTATATGAAATTTTTTGGAGACAGTGGGGGCAAGTGGTCCATGGCGTTGACCTTTCCACATGAGTAGAAGAATTGGATTGATAGTAGAACATTGGCCAGCACAACTTTCGAACCAAGCCAAAGAGGATGAAATCAAATGGAAACTTCACAAGTCTCATGTATTTACTACTCAATCCTGCAAGCAATTATTACTTAGTCCTATAGTCAAGTTCCCTTTTCATACTCAAATATGAGGGTCAAGTATATCACTAGCTCATTCTTTTGTCTTATAGTTAGCTGTACTGCATAGATTGGGAACCTAAGATATAATCAAATTTCAAATTCTTGATCCAAGTTGCCGTTTATGTTCTAAAGAGAATGAAACACTAGATCACATATTCTTCAAGTGCTTTCAAACTAAACAGATATGGTGTGCAT
>JAOSBP010000004.1:11038315-11050737 GCA_027563825.1 Erythroxylum mucronatum | reverse complement strand
AGGGGCTAATCGGGTCACAACCCCCGACGTGCCTTCTTTGTTTTGCAGGGATCTCAACGTCGAAATCACTGCAGAACACAGTCAACTCATGGATCCAAACGACAACGTTCAGTCCCGTCAAAAACTGGCAGAACCAAAATAAATAATATAGGAAACAGAAAGTGATGGTGGAAATAAAACTAACAATAAAATCTATAGCGGTTTAGAGAGATTATGCATACGTTTCGTGTTTTCCAATTACACTCAGTAATCTTCTCAACCGTACACCTGTCAACAGATTCTACACACAAGGTCCTTCATGCACCCTTATATCAAACAATACATTTGTAATGAAATAAGCATTGCATTTTGGTTTTGATTATTCGCATGACCTAGGTCTTTATGTAACACTCAATTCTTTTCAGCTTTAAGAGGTTCTCCTAAAGATACTAAAGTGCAGATACTAATTTGAAATAATAGATGGCATTGACTAAGGACGAATCCTTAATTTTTTTTGAGTGGGGGCAAAATTTTAATGGGAGCAAAATTTTATTTTTTATGGGATTAAAACTTAAAATAATAATTTCTTTATATGAAAATTTTGGAGGCAGTGGGGCCAAGTGGTCCATGGCGTTGACCTTTCCACACTAGTAGAAGAATTGGATTGATAGTAGAACATTGGCCAGCACACCGTTCAAACCAAGCCAAAGAGGATGAAATCAAATGGAAACTTCATAAGTCTCATGTATTTACTACTCAATCCTGCAAGCAATTATTACTTAGTCCTACAGTCAAGTTCCCTTTTCATACTCCAATATGAGGGTCAGGTATATTACCAGCTCATTCTTTTGTCTTATGGTTAGCTGTACTGTATAGATTGGGAACCGAAGATATAATCAAATTTCAAATTCTTGATCCAAGTTGCCCTTTATGTTCTAAAGAGAATGAAACACTAGATCACATATTCTTCAAGTGCTTTCAAACTAAACAGATATGGTGTGCATTTCTCAACCTCTTTAACTATAAAATCAAAATCTTGGTTGGATGAATTGCTTAATTTGAGCCAATGATTTGGGATAGACTAACAGGAAGGATCAAAAGGTCTTCAGAATTGGCTTTGCTATGTTGGTACATTATATATGGTAGATGAGAAATGCTAAAATCTTCGAAAAGGCAAAAGAGTTCAAGGAGTATGGGTGAATGCAATTCCACCTCAAGCTAAGAATGACAATCATAGTTACTACTGATTAAAAAATCATTCCCAGTCATATTAAGATGCAACTCAATTTATAGAAAGTGTTCTTATTGGATTACCTCTCATTGTAATTAGTTGAATTTTGTATTAGCTCCTCCCTTTGTAGTTGTAACATGAATTATTCTATAATTTTCACCTTTTTGAATGAATTTGTTACTTACTTCAAGAAAAAAAACATTTTACTGGTCTATCAAGTAGAAGTAAAATTAAAAGAATATGACTCTCTAGAGGTATAATTAGAATTATTATTTTATTTTATAATTAACTTAAATTTTAAAATAAAATTTTGAAATAATTACATATTTTCAATTTTATAATTAAGCTACAAATATATTTTAAATTTAAAATATTTTAAACATATAAAATTTTATTTATAAATAAAATATTTAATTATAGATTAATTTAAAATATATTAATAAATAAATATTAATTTTAAAATACATGTTTACTTATTTACTTATTTATTGTTAATAAAATATAGCGAATTATTAAGTGATTAAGATAAATTAATTACTTAATTAGTTATATATTAATTTATTTTTAATTACTATAACTAATAAAAGTGTAATTATATTAATATTAATACTAAACTATCAAAACATAAAATTTGATTGTTTAAATTTTTACAAGTAAGACAATTATTCATGTATGAGAACGAATTATTCATTTATATAGGTTTGATAAGGTTCTTTAAATCTTTTACGTCGTTCATTTATATGAGTTTGATAATGGAATAATGAATGGAAATCTAGCTTATGGAAAGATAAAATTTAATGTGAGATTAAAATTAGGAATACCTTTAAAATCACACAATTTAGATGAAACGATTACCATTGCATATAAATTTTATCACGAATAATTAATGACTATGAGACAATACCCTTTTTCTAATACTTTCAACTTCTTTGAAAATTGGATAGCTACTAAAAATTTTGAGAAAGATTTCTCTATCTTTAGCAAATTAATTTTTATTTTTATTTTACACTATTTTTTTTACTTAAGAGATCAAAATTAATATTAGAAAATCAAAAACAAAATTACAATATAAAAATAGAAATGAATGTTTAAGGGTTTTTTATGACTATTAAGTGATGAGAACATTATAAAGATATATTTCAAAAAATTTGTTAAAGATGATACATCTCCAAAATGATGTATTCATATAATCGGCGACAATAAAATGATGAAAATAGATTTGGCAAAAAATAGTTTAAACACAAAATTCAGGGTTTAATTTGGAGTTGATTAAATTTCGAATTAAGTTCAAAATTTCTAAAAGTTTTAAATTTCAAAATAGGTTTAGACTTGGATTGCTCTAACCTAAAACAAAAAAAATCTTAGTTGCTCGAAACTTCTTCTTCTTTATTTTAGTTTTTGTTCCCACAATGATTCTCTTTATATAAAAGCAATCTCTTAAACATTTTGAAAGGCCCTAAGTGTTGAGTGTCTAACCTTATTTTTGACACAATTATGATTTTTTTTAGGGATCTTAGACACTTTTATGATTTGTAGGGATGATGAACGAGTGAAGGTAAGACATATAATGGTTGGAACAAGCTTTTTTGGGTAGACATGACCGTGTAGGGTGCTACACACTCGTGTCCTTTACTTAAACGGTTATGTGAGTCGATCGTATGGCTTTTTAGAAACATGTGCAGAAGGACGTGAAAGGGAGAAGACATACACGATTGTGCATACGTTAGTATTCATGACATATATAACCACGTAACTCTCTGTAACTGTGTACATATGTTATTTTATTGAAGTTGGAAAAGATATGGTCACTTACATGACTGTGTATATGATCATGTGAAGCACAAGAAAAACCTACTTTTGGAACATAAAAGACAAAAAGTTATGGGTTTAATACGTGAGCAGTAAAAACAAAAAAAAATTGAAGAAAAACCGAGTGAGAAGAAGTAGAAAAATATTCTCATCCTTTTCTTAATCGTTTTTAGTAACAAGTTGTTTATAGAGATTGTTTTAGGGGTTAGTTTGAGAATTTTGTTTATTGTTACATCAATTTTATTTCAGTCCTAAAACTTGATCAGTCAACTTATGGGGTGACATTATTTCTTGCAAGGATCAATTGCTTAAGATTAAATTTTGTAAATTGTTATTTGAATTTAGTGGATCAGTTTGTTGATTTGGCTTGTAATTTTTCTCTCTACACTTTGTTTCCATATAAATCTTGATGTTTTTTCATTACTTGGTTTTTCAATCATATACTAATCTATTGGTTAATACTTGTGAATGTTTTTCTTGTTGATCTTTGGTTGACTTTTAGTGAGTTATGCTATTAACTTCCAACAAATGGTATCAGAGTCATCATGATGGAAGGTGGAAATAGCTCTATGGTTAAGTTGACAGCAACAAATTACTTTATTTAAAGGCCCGTGATGAAGGACCTTTTATACTGTAAAGATCTTTTCGATCCTATTGATGTGGAAAAAGGTGTGAATAATGATATTCCTTCAAAACCAAAGAAGATGTTAGATAGAGAATAGGAAAAGATGAAGTGAAAAATTATGGCACAATTGGACAATGGATTAATACTAGTGTATTTAACCATGTGTCTCAAGAAACAAATCCTTTTTAACTATGTAAAAAGCTAGAAGGTCTCTATGGAAAGGAAGACTACCACTAACAAGGCTTCTGTGATTAAAAGGTTTGTAAACTTGAAGCTGAAAGTTGGGAAATCACTCAACTGGAAAATCTATGTCGGAGCATCTGAGTGATTTCCAAGATATAATCAACAAGCTTACTACAATGAAGATCATTCTTGATAAAAAAAACAAAAGAAAAGAGATGGGATTTGACAATGTTCAAGCTTTCTTATAAGAAAGCGAGGGGAGAAGCAAAAGTAGAGGTCCCAAAAGGCATAGCAAGTCTAAGAACTGATCAAAGTTTTGAGGCGACAAAGAGGTGAAGACATGCCACTACTGTGATAAGTTAGTACACATTAAGGGCTTTTGCTACAAATGGAAGAGAGATAAAAAAAATCAAGATCATCATAATGATGAAGATGATAAGAATACAATCGCAACTCCTACAAGCATGGACAACGAGGTGTCCCTAGTTTATGTGACAGATGAATGTCTCCATATTAGTGATTTGGGTGTTCTAAGTGGTTAATTGACACATGAGTTTCGTATCATTATGTTCCAAAAAAGGATTACTTCTCAAACTACAAAAGCAGAGACTTTGGGAGAGTAAAGATAGGAAATTAAAGTTTTTTCAAGATTATTAATATACGTGAGATCCAAGTTCAGACAAACATCAGATGATTGCTAAATTTGATAGATGTGCAATACATCTCTAATTTATGGCAAAATTTGCTATTGCCTAATTTTTTAGATCAAGAAGGATTCCAACACACTCTCGAGGATAGGAAATGGAAATTATCTAAGAGAGTAATGATTGTTGCTCGAGAAGAGTTTTGTTACATGTGTATAGGACACACTTAAAGGTATATGGTCGAGAAATATATACAGTTAAACATGACCAAATCTGTGGCATTGATGATTGGGCACATGAGTGAGAAGGAATAGAGTTATTGGTTGGTAAATTTTTTATCCCAATGAAGAACATTTGACCACTTAATCCTTGTGATTATTGTTTAGTAAGAAATCATTATATAGCTCTTTTAAGAGAAGATCTATAAGGAAGACAAAATTAGTAGAGTTGGTGCATTCACAATTTTATGGCCCAATTGAGGAGCAGCCACTAGGAGGTAACAAATATTTGTTACATTTATTGATGATGATTTGAGAAATGTTTGGGTATACATGTTGAAAGCACTAGTTAGGGGTAAGGTTGCATATACTGGACCTCTCCAAACTCTACGCTTAGTGGAATTTTTTTCTAGGTCATTATTGTTATTGTTATTGTTGTCTAAATATTAAATATAAAGAGTCAAGTCTTTGAAACTTTCCAGAAGTTTCTTACATTGATAGAAAAGGAATTTGACAGAAATCTGAAGTGCCTGTAAATAGATAATGAAAAGAGTATACCTCCATGGTATTTTAAGATTATTGTATATTGCATGGTATAAGATATGAGAAGACCGAAACGAGTAGTCTACAACATAATGATGTTGCTGAAATGATGAACATAATTATTATGGAGAAGGCTTGTCACATGCTCAAAATGTCCAAGCCGTTGAAAATATTTTAGGATGAAGCAATAAGAACTATAATCTATTTAATCAATCGAGCTCCCTCATTTTCCTTAAATTTTGAGATTCATGAGAGAGCATAGACAAGTAAAGATCCCACATATCATCTTCTGATAGTATTTAGTTGCAAGGTATTTAAACATATAGTTAAGGATCAGAGATAGAAGCCTTACTCAAAGGTGATACCTTGCATCTTTGTTATATATGGTGATGATTAGTTGACTTCAAACTCTATGACCCAGGGAAGGATAAAGTGGTCAGGAGCAGAGATGTGGTATTCTAAGAGCATGAGAGAGTTGCAGATTTTCTGAGAAGATATAAGGTTACAACAATATCTCATCTTATGGTATTGTTAATTCTTCTCCAATTTCTACCACCAATGAGCATTCTACAAGTGAAGGAGATGAAGAGGGTGACCAAACCCATGTTGATAGTGATCAGATACAACCTGGTAATAATGAGCTACACAAACCACACCTGACCAATACAGAAGATGAAATCATTGATGATAATGAGTAGGGGAGCAACTGGATCCAATAGCTAATGATATATAGCTTCGAAGGTTGACAAGGGAGAAAAGACCTTTTACAAGATATCCAAGTTCATAATATTTGTTAATTACCACTGAGGGGGAGCTTAAGAATGTGCAACATATTACATCTTATGAATACAAAGATCTTTGGCTCACAGTTATGTAGGAAAAGATGAACTCTCTGAAGAAGAATGATACATATGAACTTATAAAGCTTCCAAAAGACAGAACGACATTGAATAATAAATGGGTTTCAAGATAAAGAAAGATGGTGAAAAGTTTGTGAAGAATAAGTCAAGGCTAGTAGTGAAAGATTTCAGCCAAAGACGGATATATATATTTGATGAAATCTTCTCACCAATAGATAAGATGACCTTAATGCAAATAGTATTGGATTTGATTACCAATTTGGATCTTAAACTCGAGCAGTTAGATGTTAAAACAACTTTATTAAATGGACATTTGGAAAAGGAGATATACATAGAGTAGCCAAATGGTTTCAAAGCTAAAGACAAGGAGAATTTAGTTTGTAAGCTCAAAAACGACTTATATGACTTAAAACAAGTTCTAAGGCAGTGGTATTGGAAGTTTGACTCCTTTATGACAGGTTATAGTTACAAGTGAACTTATGTCGTCCTTGTGTGTGTTTCAAGAAGTTCATAAGTGAGTACTTCACCATTCTTCTTTTACATGTTGATGGTATGTTGATTGTGGGTCAAGATATTGAAATAATCAAAAAAATTGAAGGAGGATTTGTCTACATCCTTTGATATGAAAGATTTGGACAACAAAGCATATTTCAGGCATGGAAATAACTTAGGACAGAAAGAGTAGGAAACTGTGGTTGTCACAGGAAAGATATATTGAACAGGTATTAGAAAGGCTCAATATAAAGTATGCCAAGCTAATTAGCATGTCACTAATGTCTCATTTCAAATTGAGTAAGCATGCATACTCCTCAATGAAAAAGGAGAAAGATGGTATGTCCACTATTCCATACTAATCTACAGTAGGGTTTCTGATATATATAATAGTGTGTACAAAGCTAGATATTGCACAGACTATTGGATTAGTAAGCAGATACTTATCTAATATGAGAAAAGTTCACTAGGAAGCAATGAAATAAATTTTGAGATACTTGAGAGGTTTGTCTAAGTTATGTTTGAGTTTTGATGATGGTAAGCCAATTCTAGAAGATTATATGGATGCAAATATAGTTGGAGATCTTGATGGAAGAAAATCTACTTTAGATTTTTTTATTCAAATTTGCAAAGGGAGCCATTTCATGGCAATCCAGGCTACAAAAGTGTATGACTTTGTCTCAGACTGAAGTAAAGTATATAGTTGCACTAGAAGCTAGTAAAGAGATGCTTTTGCTGAAAAGATTCCTTCAAGAGATGAACGTGAAGCAAGAAGACTATCTAGTATTTTGTGATACTTAAAGTTCTATTAACTTGAGCAAAAATACTATGTATTATTCCTCTACAAAGCACATAGATGCCAAATATCATTGGTTGAGGTTTGTGATTGAGGATCAATAATTGATATTTAGATTCATACAGACATAAATTGTGTTGATATGTTAACTAAAGTCATTCCTAGAAGCAAGTATGAGCTTTGTAGTAAGCTTTTCGAGATATCTTTTAAGTAGATCCTGAAGCATTATGCTTATAATTGGGCTGATGAGGGGAGATTGTTGAGTTTCCAACCACATTTTAAAGACAATTACGACTTTTTCGTGATCTTAGACACTTTTATGGTTCTTAGGGATGCTGAATGAGTGAAGACAAGACAGATAATGGTTGAATCAACCTTTTTTAGGTAGTAGGGAGCTACACGCCTATATCTTTATGTACACAATAGTGTGAGTCGACTATGTAGCTCTTTGGAAACTTTCGCAAAAGGTTATAAAAGGATGAAGATATAAATAGTCATGTACACACCTATGTTTATGGCATACATAACCGTATGTGACAACCGTGTAACTTTCTGTAATCGTATACATTCACAATTTTGTTGAAGTTGAAAAAGACACAATCACTTACACGATCGTGTGCAGCCCTAAAAATTAATTTTGGAATTAAAAGAGAAAAAGAAGTAGATTTAATGCATGAGTAGTAAAAACACTAAAAAGTGAAGAAGCACTGAAAGAGAAAAGGCAAAAAAGTATTCTCATCCTCTTATTGATCGTATTTAAGAACAAGTTATTTACAAAGAATGTTTTAGTGGTTATATTGAGAGTTTTGTTGATTGTTACACCAACTTGGTTTCAATCCTAAAACTTGGTGAGACAACTTGTAATTATGGATAAGATATTATTTTAAGTAAAGTCAATTACTTGGGATTAAATTCTGTAAATTTTCATTTGAATTTAGTGGATTTGTTTTTCAGTTTGGCCCATGGTTTTTTTTCCTCTACAACGGAGGGTTTTCTATGTAAATCTTAATGTTTGTTTCGTTAGTTTATTTTACAATCTCATCCTGATTTGTTGGTTAATACTTGTGAGTGTTTTTGTTGTTAATCCTTGGTTGACTTTTAGAAAGTTGTGCTATTAGCTCCCAACGATATGGAGTCATAAATTCAATTGCAAAACACAACAAAAGTTATGCCTTGTTATATTATCTTTTTCTTTGTGTCTCTTCCCTGTAGTTTGTTGCTTGCTCCTCTTTTCTCTTTGCCTTAATATGAGACATCATGCAACAAAATAAGGTGAGAATAGGTTTGCGGGTTATTAGGGTGTTGAGTCATAAATTTCTAACTTAAAGATTAGATGAAAACTCCAAATCCAGACTCAGTAAATGGGAACGTGAGAAGATGGCACAAGATGCTATAGTGATTAAGGTATATTATTAAATCTTTTCCTTTTTTATCAGGTTTGATTTGTCTGAAATTTGATCAAACTGAGTTTAAGTCAGACAATTTGAGTCTGATTAGGCTTCACACTAAGTTTGAACTACCTATTATGAAATTTGAATTGAGTCAGACTAGGAGTTAACCCAGCCCAACTTGACTCATTGTCATTTATAGATGAGAAGTTTGTTAACATTAATACATCTCTAAAATAATGTATAAATGTCACAGATAGGTCTATAGCTCATCATATGTAGGATTAACTATTGATAAGCCCTAATTAATAATCATATTGGCAGTAAATTTTTATGTTACTTCCAATATTTTATTAATTTCTTTTTTTAAGGAGCCAATTTTTTCTCCTAAATGAATAGTTAAATACTTTATAAAATACACTATTTTTAACTATTTTTCTTGTTTAAATTTTGAAATAAAGAGCATTACTTGGACATAAAAAAAATTCTTAACCTATTTGAGAGGAATAAACTCCATAAAAGTTAATTATTGAAAAATCACAAATTTTATGATAAATATCATATTTGGTAATAACAATATTTTACTTAATAATCACTAATCTTATAAATTATTATTTTTAATATAACATTAGATTAATTAAAGATGGTAATGAGTTAATTTCAATTTTTTTCAAGACATAAAACTCAGTCAATGTTGAGTTGAACAACTCAATTTTGCCTGATCGAAGTTTTTCCTAGAATTTTAAAATTTAGAAATTTTTATGAAAATTTTTAAATCATAAAGGAGGTATATGTCTTTTACCCTTATTTTTGATATATGTATGACATCTCTAATGCACTAATAAATATTAGTATATAATTTAATATTGTGTTAGAATTTATAATTTCTTATAATTAAAAACACTTTGGCTAAAAAAATGTAAGTAGTGTAAAAATAATGTTTCCTATGAAGTTGATATTTTTAAATAATCAACCAAATACTGATAATAACTACATCTTCTGTTAATTATTTCCTTCCCTTTCAATTTTCTTTTCCTTTCATCAGTTCATTTTGTTCATACCTCTGCCTGATTAGATTTATTAGGTGAGATCAATAAGAACTTTAGCAACATGAAAATTTTATACTTACACAAATGGAAGGTATAATGATATTTAATACTTGTTAGCCACCTAATGACCCAATTAGTGTCAACACTGAAGACTAGTGATCAAAAGTCAAATCTTGTACGGATCAATGATGAGGGCACCAGAAACCAAACATCCAGTCCATATAGATATCAATAATGAAAACCCAGCTACCAAGAAGGTTAAAAACAAAGAAAATTCCAACATTCCCCAACGCAACAAGTTCCCCAAGCATTTTCCTTTAAAGATGCAGTGTTGGGTCAAACAGCAAGCCACCCAGCTCTCCTAAAACCCCCTACATGAAAGACAGTCGAAGTTAATGAAGATGAAGTGGTCTACACTACAAAAAAGGAATTGACTCGATTAAATTTCTCGAACCGGTACAACAATGGATGAGGGAGGCCATGGGCTTTGTGGTGGTAATCAGTCCTCTTGGCCCTAAGGTACACTACAAAGCATTAATCAATAGACTTTCAGTCATTTGGAAGTTGCAAGGTGAGCTACTATTGACCGATTGCATCAATGGTAAATATATTGTCACTCTCACCAATGAGGAAGACTACAACAATGCAATTCTAAATGGACCTTGGACCATTGGATCCAACTATCTCACGGTCTATCCGTGGACACCACACTTCAATGCAAAAACAAAGAATTTAACAACTATGGCACTATGAATTAGAATCCCTGAACTGCCAGTACACTATTTCCACGAAAGCATCCTATGCAAAATAATCAAACCAATTGGGACCTTTATCAAGACTGATTGTAGCACCATTACAGCAGAACGGGACAGATAAACCTGAATTGTTGTTCAAATGGACCTAACTAAATCCCTAAAAGGGATGGTGGAGATCGACGATTGTAGCTACAAGATCGAGTATGAAGACTTACCATTGATATGTTTCTCCTGCGGAGAATATGGGCATTCCGTTGAATCCTGTCCCACCTTCCAGACAGAAAAAGCATATGAAACCTCACCGGAAGCATACGGTGATTGAAAATAGGCAGGTGCAGAAGCTAGAGCAGAAACTACGTCACAATCGGACTCTACTCCCAAGGCTAGTTCGATTCCAACCAGAATTGTTAAGCCTGTACGCCCTGCTAGCATGAGAGAGTGGATGAAAGTACAAAAAAGAATCTGGCATGGCCCTACTGTTAGATCTCCTACACCGGTCATATACGGAAATAATTCCATTGGAACGATGAACTCCTTCACAGTTCTTCACGGAAAAAACGAGGAAGAAAATGACCAGCAAACCAATAAGGCCAAAGGCGTGGGAGTTATATCACGTGGAATTGGCCTCGAAACTTTTAAACTAGGCATGGATGCCAACAAAGTAATCCCCAGGCCTAGAACAGGGGCAGCCTCAGGTGGAAAAAGGCTGAGGGACAATACTGCCTAGATCTCCAAAGGCAAGGCCCACCCTAATAAGGAAGGCCCAAGCAAAATGGCAGCACACCAGGACGGCATCAGTGGTCTTCATACTCCGCCCCAATCTGCTACTAAAACCTAACCACAAAGCTTGGACTTCCAACCCTATTGACCAACAACAAGAACCCCTCGGCCTAACCAGAATTGGACCATACCGCAGTGATCATCCCACACCCGGAGAACATCTAGCCCCGCCTCAGCCCACCGCCGGAAGGAGTTTCGCCAACCCCCAAATCACCGAATCTATCCAAGGCATTTCATGTAAAGGGGAAGCTACAAATAAGGGGCACCATTCCAGCTGGACATGGCTTGAATGACCTTGATGACGGCAACGAATTGCAAGTCATGGAGGAGCAGCCACCGGACTTAGGGGATGTACTGCCAGACCACCTGTCAGATGGGGGGACGTTGCCGAAAGAGGACATGGACGTCAGTGAAATGTCCGTGGCCGCCAGGTAAGATTCCTTAATTATTTTTAATGGAGTATAACTTTTTCATATGGAACTGCTGAGGAGCAAGAAAAACAGAAAAAAAAATAGTTGTGTTAAAATCTCTTATTTCCTTACGTAGGATTCAAATAGTTGTGGTTATTGAACACAGAATAAGTGGAATTGACGCTTATAATACAATCACGAAAATAGGCATGAAAAAAATCCCATAGGGTAGAGGCAGTAGGGTATTCGGGCAAAATTTGGGTGCTTTAGAACGAGCCAATTGGTATACAGATAATTTATAGTAACTGGAAATTTATTCAATGTAAATTATTTCTCACTAATAATTATTGTACTTACTTTACTACGGTTTATGGCAGCCCCAAAGCCACCTATAGACGGGAGTTGTGGAATAAGTTACATAGCCTGGGAGAAGAAATCACTGATCCTTGGATGGTAATAGGAGATTTCAATGCTATAATGACAGGAGATGACAAAAAAGGGGGAAAGCCCTCTAATGGCTATAAGAGATATAGAGAATGGATTGAAAGAAATGGAATGATAGACCTAGGCCATATAGGGAGTGATGGAGTTATGTAAATATAGTGCCCTGGAAAGCAAGTGTATTTACATGTAACTTTATCTTCTTCAGTTACAGTTTTG
>JAOSBP010000004.1:11027101-11038215 GCA_027563825.1 Erythroxylum mucronatum | reverse complement strand
ATTAAATTATTAATAATTTTTATTAATAATTAATTTTAATTTATTAAATATATAATGTTGAATTAAATTATTCATAAATTTTATTAAAAATTAAGAATTAAATAATATATATTTAAATGATAGTAAATCAGATTATGAAAAAATAGAAACAGGAAACAAAAACTATTTTTATGGTTTTCATAATTTTTGAAAGCCGGAAGAAACCAAAACAAAAAACAGAAACTAAAAATTTAAACAAACATCCTTTTTTTACTAAATTTGAAAACAAAAATCAGAAAATCAAAAATAAAAATAGAAATAGAAACAAACACCCCTAAAATTACTACACTTTAACCTATTAATTTACCATTAAAATTATATCATTTATATTATATTATCTAAAACATCAATAAATGATTTAATTTATATAATTTAGAAAATATTATTTGTTTTAGTAATATCAATTATAATAATGAGTAGAACTATTAAAATGATGTTTCCTAAGAAGTCGATCAATTCATCATTATTAGCAAGCAAAAAGTTCCTTTATTCTAAACTTTTTCCTATAACACACTGGAAATGATCTCTAACACCGCATGATCTTCCCGAGTCTTTCCCTCTATAAATCCATGCTCACTTCAACCCTCTCCGGCTCACTACATCACCACCTTAACCATTTCTTATCTCACACAGCTACGAACACCTTCACCACCACTACTACTGGCATAACAGCTTAAATTACAATCCCCTGTAACTAATCATTCCTATCAGAGGTACGTAATTGAAGGCACAGGGTACGTCCTGATTTTGTATCGACATGGGCAACGCGGACTACGTCCACGCTTTTGCGGGGCTGGAGTGCGCACATAGGGTGACGGTTCCACCACCGCAACCCTTCTTCAAATCCTTGAAAGATACTCTCACGGAGACTTTCTTTCCTGGCGATCCTCTTAAACAGTTCAAGAACCAGCCTCTTTCCCGAAAGTTGGTACTGGGACTTCAGTATTTTCTGCCAATTATCGAGTGGGCTCCTCGGTACACTTTCAAGTTCTTGAAAGCTGATCTTATTGCCGGTATAACTATTGCTAGTCTTGCTATTCCTCAGGGGATAAGTTACGCTAAGCTTGCCAACTTGCCACCAATTCTCGGCCTCTGTAAGTGTTATAAGTTAAGAGATATAACAGTTTTGGTCCTTTTGTATGAGCTGAAGGGCTCTTTCTGATGGATTATTGGTTTTGCTTGAAACGCAGATTCAAGCTTTGTTCCACCTCTGGTTTATGCTATGATGGGAAGTTCAAGAGATTTGGCAGTTGGGACTGTCGGCGTTACGTCACTTCTCTTAGCTTCGGCGCTTGGAAATGAAGTTAATGCTACTGAGAACCCAAAGCTTTATGTTAACCTCGCTTTTACGACCACATTCTTCGCTGGAGTTTTCCAAGCTTCCCTAGGCTTGTTAAGGTATGGTAGTAGCAAGCAGTAAATTATTAATTTTTTGATTCCTACCGATTGATATTATTAAAACTTACGAAAGCACTGCTGTTTTTTTGATACTGTATTTTAATCATTGAATTAAAACATTGACAGAAATTGTTAGTGATGAGCTGATAGGATATATACATGTAACGCTCTCGATCTCAGCCGGAAGCCTTGTCTCTTGCACCATTGTCTTACTTCTAGCAACTGTTAGGCATTAATGAATTATTTGTAAATAAGGAGGAATATACTCTGATACATGTTTTGATCGATTTCTGTCGTGCGCAAGTCTTACTTCTCTTATAATTTTCTGAATTATAATTATTACTGCAGGCTTGGCTTTATCGTGGACTTTGTGTCGCATGCAACGATCGTAGGTTTCATGGCAGGAGTAGCAACTGTAATTTGTCTGCAACAGCTAAAAGGGATTCTTGGGCTAGACCACTTCACCCATGCCACCGACCTTATTTCAGTCATGCGTTCCGTTCTCAGCCAGACTCATCAGGTTTTTGCTTCTTCTTGTACTAGGTAGAGTTGGAAAATGCAGATATGTGCGTAGAATTATTATTATTATTATCATCATCAAATGTTACTCTGTTCTTCTGTTTAAACTTTTGATGGTATTATCTGTTTAAGTTCGTAATATATCCGGTTTGTTGTTGCAGTGGAGATGGGAAAGCGCTGTATTAGGCATATGCTTCCTTTTCTTCCTGCTCCTTACCAGATACTTTGTAAGATACTAAAACTCAATTTTAGTCAACAGATTGATTATCACATGAGCTCAGCTTCCAGTTATCTTATATCCTGGTTTTAAACTGTGGTATTGTAACCGTATATATATTTATACTTTGAATTATTTTAGTTATTTGTACTGCAATAATAAAACCTTAAAATATACAACATACTGTACAAAGAGTCAACCACAATCACTTTGTAAAAGTTAATCAAAAAGTAGGAGAACACGAGTTCAAATATTATGTCTAATATTACGGTGTTTTATTGTGTCCAATAAATCTCAGTCATTTATTTACGTGGGGCTCGTATGAGGCCTGCGTGAGTTCTACAAAATAAATGGCTGAGATTCTATGAGACAGAATAGGACAGAGTAAAACTGAACAGAAGATCTAATTTCGAAGAACACAGGCCAGTTAAAAAAAAGAAAAATTCAAACTTTAAATTGTGGTAGCCTGTCATACGACCAATATTGTTGTTAGATGATTGGGGTACGTGCAGAGTAAGAGACGCCCAAAGTTCTTCTGGATATCAGCCATGGCACCTCTGACGTCAGTGATATTGGGAAGCCTTCTGGTGTATCTCACGCACGCCGAGAAACATGGAGTTCAAGTGGTGAGCTTTCCCCTTTACTTTTCGAGACTAAAAAGTAATTAATTTCTATCAAATTTGCTTTTCAAGCATATCATACATTTTATCCATCAATTAATTATGTCGGATTAAATCTAGGTTGATTTGTGATAATTTTGTGGCAGATAGCGCACCTGAAGAAAGGGATAAATCCACTGTCGTTTGGGGATCTTGTGTTCGTGGGCCCTTATCTAAAACTGACCATCCAAACTGGAATAATCACCGGTGTAATAGTTCTGGCGGTACGATATGTTACCAAGTAGCTTATATGGCTTTTCAGTCTGCAGAAACTGCTAAATTGTTGAATTTATAAATATATTACAGGAAGGAATAGCGGTGGGAAGAAGATTTGCCATGTTTAAGAATTACCATATCGATGCGAACAAAGAGATGATTGCTATTGGGACCATGAACATTATCGGCTCTTGCACCTCTTGCTATCTCACCACTGGTAATTGCCAATAGATGCATGTAAATTAAACAACTTTGATCTGTTAAATAATGATTCTGACCTGACCTGACCTGACCAGACCATCTTTTGTTGTTGCTCTTCTGATAAATTATTTTAGGACCATTTTCGCGTACAGCTGTAAACTTCAATGCCGGATGCCAGACGGCAGTATCAAATATTGTGATGGCCTTGGCGTTGATGGTTACCTTGTTGTTCTTGACTCCAGTGTTCCAATACACTCCACTTGTGGTGCTTTCTTCAATCATTATCCACGCCATGCTCGGTCTCATAGATTATGAAGCTGCAATCCATCTGTGGAATGTTGACATGTTTGATTTTACTGCCTGCATTGGTGCCTACGTTGGTGTTGTATTTTTCAGTGTTGAGATTGGCCTTGTTATATCGGTATTATGTCCTAAAATTAAAAATGTTTCACTAAGATGTAATTCATAATTAGATTAATCATTTGATTAGTCCCAGTGCAGGTGGCGATTTCACTGTTAAGGCTACTTCTGTTTGTTGCAAGACCAAGAACATTTATTCTGGGAAACCTTCCTAATTCAACGATATTCAGAAATATCCAACAATATCCCAATGCTAGAAGTGTTGCAGGAGTTCTCGTACTTGAGATTGATGCACCCATTTACTTTGCCAATTCCAACTACTTAAGAGAAAGGTATTGTATTATACGCCAAAAACTGAAAGGTGTTACAATTACCAATTTGTGTCGATAAAACCCCAGCCAATTACTCCTCGCACGTGATAATGAGTACAGGATATCAAGGTGTATCGAAGAGGAGGAAGACAGGATAAGATCTTCGGGGGAAAGCAGTCTTCACTACGTTATACTTGACATGGGAGGTGGGTGATATTGTCAAAAAGCTTCTGGAAAATGTTTTATGCCTTAACATGGTTGCAAATTCAACCTCACTATTTCTGGTTGGCAGCTGTTGGAAACATTGACACGAGTGGAATAAGCATGCTTGAAGAAGTTAAGGAGCTTATTTGTGGAAGAGGGCTCAAGGTATACACATATATGTCCCTTATCCATAAACCATTTTTGTAACTAGTTTTGCATTTCTATCGGCTCAGAGAAGAAGCCAGTCTGGTTGCAGTACTCTAAATGTTATTTATTAACGCAGCTGGTCTTGGCCAACCCTGGGGCAGAGGTTATGAAGAAGCTTAACAAGTCCAAGTTCATAGAGAACATAGGCCAGGATTGGATATTTTTGACTGTGAGAGAAGCCGTTGGAGCTTGCCAGTTCGTTCTTCAGACATATAAACCACAAGCTTCAAAAGATGAATCCGAGGCCGATAACCAAGTCTAAGCTGTCGTGATCGAAACAATCTGAAATTAGCAGCCGTCATGCCAACAAGCAACGATACTGAGGTTCAAGCTTGATGCTTTCATTATTTTTCTCTGCCAAAGGTAGATGCTTTTACGTTGCATCCGTTTAATGATAAAGAGAAAAGAGTGATTTTGAGGGGGGGCAAAAAAGTTGCAGTAATGTAATAAAAAGTTGCTTTAATCATCATCAGAAAAATGTCCGAAAGAGTAAATTTCTTCTCATAAGTCGTTATCATTATTATATTCCGAAGTCCCGCAATCAAACAAAGTCTGAAGAGTCTGATAGTACACAGTCTTACTTTTATATTATAAAAAGATTATTTTCAATAGACCCAGATGCATATACGACATGATAATAAAGATATATGTTACAAAAAATAAATACGAAAAGATTGGTAATATGTCCATATATATACCTGATAGTGACCATAATCTACTGTTACCTTTCATCTTGCCAAGGCCAACTGTTTTCGTTGCTAGCTGCGCTAGAAGTCTTCTCCGATCAGTGTCCTGAGAATGCGGCCATCCCACGATCTTATACGTCCGGTGAAAGAGTCTCCTCGTACACCTGACTAAAAAAACCTAGAAAGTTGAAACTAACCGACCCCCTTAGAAATACTAAAATGGGAATGAGACAATAATAATTATAATAATTTATTAAGAAAATACTAGAAAATAATAATAATAAAATAAAAATTATATATATATATATAATGCAGTGAAATAAATATGAACTAGAATATAATAGATGGATATATATATATATATTAAAAGAATAATAATAATAAATAAATAAATAAAGTAAAAATAAAATAATAATAATACAATTAAATATAAAAACAATTTTAAATGAACGTTTTTTTTGGTAGATAGATAGATATAAATTTAAATAATAATATCAATAAGAAAACAAAAATAATAATACGAATAGTAAATATTATAAATAAAAACAATAATAATAGTTAAAATAAAATAAATAATAATAATAATAATAATAATAATACGGATAGTAGTAATATAAAAAATACATAGAACTATGATTATTAGTACTAAAACAAACAGAACAAGAATCACAGTAGAGTCATACTTAACGGGCGGCGTAAAAATAAAGATTACAGAGATATGGGCGACGTAAAAATAAAGAGGATAGAGATATGTTACTCACAGCAGGTGGGTGACAAGGGACAGGTTGCTCCGCTGAATTGTCAGACTATAATGTGCCAAGGTCGTTTGCCCCCTCTGCTAACTTATGCTCCGTCGTCGATGACTGCACTACTATCTGTAGAACTTCGACCACCGCAAGGAATACACATAGCACCAACAGAAGCTCGAATATTACTTAGGCAGTGTCCGACGAACCTTTTTGTGTGGTTTTTTGTGTTTTTTACAAATAGATAAAAAGTATTCATGCAATGTGAGATCCGGACCTTGAGAATAATGAAACTACAAATTTAGAAGCAAGCTAGTGACGCTCAAAACAACTTTAGACACAGAAACAATGCAGGTGGTGAGTGAACAGAGACTGAGAGAAATGTGAAAGAGAGAGATGAGTGTTGTGTAACATATAGTCGCAGTATCAATAGCAGCAGAAGTAAGAGAAGGAGAAGAAGAAGAGCCTAAACGTCCGCCTTACCTTTCCTTAAATAGATGAAATCCAAACCAATCTCCACTTTACCTGTCACTGCCACAGCTCTATTGATGGAAATGACCGGAACAAGTGTAGTTGTGGATGCTCAGTTTTGCATCGACAACGAAACTAACATCACTGTTCACAAGACCTCTGTCTTCTTCCCAGGAGACGGTATGACACAAAAGAGACGCAGACTACCGTGTATATTACCAACCTAGACAAAATTGCTCCTTGCATTGTGTGATCGAATCCTCTTCCACTGTGTTAAGTGATAGTGTATAGTATTTATTTTGTAAAATGGTGTCGTTTCTGTTTAAGTGTTGTAGTTACCCACTGTTGTCATTTTATGTTACAGTATTGTAGTTTTGTACATATTAGCTGAGTGTTGTCTTGTTTTATATATATCTTAAATCTGACTTGATGTACAGTTGAGCAGTTGAATAAAAACAAGTCAGTTTATTTACTACTCTCTTGGAGACTCTGTACATAGTATCAGAGAAGGTCTCGATATTGTTGCCGATCACCATTTTTTGATCGAATGAAGTACAAAAGAGTGTACGGGGTAGCTGGTTGATGGTTATTGTCAACTCGATATGCTTCTGTAGTGGAAGGCGTAGCTGATTTAAGGAAGTCAAGCGTTAGGGTTTCGTATTACTGTTTCTCTGAAAATCAAAAGTTGGGGTTTCGATTTTTCCCCTATTTCTCCCACCGAATCTGAAAGTTGATCGAAGGTATTTGCCACGATGGATGGTATATCACATGAATCTCCCACAGGATCGACTCTGGATCCTCGATTGAGAGGTATGTCCGACGAAGGTCAAGTTTATCTTCAAGGTTCAGACTATCCAAGTATGAGTTTAGTTACTATCATATTGAATGAGAATAACTTTTTTAGCTGAAGTAGATCTATTAAAATAGCTCTAGGAGCTAAGATGAAGTTAGGGTTCATAGATGGCGCATGCCAGTGACCAAGAAATAGGCTTCTTGGCTCTCAGGAGTATATCGCTTCAAACTAGAAACATGGAACACTGGGTGAATCTTTGAGTCTGAAGGTAAATCTAATTTATAGGCCACTGTACCAATCCTCTCTAGAATACGAAATGGCCCGTAAAACTTAGCGGACAGCTTTTGATTCTTGTGCCGAGCTAGAGAAAGTTGTCTGTAAGGTTGCAATTTGAGAAGAACTAAATCATCCACCAAAAACTCCAGGTCCCTATGCTTCGAATCATACACTTTCTTCATTTGTCTCTGTGTGTGTAATAAATTCTCCTTCAAGACCAGCAACACCTCATCCCTCTCTTTTAACGCCTGATCCACCGCTTCTATCTTAGCCAGCCCCGGACAATAAGACAAAAGCTTAGGGGGTGGCCTGCCATAAACCACTTCAAAAGGAGTAGCCTTGAGTGCAGAATGGAAGCTTGTGTTATACATATATTCCACCCATGCCAACCAGTTTACCCATTTAGTGGGCTGTGAGCTAGTAAAACAACGAAGATAAACCTCCACAATTCAATTCACCACCTCAATTTGTAACCCAGTGGGTTGGCGTAGGTGGTACATGCCTTCGTCGCTTAACCAAGTGGTTGGGGGTTCGAATCCCACCCTTGGGAATGCAGCAAGCTCCTGGGCCAGCTGTAGCCCTCCCATGTTGGAGATGTTCCCGCAGCGAAGGGATTAGTCACTGATTCCGTCGGTGGATACCCTGGGTGCACAAAAAAAAACACCAAGATGAGATCTTGTGTGTTAATCACCATATAGAATAAAACGGAAGATCTAGAAGGAAAAATCAACATAAGGGCAAAATTGTAATTTTACCATTTATTATGTGGATGGCTTATAATATGGTTCATAATAGAGTTTACAATTGGACATCTTATTTGAAACATGTGTTCTCATAATATTTAGTAATTCAAGAGTTCAACGAATTGTCTTTAGTAGAAAGACATTTGGTTAATAAGCTGGAATTAATTCTAATGAGATTAAATTAATTCCAGGCTTACTGAAGCTTAAATTATATAAGTCCAATTAGATTAATTCCAGGATTCTTGTTAACCAAGTTGTCCAAGGAAAACAAGTGGTAGATCGGATTGGTCGAGGATAGCATAACAAGGAGATGATACATTGACAAGGAGAGGATACAAAAGCGAGGAGTCAAAGCTGTAGCAAGGAGTTTGTAACACCCCACTCCCATCTGACATATGCACGTACACCCTTCGAACACACGTGCACATGTCCGATAGAAATGGTGTATTAACCATTTCATCTTCACTATATCACATGGCATCGTAAATAAAACCGTAAATAACATATTGTCTGAAAACCAAAATTTTCCTCATTTCGTTTCTCAAACTATAATTTACACTGTAGCATTAACCATCATCCATATTTTATAATGTCAACCTAGAGTGTTTACAACTCATTCTACATAATATGCTACATATATAAGGAAACTAAACAAAAAATTAAAACAAACTATTTTTTCAGTCATAGCTGACTGACCTTTAAGCCATATATGAACTCCAAAAGTTGTACAAAATTGCTTCCATGCAGTTTTAGAAGCTAGGTCGTTACTCTCTCGAACCTAAAATTGTCAACGTTGCAATTTTGATAAGTTTTGCAAACTCAGTAGAGTAACCATCCTCGATGGTTCACTCTTGTCATACAATACAACAGTTCATATCATCATGTAATTCACATCAACTTGGTCACATCAAGTAATATTATAAATCACCTGTTCACAAATCTCATAATTCAAACACATGTTCATAACATTCATTATCACATATTCACACAAGGGAAGTCATCATAATAATGCAGTTATTCAATTTATTCATATCATATTTGAATGCAATGTTTATGAGACTCAATTCATTTGTTACGTTGTTGTGACCGTGTGCCTTTTTCACTGTCCCATATCCGTTGTGGATACCGGGCTCTTTCATACTGTCCCTTATCTGTTGAGGATATAGGGCTCTTTAAACACATTAAGCCTTAGGCTCTAATCACGAATGTCTGAGCTTTAAGCTCTTTTTTTTATTAGCAACATCAGTCACAACTGCCTTTATATTACATGCATTGAAATGAAATGCATGTCACAATTCAGTCATCACATTCAATCACTTTGTGTATTCCAATCCCACATAGCTTCCTCGTCAAAAATGACATCTCTGCTTACAACAAGTTTTCCATTTTTTGGATTATAAAGCTTGTATCCTTTCGAACTTGAATCATAGCCTATGAACACAAACTTCTCACTTTTGTCATCCAGCTTCGTCCGTCTTTGATCCGGGACATGCGCGTAAGCAACACTCCCAAAGATTTTTAAATGAGCAACACTTGGTTTCCATCCATTCCAAGCTTGTTGAGGAGTCATATTCTGCAAACTTTTGGTAGGACTTCTACTAGAAAGATACACAGCACAATCAACTGCTTCAGCCCAAAATTCCCTCTGCATTTGCTTACTTTTCAGCATGCTTCGTGCCATGTTTAAGATAGACCGATTTTTTCTCTCAGCGACACCATTTTGTTGTGTCGTGAATGGAACTGTGAGGGGCCTTCGGATTCCATTTTTATCACAAAATCTTTTGAACTCCCATGATGTAAATTCTCCTCCCCTGTCTGATCTCAAAGCTTTTATGGAATACCCACTCACCTTTTCGACAAAAACTTTGAATCTTTTAAACACTTCAAACACCTCAGATTTTTGTTTCACAAAATAAACCCATGTTTTTCGGCTAAAATCATCAATGAATAACAGAAAATAGTTATTCTTACCGAAAGAACTTGGTGTGATTGGCCCGCAAAGATCCGTATGCACAAGCTCCAGAGGCTCCTTCGCTCTTGAATAAGATTCTTTTGGAAAGCTTTTTCTAGATTGCTTGCCAAAAATAAATCCTTCACAGAATTGGTTTGGGTGGTTTGGGTGATGAATGTAAGGCAATCCTTTCACCATATTCTCCTCTGCCAGCAATCTCAAACCACCAAAATTCAAATGCCCAAATCTTAAATGCCATGTCCATGACGAGTCTTTCACACATGCTTTCAAGCATTTTGCAATGTCAGTTTGAATATTCAATACAAACATTCTGTTTTTTGTCATTGGTACTTTAGCAATTAAATTCTCATCCTGATCTCTGAGTGAAAGACTATAGTTATTCATGAAAATATTATAGCCTTTCTCCATAAGCTGCCCCAAATTCAAAATATTATTTTTCATGCCAGGCATATAGTAAACGTTGGAAATAAATTCATGTTTCCCATTCTTCAGACGGATCAGAATATTACCTTTCCCCTTCATTGGAATTTATGTTGCATCGCCGAAAGTAATATTGCCGCTTATTGATTCATCAAGCTCCATGAATAATGATTTGTGCCCACACATGTGATTACTCATGCCGCTATCAAGATACCAAAAATTGCTTTCATAGTGTGTGCTCATTTTTTATCTCCTCCTCAGTGTAATTGACATTCTCTTCAACTTTATTTATGCATTCCCAAGCATAGTGGCCAAACTTATGACAATTGAAACATTCAATTTGGCTTTTATCATACCTTTTATCATCATTTTGTCTCCCATTCGACCTTGAGTAATTCCCACAACCTCGACCTCGACCTCGTGAGGAATTAGTGTGTTGATCAACATCTTCATTTTTGTTATATCCTCCTCGTCCACGTCCGCGTGAACTTCCACGGCCACGACCTCTACTGCGACCGCGACCTCGACCTCGTCCTCGTCCATTTTGACTTTTTTCTTGATCATCACCTGTCTTCATTTGAAGCTTTGTTTGCAATAACTGCTCAATGGGCTCTTTCTTCTTCCGTAGAAGTTTTTCTTCATGGGCTTGTAAGGAACCCATGAGTTGATCAATTGT
>JAOSBP010000004.1:11006755-11027001 GCA_027563825.1 Erythroxylum mucronatum | reverse complement strand
TTACCTAATGACCTTGTTTTGACAGACACTTTGCATCTACCTACTTTTAGGTTTAATCTTTTGTCTGTCAATAAGCTTGCTACTACATCTTCTATTTCCATCACATTTTATCCAACCCACTGCCTTTTACAAGACCTGAAGACTAATCAGTTGTTGGCAGTAGGGAGAGTTGTAGGAAGGCTGTACATCCTTGATAAGGAATCATTCAAGAGTGATATTTTAGATAGATATTCCTTTTATATTGTTGCAAATAGTACCACTACTATTCAGTCTATGTATAAGCTTTGGCATCAACGTTTAGGTCATGTTTCTGACAGTGTACTTAAACACGTTGTTTCTTTTGATAATAAAGGTATCAGACCAATTGATATTTGTGATGTTTACCCTCTTGCTAAGCAACATAAACTGACTTTTCCTTCTAGTCATATTCATACTGTCACTATTTTTCAGTTAGTGCACGTTGATATTTGGGGTCCATATAGTCAACAATCAATTTCTGGGGGCAGATTTTTCTTGACAATTGTGGATGATTTTAGTAAAGCTACTTAGACATATTTGTTGGCTCATAAATGTCAAGTTGTTGGTTGTTTAGATGTTTTCTTTAAGATGGTAAAGACTCAATTTCAGAAATTTGTTCAGATTATTCGAATCGATAATGGCACTGAGTTTTTAAGTAAGGAATGTCAGAAATTGTTTCAGGACTTGGGTATTTTACATCACAAGTCATATGTTTATTCACCACAACAAAATGGAGTGGTGGAGAGAAAACATCGACACTTATTGGAGATAGCTAGAGCTCTCATATTTCAAGCTCATTTGCCTAATCATTTTTGGAAAGAGTCCATTCTTACAGCTACTTATATCATTAATAGGCTTCCTACCTCACTTCTTAAGTGGAAAACACCTTATGAGGTTTTGTTTGGCAGTCCACCTAAGTATGATCACTTGAAGTCTTTTGGTTGTCTTTGATTTGCTACCAATGTTCGGCCTTCTAAGTCTAAGTTTGACCCGAGAGCTTTTAGGTGTATTTTTTTGGGATATAATCCTGGCTAAAAGGGATATAAGTTGTTTGATCTAGACACACATTCTATTTTGGTTTCTAGGGATGTGGTGTTTCATGAATCCTCTTATCCTTATCAATCTTCCTCTAATAGAACTTCAGACATTTCACTTCCTTTCGTTCCATTTGGTCAGTCTTCAGATATTCTAGATGTATTGCCTTCTGCACCAGTTAGCTCTCCTCTTCCTTCACCTGTTGCAGCCCCTGCTATCCCTTCTACTAATTCTTCATCTCCATCTGCTTCTACACTTCCAATTGATTCTATTCCAGTGTTGAGAAGAAGCACTAGAGTGTCTCATAAACCATCCTGGCTCACTGATTTTGTCTCTCATGCATCAACTAACCCAAATGTGCCTTCTTCTTTTTTCCTTCATTTTTTGGTGATAGTTCCTCAGCCTATTCTATTCCTACTTTCCCTTTTATTCCTACTCCACATTTATCCTCTACATACATGTCTTTTTTGGCAAATGTTTCTACTGTTCATGAACCCCAATCGTACCATCAGGCTAAGTATTATGACCATTGGGTGACGGCAATACAGCAGGAGTTGGCTGCATTGGAAGCCAATGACACCTGGGTTTTAACTTCTTTACCAGACGATAAAAAGGCTATTGGATCTAGACGGGTTTACAAGGTGAAACTTAAACCCGATGGGACTGTGGATAGGTATAAGGCTAGGTTAGTAGCCAAGGGTTATCATCAAGTTGATGGGGTGGATTTTACTGATTCTTTCTCTCCTATAGCTAAGACAATCACTGTTAGATTGTTGTTAGCAATTGCAGCCCATTTTTCTTGGCACATACATCAGTTAGATGTTAATAATGCATTTCTACATGGGTTTCTTGATGAGGAACTTTATATGTTAACTCCGGATGGGTATACTAAAGCTGGTCCTCATGAAGTTTGTCGGTTGAATCTTTCCTTGTATGGTTTAAAGCAAGCTTCACGTCAGTGGAATTGTGAATTTACTAAATACCTCCTTTCCTTTGGTTTTATTCAGTCTCAACATGATCATTGTTTGTTTGTGAAATCCACTGGATCTACTTTTATTGCACTTCTTATCTATGCGGATGATATTCTATTGATTGACCCATCTGAGGATGTCTTAACTGATGTTAAACGATTTCTGCATTCTGCCTTTACTGTTAAAGATATTGGTCTTGCTAGATATTTTCTGGGTTTGGAAATTGCACGTTCTTCTACTGGTCTTTATGTTAATCAACGTAAATATATCTTGGATCTGCTGTATGATTCGGGTCTAATTGGTGCCAAGCCTATTTCTACCCCTTTACCTAAAGGGTTAAAACTAGATGTTGCTTCTGGTTCTTTGTTAGAGGATGTTGGGGTATATCGTAGGCCGATTGGTAGACTTCTTTATTTGGGCTTTACAAGGCCTGATATCAAATTTGTTGTCCAACAATTGAGTCAGTTTGTTACTGCTCCTTGTATGGGTCATTGGGATGCTACTCTTCATTTGTTGAAGTATTTGAAGGGTTATCCTTCTAAGGGTTTGTTCTTCCCTGCTTCCACTGCTTCTTCAGATTTTGCTATGTCTTCTCTTTGTTCTCTTGTGTCCTTTTGTGATGCTGATTGGGGAGCTTGTTTGACTACTCGTCGGTCAGTTTCTGGTTTTTGTGTGTTGTTGGGTTCTTGGAAGTCTCTTGGAAGACTAAAAAACAGTCCACTATTTTCCGTTCGTTTGCTAAAGCTGAGTATCGTAGTATGGCTACTATTGTATGTGAATTGTTGTGGATCTCTTATCTCTTGCGTGATCTGCAGATTTCTTTTATTTCTCCTATTCCTTTGTGGTGTGATAACAAGGCGGCTTTGTATATTACTGCTAATCCTGTTTTTCATGAATGGACTAAGCATTTAGATATTGACTGTCATGTGGTTTGGGATTAGTTTAAGCTTGGGTGTATCGCTCCTGCTCATGTCTCTTATAAGGACCAGTTGGCTGATGTCGTCACCAAGATATTGGCAACTCCTTTTTTTGCTTCTCTTTTGTCCAAGTTGGGTTTGGTTGATGTTCACCAAACTCCAACTTGAGGGGGGATGTTAAGTGATAGCGTATAGTATTTATTTTGTAAAATGGTGTCGTTTCTGTTTAAGTGTTGTAGTTACCTACTGTTGTCGTTTTATGTTACAACATTGTAGTTTTGTACATATTAGCCTAGTGTTGTCTTGTTCTGTATATATCCTAAATCTGACTTGATGTACAGTTGAGCAGTTGAATAAAAACAAGTCAGTTTATTTACGACTCTCTTGGAGACTCTGTACACACTGGCCTCCCATGGGCAGGCACACTAGGAAACTCAAATCTATAGATCGTCACAAAATATTTATACAAGAAAACAAAGACATTCCTAAATCATGAAAAAACTATTGATTAACGACAAAATCATTCAAAAAATAAATCCCCACAAATCAAGATTGTAGAAATCTTCATAAATCCCCCACTTTACTTATAAGTATGCTGAGTTAGTAGGGGACTCTCCTAGCCTAAATAAGATCGCAGATTTGAATCGTTCTTATGTATGCAGCCGTTTAAAATTTGAGGCCAGAGCTTTGCCTCTCGTAAAAGAACTACCCGATGATTAGTCTGAGTATAGATGGCTTAAAAGTGCCTTCCATAATTGGCACCCTCCTAAAACACCTCGCTGGAAACCTGAAAAATTTTAAAAGGTAATAAATGAAACTCATCTGTACGTCTCTTGTAAAGTAACATTGAACTTATTAGTACAGTGTTTCTGGGTCCTAACGCCGGACCCATTGCTGGGGCCAATCATGAAGTAGATTGGGTGTTCGTTCTGTCATCTGTGGTATTCTAATATTTGACCAATTTATAATATTGGACTTCTCAAATAACGGATTCGATACTCTCCATAATACTTTTGTTCGTTTCAATTTTAATTTTTTCAACATCTCTTAAAGAAACACAAGTTTATTTTAAAATCAATTTTTGTGGTTTGTTTGGTTCTAATTATGTTTCTCTGGGATTTTTAAGTTTAATTTTTAAATAAAGACATAATTAATTGAGATTTGTAACAAAAATAAAAATAAAAATAAAAATATTTTTATTATGATTTGTAAAATTTAAAAATATTTAATTTGTTAATCTTATTTTTGTTTTATTTTTATTGTATTATAAGATGTTAGTATTAAATTTTAACTAAATTTATTTCTTAATATATCAAATTATATTCTTAAATTGATTAATTCTCATAATTATTAAAAGTAAAAGATATGAATATTTAACATAATTAAATTAATTAACTCTCATAAATAAAATGATTTTACAACAATAACAACAATATCCAATGAGAGTTCTGCTAAAATGCAAAATCTAGAGAAGTTTAATAATACACTACCTTATGTTTACATAATAAAGAGAATGTTTAGTAAATAAATGAAGATAGCACTTGGCACATAAAAATGAGAAGTAAACTCGTTGAAATTGTCAATCTTACAATCAAATATGCTTTCAATTCAAATATCAAATAGTTAAGATCATCGATTCAAGTAAAGATTGAGATAATATTTTTTATTACAACACCAAGTAAAATTAAATTGGTTTTATTTAAATTGGTTTCTATAAACTAATGATATGATTCTTCTAGAAACTCAAAAAACAAAACACTTAATAAACCATAAAATCATCCTTTTAGATTCAGATATAAGATCATATCTTCTGTTTTTTTCTTTTCAATCCTAAAATCTATTAAGACATAGACTCCAAGGACTTAAACATATAGCTTTTTTCACATACTATCTTTTTCTTAGTAACAATTTCCTTATTTCATTCACACCAAAAGTAATTGATGAAGCTATATCCTTACAAGAATAGTTAAGCCCATGTTCAATGCATAAAATGTAAATTAGATGACAAGTAATATTGCAAGATGCTTTTGTCATTATCTCTTCTTTGATTACTACTCTTTAGTATTAAATAAAAAAATCTTTTATTTTTAAAATTGAAGGATAGGGTTTGAAGCTTCCAACTTATTGATATATTGAAATAGAAGCTAGTGACATAGAAAATTGTCAAAAAGGTCATGAAATTATACCATCAAAATCATCAAAAACAACACAAACGTATAATTTCCACCATTACTTCTATTAAAATTTAGCCAACAAGTTTGTTCTTAGTATCCATTTGGTCCTTTCTCAAAGTAGAATGGGAATTTTATGAAATAGACTTTATAAATACTTAAAACCAAGTCTTTATGAAAAAGAAACAAACAAGTTCTTGAAAGATTATCAACTTATGAACAATTCAAAAGAGAAATTCTTCAAAGTAAATAACTCTAAAATCTAAGCCAAGTTATTAAGATATTATTATAGATGTCGATAACATTTATTATATCTAAATGTTTCACCCAAAAATCAATCACCAACAAATTGTTGTGTGACTTTAACATCTTATTCTATGAAAAGGATGTTGGTTTTATGTCTTACATCCAATGGCTTGGTTGTAGTTTAGTTACTATTATTTAAAAACATTCTTTATCTTGTACATGTTTAGATATATTTGATAAAGTCCATAGGATAATTATACATTGCAAATGAAATTATAACGAGATTTTAATTATGAGATTCATATTGCATTTATATATTATCTCTAAATTTTTTCAAGTCATTATTCTATTAAGTTGGATATTAATAGAATGTAAAAAGACTAGCATGTGTTATGTTTTTCCTTATAAAGGAAGTAATCAATCTTATAAACTAAAGTATATAAATACTTAAACAAACGTATGGGTATATGTTAGAGAACAGGTTTACTAAATTGACTCGATATGAGAAATTTATTTATAACATTACTTGTATGTCTATGAAAATTCTCATTGCGATAATTGTATAAGTAATTCTTTGACTTGATGTTTCCAAAATTACTTTGTATATTAATTGCTATATTTTCATACTACTTATGACCTATTCTAATTATGGGTAGTCCAATCAATAATCATTGGATGTAGTATAAGCTATATGGATGCAATTGAGTGATCAATATATGATTTATCGCTTTAAAGTAATTAGGGAGAATCTTCTGTTATTCTCAATTAGTATTGATTCGAAAAATCTTTAGCCAAGGTAGAATGAAATTTTGTAAATAGTTTTCAAATGTTCTTAATTTAATCAATAGCTAATAGCAAAGACATAATAATATTGTAATCAAAATAGAATAGACATTAATTTCATACTTTATGTCTAATCGAAACATTATTTGATGAAATGATTGAATTATACAGACAAATCATGCATGGAAAAGTTAGTCAAAACTATTTTGAGATTCCTAAATATTTAGGTGGTCAAAATATATTACTAGACGTCAATCTTGATCTTTAAAGATAAATTAAGAGGAGTTTTTATTTATCTAATTCTAATTATAATTTATAGTCATTATCAATACACTGGAGAACTTAATGGGTCTCACATAAAGAACAAATTGGAGAGAGAAAGGATCTTTTAATCAAGTTGGGCTTTGATTGTAAAGTTTGAGAAACCTTATGATTAAATATGAGATATTTTAAAAATAAGGATCAACATGAGATATTGGATCTTTTTTAGGACATAATTGATATTTAGTTAGAATTATTTTTATTATGATTAAATTTTAATTAAAATTAGAATTTAATTTCAATTAAATTACTAAAATATCTATAACTTATTATAAATAGGCTTAAGCTGCAATGAAGCTAGTACTTCTTACTTAATCCTCTCTATAAGAGTTACGGCATTCTCTCAAGCTATTATGTAGATACTGTTTGAGGTTGAACACTTTTGTTGCTATTGTGTTTGAGATGGATCAGTTTTAAAAACAGTTTGAGGGATATGACAAAAAAATGATTAAATAGAATAAGGTACAAATTAAGGATGTGGGGCCGTAGCCTGGAGGGCTAGGCCAACCAAGCCCAACCCTATATTTTTTAAAAAGACCAATTAAAAAATGACATCGTTTTTTACAAAATGACATCATTTTTGGCATTTCGAATGGCCACGGGTCAACCCGCACATGGCTCATGGCCCGATTGGGCCAAACCAAAATTGACATTCCTAGTACAAATTCATATTCACATTTTATTAAGATTTATGTGTTAACAATTTTATAGAATTAAAATGATCTTGGTTTTAAGGAAATAAAAATACATAAAACTTTTGTAATTATTTATCTACGATCCGGATCGAATCTTATCTCGATTTCCCAATAATGGTATCAAAGCCAATTTTAATTCTATGATTTGATTAATTTTTTATTACTATTGGTCTTTTATTATAGAATTGGTTGTGCAAAAGTTGCAAAACCTTAATTATAAGTCAAATTATATTTGACTAATAATATGAAGTGTTCATATTAAATCCCTTAAAAACCCTAATTCACCCAAAAAAAATTATTTTTTTAAATATGAGAAGTTAATATTGATAGTTTATGAAATCCAATGTTATTTCAATTACCAGAATTGGAATTGTTAGACAAACTCCAATTCAAAAAATCATCATATACTATAAACCCATAATTGTTCTAGTAGAAAATAGTCAAATAGTTGTGGTATGATTTGTGGTGTTGTTGGCTTTATTGTTTTCGTTAGTATGGGTATCCAACGTTTTTGGAGACATTATTGTTTCCAGCTACGATGGGTTGGAGCAGTTGCAACATGGTTGTGAACCTTGGAAGCTTGGAGGTGTGGTGAGCGTTGGTTGGAGCGTGTCACTGGTCATTTGTGGAACTTGGTATAGGTGAGACAGTGGTATGGTTGTGTTATGTTATGTGAAATTTTTGTTGGCCTATGATTATGGATGTTATTGGGAGTCTGTGGTCACTGCTGGAAAGTCACAAATGGAGCTAATATAAGTGGCATATCTAGTTAAGTTACTAAGGCTGGAAGGGAACTTAAACTTTGGAAAGGTAGTGCTATGATGGCAGTTTCCTGTGTTAGCAAGGAGCAACCAGTGGCTTGAGGAAGCGTGGTTAGACGGCGAGGAGAAAAAAGAGGGTCGCGATGCTGAAGACACAGGCAAAGAGCAGCTAGAGCTGGTGGTGGTGGCGACGGCGACAATCTTTGATGATGTTGGCAGTAGCAGGTTGCCTTGGATGATAGGGTTTTTTCATCTTTAGCTACTAAGGTTTTTTCATCTTTATGATTTTAGAGTTTGTAAGAAGAACAAAGGTGTTGTTTGGAAATTGGGTTAAGAACAAGTGAGTTTGCATAATAACAAGGTAGACATTCAGCTACGCTTTGAAAATCATCGCTAAAAGTAAGCCTTTGGCGACGATTTTGAAAATCATCGTCAAATGGTAGCCCTTTAATGGTAAGCTTTTGGTGATGCTTTTGTACAATCGTTGCAAAATCGTAGGATTTGGTGAAGCTTTTGTTAAATCGTTGCAAAAGGTTAGGCTTTTGTAAAAATAAAAGTTAGTGAAAATGGTCACTTTTAGGTAAGCTTTTTAAAAAACATAGCTAAAAGTGGAAAATTGGACCTTTTGGTGATAAAATTTGGACCTCCACTTTTGGTGACGATGTTCAAAAATTGTCACCAAATGTCCACTATTGGTGATGATTTTCAAAATTTCCCCCAAAGTGTTAACATTTGGCGACAATTTTGAAAATCGTCACCAAAAGATTAGCATCAAAAATTAGGAAGGAAATGAAAAAAGGGCACAAAAAAGATATTGTAAAAGTAAGAACACTCATCTTATAGCCCTAAGAGCACTCATCACTCACTCTGTCCGCCCCCTCTCCTCTCTACTCACCAAATACAAAGAGTTTCAGTCAAATTAAATCCACTGTAACCACTCTACAATTGAGGCCAACCGTAGCTAAAGTCAGCAATGTAACCCATAGAGATAGCTTCCTAGTCACTCCTCGACAAGCCTCTCCACAAGCTCACCGAAGATGACATTTCTTAGCTCACTAAGGAAGAATGTCACAAATATCTCAAAGAAAAAGGTCTTGAGAGTTACTATATTTTTCTTGTGCCTTTTCATCTGTTCTTGCTCTTTCTTTTTGGGGATTGGCCATATAGGCATGAGCAGATGGTCTTGGAACAAATCTCAAGCAAACCAACAAGTGATCTCTCTCAAAACACTCCTTGAAACCACTTCAGACTCTGACGTCCCCACTGTTTGCAAGGGACTCTACATTCTTCCTATGCGTTATTAACCTTACAGTTCCTAAGTTTTAGTTATTTTAGTGTTTAGTCAACTGAAAAATATTAAAACTCAATTGATCATGTACCTCGTAAAGATTGAGAATTTTTCAATGTGTTTTGTTTGTAGATGAACACGATTGTGTTCTTATTGTAATCTTCTATAATTGCAAGTCTCAATTCAACCATTTATTTTACATTCACAATTGTATAACAGAAGACTGAAAGACAGAAATTACTTAATCAGAAGGGCTACACTATATGGATTATGGGCCTTAGTAGATCAGGTATATTTCTCCATATTATAAGGATTGCCCTAAAATAAAATGAGAACATTTAGTATTTACAATTATAGGACGTTTAGTTTGTCTTCCAACATTCTTATGATGTTTTTTTCCTCATTATAATGACAATAAGAGTCTGCAATTATAACAAGCTATAGCTTTAGTCTCTAAACATATGAAGAGAGACTATGGGTATATACTATTTAACTTACCTCCCAAATTTCCAAGGCAAAAAATGCAATAACATGTTATATAATCTACCTGGGATAAGTCTTTGATTTTTGAACCATTAGGGGTTTGGTCTAATGGCAAGAAAGTAAGAGTACCTTCCTAGGGTCATAATTCTGTGGTAGATACAAGAAAAGAGTGATTTTTGTAGATATTTCCATTCTCGATGTACCAAAAAATGCATTAATATGGTAAATGATTTAAGTTTCAATTACAGGAAAAGCAAGGGTGTGCATTTTGAAGTGACAAAAAGAAGTTTGATTTTAAAAAAACTAAAACGAAGGAAAATCTAAGGGTTATTAGTTTATTGAACTTCATATGCAATTATATAGTTAGCTATATTGTTCTGACTGATGATAGAGATTTACGGTATATAAAGGATACATATTAAGTTCAAACTCCCACCATCTTAATGAGATTCTTCTACCACTTTGTCCAATCGTCACGGGCCTTTTATTGTTGTTTCTTTTCTGATTTTGTTCATTTACTTGCATCTTTTGGTGTTTGTTCTCTGATGGCATATTTTATAGCCTTTAGTCTAATGTGGTGAGTTAAGATGCTAGTTCCAATGTTACTTTGTAAAGAGTAGAGATGTGGTTCCCACTTTTTGTTTGGTATCTATGTTTAGTAAATTATTGTGTTAGAAATTGCTAAGGGGAAGAGATCTTTCAGAAGTGTACTTAGACTTTTCCTTTTGTGAAGTTGAAGCTTATTTGTTAAATTGAACCTAGGTTGCAGCTTTGCTTACTGGTGTTTATATTTGTAGGCTCAATGTTATTTTTCTTTAACTTGTTTTAGATAAAATTCCAATTGAAGTAGTAATATTATGTTGGATCTGAAACACCATTGATGCATAAGTAAGTTGTTGTTTCCATAAAACAATTAATTATTGAATTTGTCAATTTGTCACATCACTTGTGTAAAGAAAGAGAATTACTATCCCTCTCCACTAATTGGAATGCAGCCAATCTGGTAGAATATGTCTTGAACATTGGATAAATCAATAAACCTAAATAACATCATATTGGATGAGGTGATAACTTTGTATAATTCTTTGTTTATTTAGGTTTATTGGAATGCAGCGGTGATTCGAAGCCCAAATTTATGTGTGGCATGCCTGAATGTACGGCAGGATCTCTACCGGTAAATGAACAAACAAAATATCAACTGTTTACGTCAACCGAACATTTCTATTTTCTAGGGAAGAAATTATACACAATGCAACTAAAGCCCCAAAAGTTGGGTACTTAAAACTACATGTGTCGATGAATATGTAATCGTCTCAATCTCCTCTAGTTGGTGGTTGTACGCATGAACAAAATTTTCCCTTCTTCCGTGTCTGGCTTGTTCTTGTCCCACCGTCGAGATAGTCTCGCAGCACTACTCTGGTTTTTCTGCCCATGTTCCTGGTTTTTCCTCTGCTTTGCTTTTCATCAAGTGTCAGTAACAAAAATTGCAATTTCTGAATCTCTAACTGCAATCTCCCAATTTTTTCTGATACCCTTTTCGCCTGTTCTGAAATTTTTCTTTTTCTGGTTGTACCATTCTCATCTGGTGCTAAAGCTGCTTTCTCATTGAAGGACGTTGTATTTTTTACTTCAATGCTCTTCGTTAGTTTGCGGTTAACCTCAATCAACTTCATGATGGTCTCTTCGGACTCTTCTAACTGTTCTTTCACACTCTCGAATTCAAAGATTTTACCTTTTCTGTTCTTCTCCGTGACCTCAACCTTTCTCCTCAAATCATTAACAGTTATTTGAAGGTTTGCTAGCTTTTGAGCATCAGTGTCTAATCTTTCCAAAACTTTCCTCCCACTTCCTTCTAGATTGGAAGATCCTGAAAATTTTTTGGAGACCTCTAACTTGTCAACGCTCACCTCCTTCTCAGCTAGTAGATCAAACAAGGGATGCCTTCTACTGTGTTTCTTCCCCGTCGGCGAGCTGGAGGACTTCTGAGGCTTTCCAATAGTCAGGCCGATGTTGCCATCCTTGTCACTAGCTTCCCACATGTCCAGCATCTCATTATCAGACCCTGCAGCTTCTCTTCTGATTCCTTGTGAAGAACACTCGGATATCTGATCAAGCATTATGTCTTTAGTCATCATTTCTTCTTCAGATATTCCGTGCTTGTGTTTTCGAACCCTAAGATCATCTCCACCTGCAGTGTGTAGTTCCTTAGCCCCTGGTCTTGGATTGGGATGCTTGCCTTTTGCACTACCTTGGCGAAGCAACCTTTTTCTCGATTTCAACTTTTCAATCTGTCTCATTGCAGACTCAAGTTTGGAATTACTATTTATGTTCTCTACCATAAGATGCCTCTCCCTTTCCATCACTGCATTCTCTATTGTTCTAATCTTCAGCTGTAGTTCCTGCAAGGCCACCAACCCACCAGCCAACATGACACTCTCTTCTTTGCTGAATTGTTGGCAGCTTTCAGCATTCACGATTGATTTGGCATCCTACAGGTAATGAAGTTTAGAGGATATCCAATAGTGGATGTGGGCAAATGAGGAGAAAAGAAGATAACGATTACAATAGCATTTGAAGCAGAGCAATTGTACCAATTCCACATCAGAAAGCAAAATTTTCAAGAATGAAAATACTAGAAAAGTGATACCGCTAGTCCACAAAAAATATGATGAGGTAACACAATTATGTCATGTTCTTTAGACCAATTAAAGAATCTAACTAATGATGCAGATTTATAATGTACTTAAGTGATATCACCTTTGCATCCTCGCTGTTGGCTTGGTTGCAATTTGCGTGTGGAAGAGTGTGACTTTCCAATGAAGTTATGCTATCTCTCAAAGAATTGAAAAGTGGGATATATGCTGTCATGTAAGCTTTTAGTTCGTCATATTCAGCTTCTAACGTATGTACTCTTTCTTTTATCTGGTTAATCTCCACAGTTTTGGAACAGTCCCTATCTTGGAGGGCTTCACATGCTGAAACAAGCTCATGCACCTTCCCTTCCAAAGTTGCTTCTGTAGCAGCACATATCTGCAGCTCTTCAAAATATACAATAGCCTGAGACTCCAACTCTTGAGCCTCTTGCGTTCCTTTTAGCAATTCATGATTCAAATTTTCCTCCCCGCTTTTGGTTTCCGCATACTTCTCATGTAGTTTACACAGCTCACTCTTCAAGTTATTATTCTCTTCATTGATGCACTCCAACTCCTTATGCTTCTGCTCATAATATCTAGATAATATGACCAATCGTTTTTCGTGATCTGCCCGTATAACCTCAACATCACTATAATTGCATTTCAGATCCTCTACTATTTTCCTCAATGCTGCGTTCTCATTCTCCACACAATAAAGTTTGTCTAGCATTGCTTCCATTATCCCTACTTTCTGCTTTAGGTCATCATTCACAAGATTGAGTATATCCACATTTCTGTTAAGATCCTTAACTTCCAGAGACTTTTGGAAGATGATATCCCTGAGAAGTGAAGAATAGATACAGTGAGATATGGATTCACAAAAAGAAGCACAGCTTTCTTCTTCTAAGCTACATTTTTCTCCCTCCAAGTTTGAGACTGATTGCATCAAGAATCTCTGCTCATAAACCATCTTGCAATTCTCTTCTTGCAAGTTTTCGTAAGCCAATTGTAAGTCCAATAACTGTTCATGTAGATTCTTTAGATCATCCTTCATAACTTCCTCTTTGTTGTGTCCCTCTGTAATTTCCAACTGCAAGCTTTCATTGCTCTCTACAAGTTTTCGGCTTTCACTCTGCAAAACTAACAACTGCTCCATCCTGGTCCTCAGCTCCTGATCTAGAGTGTCTTTATCTGCGACAAGACTACGTACCTCTATTTGGAGTTCCCCAAGTAGTGAAACAAAAACAGAATTCTCAATTGCCAGCTGCTGATTTTTGAAAAGCAGCACTTCTGTTTCTTCAATCTTGTCAAGTACATAGTTCAGAAGGTCTTGCTCAGCCTTATCTTCATACCAATGATTTGCACCAGGTTCAAGAGTCATCAGCAATCGGTAAAGTCCCATCCTCAGTGTTTTCATTTGGTCAAACAAGTTTTTCACTATGCCTTTTTGGGTTATTTTCTCAGATTTCAGTTCAGAAATTTGTTTTTCTGCGAGGTTAGATTCTTCAAGCAGTTTCTGATACTTGAGCAAAATGGAAATGTTCTTGTCTTCCAGATCCTGTACCCACCTTTGTAAGATGAAAATCTCTATCTCAGAATTAACGCCTGTGTCCATTTCCTCTTCATATTCTTTCATTCTGTGATGAACTTCTTCTTCTAGCAAGCAGATCTTTGATGACATGCTAGCGAATTGGGACTCACTCAGCTGGGCAAGATTAGCATACTCTTTTTTCTGGCCATCTAGAGAAACCTCTAGCTCTCTTACTTCCTCAAGTGTTGGACCCTTCTCTTTTTCCAGACTGAAGTAATTATCTGTTAACTCTCTGAAAATTTTCTCCAATTCTTCCATTCTATTCTTAGTAGCGTCCAATTCAGAAATCAAACTTCCTTTTGCAATAACCAGGTCTGACTTATCATTCTCCATCACTAGGTACGATTCTTCTAATCTCTTTAATTTCAATTGTGAGCCTTCAAGCTTAGCATTTACATCAAGTAGGGAATTCTCCAGAACAAGGTTCTTCTTAGTGAGTTTCTCCAAATGATCAGTTGCAATCTGTAACTTGGAGAACAGTGTAGTGTTCTCAGAAAGAAGAACTGTTTTATCTGCCAGGACAATTTGATAGCATTCTTCCAAACTTGTTAGCTTTTGTCTGAGCTCCTCTAGCTCGACATTTAGATCTGACAAGGAATTCTCCAGAACTGCTTTTTTACTGATAAGTTTCTCCATGATCTCCAACTTCTCTATGAGTTTTTCATTTTTATTTCTCTCTTTTTCACAATCCTCCTTTAACTTTGTGTTCTCCTCTTGCAAATTCTTCACAGAAGAACCAAAGTTCTCTGGACTGTAGCCAATTGATTCCACCTGATCCACTACAGCCTGGTGTTTCTTTTTAAGGTCATTTATTTCCTCCTGTAGACAGTATATTTCTTGTTGACAAGCACTCCTTTGGTCCACCCAGTTTACTATTGTCTCCCGCAAGCTTGATATCTCATCTTGCAAATTTTGTATTGTCAAAGCCGAAGATAAGTTGACTTCACTAAGCCCTTTGTTATCGGCCTTGACCTGCTCCACTTCATTTTGTAGAATCTGATTACGAGTTTCCAGGCTTTCAAAATTTTGAGACCTATTCTGAAGCTCTGCAACCATAGATCTCAATTCTTCCTGAGACTGGGAATGCAAATGTTGCAGAGTTTGAAAAGCAGTCTCAGCCTCCATAAAATGCAAATGCTCTTCTTGTATGCAAGCCCAAAGTCTTCCCATGTCCTTCTGCTTCTCAGCAAGTTCCTCACTTTGAGCTGCCACTTTTTGAGACATAGATTCCAACTCTAACTGCATAGTCTGATTTGACCTCTCCATCAAAAGACATCTTTCTTCAGAACCCTTGAACTTTGCAACGCCATCATCTATCTCAGACTTGAGCCTTTGGGCCTCCTCCTCAGCACAAGTAAGTTTATGTTCCAGAACTGAAATTCTTTCCAGGTACTGCTGGTATTGAACAACAGCAGCTTCTTTCTCATTTGTAAGCTCGGCTAGCGCTTGCTTTAGCTTTTCAAATTCCCTTTCAGCCACTTCAGCGTGATCATAAGCCCTCTTAGCCTCTTCCTCTGCAAGCCGCAACTTTCCCTCTAGATCAGATATCTTATCCAAACATTCCTCGCGCTGTAGAAGAGCAGCATCTTTTTCAGCTTCTAATCTGTTTAGGTCTTTCTTTAGCGCTTGTGCTTCAATTTCACCCTTAATTGTTCGCTCATTATGTTCCCCTGCATCCTTGTGGGCAAGGGAGATGCTATTCTGAAGACTTGATATTTTCTCCAAACGCTGCTGGTATTGGATAAAACTAGCCTCCCTTTCAGCCTCGATTTTGGCAAGGGCTTCCTTCAAAGTTTGTACTTCTAATTCTGCATTGCTAGCCCGATCGTTAAGCCCCATGGAGAAATCTTTTGCGTGAGACACTTGTGACTCCAGTTTAGACAATCTATCCAAACATTGATGATACTGAATTAGACCAGCGTCCTTTTCGGCTTCTAATTTAGCAAGAGCATTCTTCAAATTTACAATTTCTAGCTCCGCTTTTCCCACTCGTTCAGAATTAAATGGAAATTGAGCCTTGAGATCATGGCTGCCCTCGTCTGCATCGCAAAAGTTGAGGCGTTTTCTTGCTCTTCCTTCAGCAAACTTTTCATGGTACACACCTTGTCCTGACCCATAACTATCATTGAACAGTCTTACCATTCTTCCAGTACCAGTATCTGATTCTTCGGTAAAAGCACCAGCCATCTTGACAGTATGGATAATTGATTGTGACAACCCCGAAGCACCGTATTGTAACTCATCAGGTTCATCAAAAGCCCGTTTTGATGATATGTCAGGTGTATGGGGATCGCCATCTGCCATGGAACCTGTAATTGAATCATCGTTAAGAACAAATGTAATTTGGTTGGGAAATGATTCTGCCATTGTTCGATGCGCCTGTCGTAGTACCCCAGTTGCATGATCGTATCTTTCAGCCAAGGCACGGTAAGCTCTGTAGAACTCTTCAACCAATTTCATCAGTTCTGGACGCTTTTTATAATACATCTCTGCTCTCCTTGCAAACGAATCTGCATCTTCTTCTATGAGTTTTATCATTTGTTTCACCTTGACATCCATATCTGCTCCACCAAAATAGAATAAGGGACAAAGTTTAACTATTAATATAGGGAAAAAAAAGGGAGAGAGGAAGAGAATAAGTTCTACTTTAACATTGAACATGACTTTTATGAAACTGTTATCCCAGCATAGTGGAGGTTAATACCAAACCACTATGTGACAATCTGTAAAATTAGTTCACGCTCTAGAATTAGCAATTAAAACTTTTTAACATAAGTGAGGTTCTACATTATCATTGATCTTGTCGATCACAAGAGTGTCTTCCATGGCAACTCAAGTCAAGATTTGACTGGTACATGTCTCACAAGAACGCTTCCACAGAGTTCAAATAAGCGGAATTATGTCTTAATTGTCTCAACATAACTGGGATGAAATAAGTAGAAGTAAAAGACCAATATCTAAAACAAGCACAGAACAATACCGGTGAGATTTTGCAGAAGCCATTTGGAGTTTTTGGGGCTGATGTGACTGTCCCACCACCAGGAGTACATGCGCTTAGAATCTGCGTCAGAGATGGTCCCCATGGCTCAATCCAATAGCACTGTCATTGAAGCCCTTTTGAATAATGACAGATCAAACCAGAGTATGTGATGAAGACCTAGACAAGCGTTCAAGATGGCAAAACATTAAGCTCCAAACCCCTCTTTTGTGTCAGGGAACAATTAGTTCCATGAACAAAACACTCCATAAATTATCTTCGGGATGAAACAGCAGAAGTTATAATTAAAAGAGAGCTGACCTAAGCTACCTATCACCAGAAATTTAGTCCAAGGCTTATGTATAAGAGAGCAACTGCCATCTCCAACACTTGTACCACAAACCTGATCGGTGAAGCACCATTAAAACTGAAAAGAAAAAGGATGCAAAGTTAGAAACCTAATTTTATAAATAAAAAAAAAACATCAAAGTACAGGCACTAAAACAAGTGGCTGCATGATCAAAGTTATCAAATCATACAATAACGTGAACTTAAAGTGCAACACTTCAAGGAATGAGTCCTTGAAAATCTCGCAAGGAAAGTGAAAAACTAAAAACAAACGAAGGAGAAAGTGAGAAGTTAGAAGAAAAATAGAATAGAACACCAAAACCGACCCACGACAGGAGCAGAAACACGCGGCTTTGTAGATGGTAATTGACAAGAATTTGACCAAAAATAAGAATCTTACCAGAAGAGATCGAACACGCAGCTCCAAGTCCTTTTCCGATCAGCAGTCGCCGGAAAGAAAAAAAGAACAAGTGTTGCAGCTTTCAGTTGTGTTCTCGAGTTTCAACCCATGCTTTTCCAGACATTCGCGAATGCGCGTGTTCGTTCTCTGTCTGAACGTTGCATGTTTGTTTGTTGGGTAATGTTTGCTGACGGGGAAAGCACACCCAACGAAGGCTGTGAAAAGGAAAAAGTAGAGGAGAAATTGTTAAAAATACCAGGAAAGAACACTAATGTGATGTGACAGTTATTGTTTTCTCCTTTCCTGTGCTCTTTTACCCTTATTATATTAAAGGCATTTGATTGGAGGATTCTTAATTACGTTAGAATTGTCTAACTCGTCTCTCAATAAATTAGTTTAGGAAGGAAGGTTCGTATATTATTATAAATTTTTGAATATTTGTATAATTGTTTGATGTGAAATTTTTGACACACTCTTTCAGTTTATAGTAGGACTAAATATCTAATGGATATATTAGACAAAAAGATATAACCAAACACTATCTCAAACTATCAAAACAAATAGGTTTTGATACTATGTTAGAAGTGTCTAACTCATTCCTAAAAGTTAGCTAAATAAAGTTTATATAGTATTATAAATTATTAAACGCTGTTGTACTTGTTCAAGCTAAAATTCCTGAGCAATTACGGCAGATTTAACTCATTCATGTTGGCACTAAGAACCGAGGTCATGAGCGTTCATCTCCGGTTCTAGCCGTTAAGTCCAAGTTAAACAGAAAAGGAAGAAACGCCATTTGCTCCTTGTGTACCGGTCTTTTCGAGTAGGGCAGGTCGTTGTAAGCTTGGATTGAGAAATGATTAGGAAAGTGGAAAATGGGGAGGGTATCGAGTAGGGGTATTTTAGTAAAAGAAAAAGATTCTCTTTAATGGCATGGCAATTGATATTTTTTTTTTGGTTACATGGCAATTGATATTTAGTCGTAGCAATATGATGTTACGACTTGCGAAGCTTCTCTTTTAAAATGAGAGATAAGCGAACTAAGAAGATAATCATGACATGTCTTGGGCCGTTGGGCGTGTAAATTAAACGGTGAAACCGGATTGACGGTGTTATAATTGATCCGTATGGTTCATTAATAATTTCTCAGATAAGAACGTGAAGAAAAGTTTGTTATATTATTAGAAAATAATAATTTATTTTTAAATTTCATCAAATATATAATTATTATGAATAATAAAATTATAAATATATTAACATTAATAACTAAACATATTTTTGTTTTTATTTAAAAAATAAAAACTGAAAACTACAACATAAAAATAAAAGTAGAATCAAATATATACTTTGTTAATTTTTACAAATTACTTAATTCATATTTATGTTTAAAACACATTAGAAGGAAGAATAAATATTATTAAAACATTATACCCGGTCAAAATTCAAATTATTATAATGTTGCGACAAATATTGTCAGCTAAGTATTTTAGCGGTCAAATTCAACCTACTCAATATGAAAAATATGGCCAGGTTACAGAAATTAGACTTGAGCCCGACCCGATTTATTATAATCCTATTAAGTGATCAAAATGGAATTAACTTAAGACCTTAACTCAAACTAAATTAAACTCCAATTACATCTATTCATCCTCGTTATCGCTTGACAGGGAATGTTGAAGCTAACAAGTCTGCCAAAATCTCTGGATCACTGAATCATGGCAAGCCCGCTCTAGTAATTAAAACTCACACAACAAACACCTGTGGACAAGCCTAACTCATCTCTAGCTCACTACAACATTCTAGAAGGAACTCTATGAATCAGTAAAACAGAGAAACATTTCCTTGTTAACCGATTCATATCTGTAAAATATTTGCTGTACAGTTAGTTATAGCTACTGACCGTTAGATCAAAACAATATCTGATCTATGGCCAAGAGAGAAGATTGAGCTTGTATATATACGCGAAAACAAAATAATAAAACTATCAAGCATTCAATCTTTTCTCTCAAATTTTCAAAATGAAACTACTTTTAGTACGGGTCATTTTCACAACGCCATGAAATATACCTAATAAATTAATAATTTTTATAGAACGTGGAAGTGTCAAGCATTCTTTTGTCCATTGCGGGTATAATGGGAGAATAGAAAACAAATTGACATTTGCATTTAGATTAACGTTTGTTTGCGAGAAAGTAAGCATGGTATGATCAAATGTTCAAACACTTTCAGTTATTTTAAGAACATGGTCCAATCAATCAGAGTCCAAAATCTTGTAAAAGGGTAGAAATATAACACAATATAAGACTGTACCATGAGATATTAGCAGGTTGTCACATCACATTTGTCTTTTAATCGTTTTTCGTCTTAACAAAGCACAAGCCACGGATTCAGATCTTCTGTCCCACTAATCCTGACCCTATTATGTCCCACAACAAAACGTTGACGTTTTCGTTTAATTTAAACAAGCTTCCACTTTGTCTTCACCCAAGCCAAGCTGAACGTCTCCTCTGCCTAATCCAAGCCAACGTCTCCTCCTCTTTTTGATTTTGCTTCCCGCTTTATTTCTTCGATCTTGCTCTTAGATCCGTCTTCTCTCTTTGTTCTATTACAA
>JAOSBP010000004.1:10951660-10964880 GCA_027563825.1 Erythroxylum mucronatum | reverse complement strand
TCGATCTGGGTAAGTTTCTTCCTATTGCTGTACTTGTACATTGCAGTGATTCATTTGCGGTTCATGCTTGGTAGAAACAATGAGACTTCATTGGTTTTCTTTTCCTCATTTCAAGATTGTTGCTTTCTTTTTCTGTCTCATTTTGATGAATCTGATGTGTTGAGAGAATCTGATGTGATGAGAGAATCATTTTAATGAATCTGATGTGTTGAGAGAATCTGATGTGTTGAGAGAATCATTTTGATGAATCTGATGTTATCCCAAGTGCCACATTTCAATAATGCATGTCGCTATTTATATACAGAATACATATGAAGGTTATACACGAGCATACCCATCTATGAACAAATATCAAATATATCATTTATTTTGGGATAAAATTTTAATAATAATTAGAGAGCCGATCTTCAACTTTATAATTTAAACCTTTGATCATATTGCCATTATAGCCTCTTGTCAAAGTATCCATATGTTGGGAAATCAGGACGGGATCCAATCCCCTACGCAGTATATTTTGTTTTGGTTTGTTTCATTTGGTTATTAAAGGACCATGCGCACCAAGATATAGGTTCATAAATGAAGAAAAGTGTCATGTATGGTGTCTTCTTAATGTGTAATGTGAGAAGTTTTACTTCTTTTGAAAGTGGAAATCATGTGAAGCTCACATGTTTGCCTTTTACAAGATTGTTGTTGATCTAGCTATACCATTGTGCATTGACAATTGGTATAATTAGTGCTATTGACAACTGAATAACATGCATATTTCATGTGAAACAGTATATGTTTATTCTTTATAACCATCAACTTAGAAGAAGGGAAATTTTACTATGAAAAGTGAATGTAATGTAATTTCCTTTAAACAATCATGTGCTCTCTTTATATTCTAATTATTTGTTAGGTTTTCTTGTCTAATGCTTTTCCTAATAACAACTGTCAGAATATAAAATTGATGAAATGATGTCCATAACCCTTTCTCTGGTTTTGACTTTGGTTAAAAACTGGAGGAAAAGAAAAGCTTGAGTGCAATATTGGTTAAGCACATGAACTTCTTGTATGCTGAAGTCAAGTGTCAAAATAAAGACAGTCCTACTGTTTCTAATCTCCAAATTGATTTTCAGTGGACCATTTGGGTGCTTTTTGTTTTGTCAGTTGGCATATGTCAGCATAACAACACTGGTTGTATATCCTTTAAGACAGATGAAATGGAATAGCATGTCTGAACTGATTGAAGGTCTTCCAGACACTGTTACCGTCAGGTGTATTGCTTGGGTCCCTTTCTATTTTCATCCCAGGTTAGAGCTTGTTTCTCGTTCATGGCGAGCTGTCGTTCGTAGCCCTGAGCTGTTTAAGGCCAGACAAGAGCTTGGTTCAACAGAGGATCTACTGTGCGTGTGTGCTTTTGACCCAGAGAATTTATGGCAGCTTTATGACCCTCTAAGAGACCTATGGATCACTCTGCCTGTACTCCCCTCAAAAATCAGACACCTTGCCCACTTTGGTGTTGTCTCCACTTCTGGGAAGTTGTTTGTACTTGGTGGTGGTAGTGATGCTGTTGATCCATTAACTGGTGACCAAGATGGGAGTTTTGCTACCAATGAGGTCTGGTCGTACAACCCTGTAATGCGACAATGGAGCCAGCATACTTCCATGCTTGTACCACGAGCAATGTTTGCATGCTGTGTTTGGAATGGGAAGATTGTTGTTGCTGGTGGGTTCACCAGCTGCCGAAAATCAATTTCCCAGGTGGAAATCTATGATCCAGAGAAGGATGTATGGATTCCAATGCCAGACCTGCACCGCACCCACAATTCAGCATGCTCTGGAGTAGTTCTCGAGGGAAAGGTGCATGTCCTGCATAAGGGCTTGTCAACAGTGCTAGTTTTGGATAGTGCAGGATCTGGGTGGACAGTTGAGGGTCATGGTTGGCTCCAAGGACCAATGGCAGTTGTTCAGGGTGCCATCTATGTCATGAGCCATGGAATGATTTTCAAGCAGGAAGGAAAGACAAGCAAGGTGGTAGTTTCAGCATCCGAATTACGCAGAAGGATTGGTTTTGCAATGACTGCACTGGGGGACGAGATATATGTGATTGGAGGAGTAATTGGGCCTGACAGATGGAATTGGGATATTAAGCCAATGTCTGATGTTGATATCTTGACAGTTTGCTGTGAGAGACCAACATGGCGCCAGGCGACTCCAATGACACGGTGCCGCGGAACAATTCTTGGATGTACAAAACTGAGAATTTAGATTGGTAGGTGAAAATTGTGGTCTTGTTGGGGCGTTGATCATCTTGTACTGGTGACCAGGAATGTGACTTTGATCTCTGGCCGGCTTGTTTGTTTCTTGAGCCAGTCTTTTCCATGTTTCACTTTTGTAATTTGCTTGCAGGCGTTTCTGATGGAAACTCAAAATTTTCAGGGCAACAATCGTGGTCTTTATAAATCTGTTAAAGAACGACCTTCCGGCAAATGGAACTGTTACTAGCGTGAAATGACTACCCAACTTTTCTCCTCCTTGGGCATTCTGGGCCAACAAAATACCACCTGTTACTAGACTGATTTGCTTCTTTTTATTGTTTTCAAGGCCCCTATCAGAATTCACCATCGATACAGCCAGCCACTGTGATTTATAGTGCGCAACCAGCTCCCAATATTGTTAACGCAATGAACATCCTCCAAAAATAAAGCGCTTACAATAAAAGCCCAAAGGAAATAACGGAGAGTTAAACATGACGGCCCACGAGGACGAACAAAAACCCTCTAAACCTTAATCAAGAACCAGCAAAATAAGAAAACCTTAAGGAAGTTACTGCTTCTAGTTCTTGGTTCTCTTTTGTTTAACAGAAGATTTTAAGTAGAGAAATGGAGGACGCTCTAAATGAAGGAGAAAATAACAAAGAAATTGAGGTGGCCCCGGCTCTCATTGCGGTCCACCCCACCCAGGATTCTGTTGCAGTCGCCGTCGGGTCGGACCTACGCGTCTTCGACCTCCGGTGAGCAATCTCTTCGCAACATTGACTCTGTTTTTTTTTTACCAGAACATTATATGATCTCGTTACGCGGAATGTTCCTTTTCTCTTCGTGTTTGAGGCTTAAGGAACCTTTTATAGACTTAATTTCTATTGTCCAAGAATTGGATGTTTGATTAATTTTATATTCCGAGTTTTTTTAGAGAGGGCTGTGGGGTTCATCTTACGGATGATTCTGTTGAGCCTTTCCACAAGAATTCTATAAGAGCAATTCGGTATGGTGCAAACGGGAAGTACTTTGTATCAGCCGGTGATGATAAGCTTGTAAAGATATGGTCTACAAATAGTTGGCGCTGCATTTCTTCAGTGTAAGTTTTTGTCAAATTTTTACCATGCTTTTTATGATGCTAGGAAATGGATTTAGACATTAAGTCAAAGGGTTTCATTATAATTATACAAAAATTGTTCAATGGCCAAATAACTTTTTAACAGTCTCAGTTGAGATCTTCTGTGTAAGTTGGTTACTCATAGTTTGGACACAGATCGTGCAAGGATAATAAAAAGGAAAATGAAGTCTTATCCCCAAATAATTTAGGATTACATGCTTATATACATTTTAGAGAAGGAGAAAAATAAGAAACAATTTCTAGGGATTAATCTCCTAGGATTCCACACTCTCCTAGGAAGTGAAAATAGTCTCTTAGGATTCTATATTCTCCTAGGAAAAGAGAAAAATCCCTTAGCATCCCACAACTTTTAAAATACTGAGAAATTGACTTTTCTAAAATTGTATGCAGCTAATATACAAATTAAAACCCTTTGTCACACTCCCCTTCAAGTTGGTGAATAAGGATTTGTCATTTCCAGCTTGCCAATGATACTTTGAAATATTTGAGTACTCAACCCTTTGTAAGCACATCTGCAATTTGTCCTTCAATTGGAATATAAGTCATACAAATTAACTTACATTCCAATCTTTCTTTAATAGAGGCCCTATCAATTTCAATATTTTTTGTTTAGTTATGTCATACTAAATTATATGCAATATTTATCGCTAATTATTATCATGGTACAACGTCATTGGACCACTCCACCTTATCCGTAAGTCCGTCATTGGACCACTCCACCTTATCCGTAAGTCATCAAGTATAATCTTTCACCATAACAAATCATAAATTCCTAGTGCCATATATTTGAATTCCACCTCTACACTTGATAATGCCATAATATTATGCTTTTTGCTTCTCCGTGTTACAAGAATGCCACCCAAAATTGTACAATATCTGGGAGTATACCTTTTATTGATTGGTGATCCTGCATAATCTACATCAATATATGCTTCAACTGTTAACTCATTATTTCTTTAAGAATTCCTTTCCATGGAATTCCTTTCAAATAGTCTAGAATTCTACAAGTAGCAGGTAGATGAACTTCTTGGGGATCATGCATAAACTGGCTTATTACACTAACCAAATATGTTATATCTGGCCTTGCATGTGATAGATAAATGAGTTTTTTAACTAGACGTTGGTGCATCTCTCAATCAATAGAAGAACCTTCTTTAGTTTAACCAAGTTTATAGTTGGGATCTATAAGAGTTGGTGTTGGTTTACAAGCTAGTCTTCTTGTTTCTTTTATTAGTTAATTACATATTCTGCTGCGAGATGAAGATCCCCTATTTGGAATGAGTGCCTTCAATCCCTAGAAAATACTTTAAACTACCTAACTCCTTAATTTCAAACTCTCAATTAAACATTCCTTCAAAAATTGTCTCTCTTTTTTATCATTGTCAGTGACAGTTATATCACTAACATAAACTAGCAATGATGTAACTCCCCTTGAATTTGAATGTTTAACAAATAGTATATGATCACCTTGGCTTTGTTTGCATCCCATAAATATGCCAAACCATGCCTTTAGTGATTACTTCAAACCATAAAAGCCTTTTTTTTTAACTTGTAAAGTTTATTACTTGCCATACTATCACCAAATCTAGGAGGAATATTGATGCAAAATACTTAAAAAGTCAATAAAAGAAGTAAAAGAGAAAAAATTAGTCAACCACAAACTTTAATTTGGTGGGATGAATGGTGAGAATTGAATTGACAACAAAGACAGCGAAGACAACAAGGGATGAAATTTAAATTATGCTAAGATTCCTTATTAGATAGGAAGTAATAATAAGTTAGTATGTTATTCTAGTTGTAGATATTTTATCTTAGTTGTTTATGACTTAAACTTATAGAATTTTTATTAAAATATGATTTAAATTTGTTATGAACATTTTTTTTACTAGAACAAGAGTTCTAGAGACTTCTTTATAAACACGTGTCTACTCAACCCTTCAATAACAAGATATCCTGAATTTTTTAATAAGCTTGAGTTTTAGTTAGAAGGTGTGATGCTTTCTTTAAAGGGTGATTCTTAAACCCTAGGAGTGGTTCCTAGTTCCCTACCCTCCATTACTTGTTTACCTCACTGAAGTTCCAGTAACTTTTTCAACATACCCAGTGCACAAGGTTGCCCGTTTTGAGTATTCGATGAAAGGAGGACAACAAAAACAAGAATTGCAATCACCAATCTTTATGGAGGGTCTGGGGAGGGTCATGATGTACGCAACCTTCCCTTTGTAAAATCCAAAATTCCAGCAATATTAAAATTCTACCCTGAATTTTCAGTAATCAAACCTTGAAATTTCAGCTAATCCAAACTTGAAATTCCAACAAACTAAGCTGAAATTTAGATCTAAAATCTGATATTCCGGCAGCCTACGAACACTAAACAGCCCATACTTCCTAGTTTCTATGAGTTTTAGCCACTAATTAATATTTCTTCTATTTGTCCTACATAAAATATTTAAGGATATTTCTTTTTCCAAGTCGCCATAGAGAAATGCATTTTTTTACATCAACAATTGTAATTCCCAATTGAAGTTAGCTGCCAAGGATAAAACGACTGCTACTTTTTTCATTTTTGCAATAGGGATAAAGGTCTCAATGTAATCTAGTCTATATGTTTGATTGTATCCTAATAGCCATTGTTTTCACCTTATACTTGACAAAGATCCATTAGCCTTATACTTTAAGTTAATACCCATTTACATCCCACTAGTTTTTTCCCCCTCAACAATTCTACTATCTCTCAGGTTTTATTTTTTTCTAATGTATCCATCTCAACACTCTTGGCTTTCCTCCATTCTTCTTTGGATAATGCCTCGAATAAGGTCTAGCTATAGGAATAGTATTTAGGTTGATGAGGAAGGTTTTGTAGGAAGATGAAAATCTACGAAAGGATAAAATGTGGGCTAAAGGATTTAATAACCGCTTGGTACATTCTCTAGTTCCTTTTCTCAGAGAAATAGGCAACTCATTATTATCATCCTGGGTCTTAATTTCAGTGGATGGTTCAGATTGAAGGGCTTTAGGTATCTCACTTCATTTATTGGTGGATGATTTGGAGCAAATTCTTGTACTATCTTTGGGTCAGGACCGTCAGGTGGCCTTCTTGAGTACACCATCCCAAATCACCTTTTATCAATAGTAATATATATATCAAATTTATCATTCATCACAGATTCAATAGGATTAGGTTCCTTCTTTAACTTATTTACCCTAGGACTAAATGATGGTAGAGATGATAGATGGTGGAAAAGAGATGTCAAATGGATTTTCTAAGTTATTTCCTCTTTCTTTATCTTCTCTAGATATATAAACCTCTCATAAAGATAATTTTGGGAATAATAAAGTACATCTTTGATAAATGTTACATTAACAGATACATACATTTTCTTAGAAGGGGGATAATAATATTTATAGACCTTGTGACTGGGTGAGTATCCTAGGAAGATACATTTGACTACTATAGGCTCCAGTTTTTCCCTGTTAAAGACCATGAACATGAACAAATGCAATACAATCAAAAATCCTAGGCATAAGAATGTTAGAAGTTTTGACATTTGAATAAAAGTGAGAAAGACATGTCAGAGGAGTTTTGGAACCTAAGATACGTGATGGCATCCTATTGATCACATATGCATATGCGAGAACAACTTCTCCCCAATACTATTTTGGTACACTATGGCAGCATAGGAGTGCTCTAGTGATGTTTAAAATATAACCTCTTTTCCTTTCAGCCACTCCATTATGCTAAGTTGTATAGATACAAGATGTTCATGAAGAATGCCTTCTTTTTGAAAGTGTGATAATAAATTTTGGCTACAATAGCTTAATTTTAGTACCAAATTGATTTTGTCCCGTATAATGAAAACTACGGACAAAGTTACTCGCATCTAATTTATTTTTAACAAGAAAATCATGTGATACGAGTGTCATCATCAATGAAAGATACAAACAATCTTGCACTAGTGATATTAAGGATAGGAGGACCCCATATGTCACTATGAATTAAATAAAAAGAGGTAATTCTTTTATTGATAATGGGAAAAGACACACGAGTGTGTTTGACAAACTCAGATACATCACAATGAAAACTCGCTACATCTATCTCTTTAAAAGGAGAAACAAACATGATCTTTGAAGTTGCAAATGATGGATGACCCCAGTGAAAATGATGAAACAAAATAACATCCCTTTTTGATGATGAAAAAAGTGATAAAGATATATTGCTATTGCCAATGGATGATTGGTTTGAAGTTTCTAAGTAATAAAACCCATCCCTTTCATTAGCAAGTCCAATCCTCTTCCCCGAATCTTGGTCCCAACATTCACAAAAAGAAGAGTACAAAATGGCTATGCAGTTTATGTATAGAAACAAGATTAGTGGATAACTTAAGAACATCTAGACAATTTTTAATAAGATTAATGGGGTAAGTTGTATGTCTCCTATGCCAATAATAGTTATAAGAAACCCATCAACCGCAATAACTTTTCTATTACTTGGACAACAAGTGTAATTTCTAAATTGATGGATGGGAATGTCACATAGTCTGCGGCGCTTGAATCTATTAACCATAAAGGATTTTTTGAGGCATTAAATCCAATGGAACAAGAATGGTTACTTGAGAGAGCTAATGAACTCACGTGAGATGTTTTATTTATATGATCCAATATCTTTTTAAGCTTTTCAATATCTTCATTGCTGAATTCCCTCAATTCCTACAGCTTTTCTTGATTATTTTGAGTGATGTGGCCTGAACTCTCATGGTCCGTACTTTTGTTTGACACTTCGGCTGACATTTTTTGGTAATTTACGCATTAGTATTCAATGCTAAATTTTCTACTGTTTGTGGTTCAAGCATCAGTCTGTCAACTTTCTTCAGCTCTGCTGATTGAGATTGTCTCATATAGTGATGGGATTTCTTCTTTTCCCAAAACTTGAACCCTTATCTAATCAAACTCAGGATTCAGTTCTACAAGAGAATTATACACTATCTTTTTAAATAAAATTTTTTGTTTGAGCAGAACATTGACTACACTGCAGCTCAGCAGTCTTGTAGTAGTCCAATCCCTGCCACTAACTTTACAATAGATTGGCATATTCTGTGACCGATTTTCCTCATCTTATTGTTCTGATTTTTACTTTTATTTCATACACCTGAGCAACATCCTCAACCTTGGAGTAAGTTTGTTGAATAGCCTCCCAAATCTCTTTTGCTATTGAGAGAAACATGCAGGTATCACTAATTTCAAGTGTTATGGATTCTATAGCCATGACATAATAACAGAGTCCTTATCCCAAGATTCTAACCTAATTCTCCTTGCTTAGGGCTAAATCCTAATAGGTGACTCTATTTTGTTTTAACCTTAAGAATAGTTTTTACTAATTAAGACCACTTCAGATAGTTCTTGCCATTCAATCGATAAGTTGCTGAAATATTAGGAAGCCCACCTTTTGATTGAACATTTTTTGAATTTTGGGTGGGCTTTTGGATAGAATTAATTTCTGTGATTTTAGACATGTTTTTGTTATTAGAGTTTAAAGAAAAGAAATCGCATCGATGAAAAGGTGTATGGTCTGGTTGGGAAAGTGCAGCAATGAAGGCTGCACAATGATTGGAGATTGCAACAATGAACGCTACGAGAAATTGCAATTAAGGCTACAGAATTTTCCTTAGAAATCCTAAGGATCTGATTCCATGCCACAAAAAAAAGAGAAAATTAATTGTCTTATTCCTAAATGATTTAGGATTACATGCTTATATACACTTTAGAGAAGGAGAAACATAAGAAACAATCTCTAAGAATTAATCTTTCAGGATTCCATACTCTCCTAGGCAATGAAAATAGTCTCCTAGAAAATGAGAACAATCTCTTAGAATCCCACAACCTTTGGAATATCTAGAAATTGATTTCTAAAATGGTTTACAGCTAATATACAACTTGAAACCCTTTTTCCACAGATCTGTTATGTATTCTTGCCATCTACTGATTGGATTAATTTGTGAAAATCAAATGTACATCTTAGATGGAGTCCTTTACCTTGTCATATCAGCAACTGCTATTTCTGATCCAGAGTGGATATCCAACTCTTCTATTTACTTAATTAGATTCTTGTCAATATTTGGAGTTCTTGAAGTATTTGCGTTGGGATTTCTCTCATAGTTGTTAGGATGACAGGTGTTCTGAAAAGAGAGTGAGTACAGTTGCTATAAGCAAGGATGGGCTGTATGTTTGTTTTGCTGACAAATTTGGAGTTGTATGGGTTGTGGATCTTCATGGAATTGATGGAAGTGAGGCTTCAGTGAATAAGAAGGCTGCACCATTGCTTGCACATTATTGCAGCATCATTACAAGCCTTGTGAGTAATCTCAGCTCTAGATTTTCCCAATAAGTTCTGAGGCATTTATTTTGGAAATGAACTCTTATGCATTGTTCTACAATATTGTTATCTTTATTCAGTAACCTTACTCGTAAGAGCTTTTGCAGGAATTTTCCCCGGATGGAAGGTTTATTCTTAGCGCAGACAGAGATTTTAAGATTCGAGTAATTCAGTTTTCTTGTCCAGTGAATGAGCTGAATGTCTAGATGTTTGTCTCCTGTCTATCTCATTAGTTCTTATGACAGGTCACTGTGTTTCCAAAGAATCCTTTAGATGGAGCTCATGAGATTCAGAGCTTTTGTCTTGGGCATTCCGAGTGAGTTTTAACCGTTATTTATGTGGTAGTTTATACTTATAATGGCATAAAAGACGAAATTGCAATTATGGACCTGCAAGTATAATGCATTTCAATATCATGGATCAAATCACAGGTTTGTTTCCTGCCTTGCATTTATTTGCACTGTAGATTACCCCCAGGGGTTTCTTCTGTCTGGCAGTGGCGATTCAACAGTAAGCATTCTTAAGATTCCAACTTAGCATGGTTAAGAGAATGAACTTCATTTATGTGAAGTGTGGATGAAAAGTTGATTGGCAGTACTATACAGGTTCGCTTGTGGGAAATTGACTCTGGATCCCTCCTTCATACTTGTGAAGTTGGTCATAAGGTATCTCATCGTTGTTAAATGGTCCCTGTATTTCTTGTGTATCAAATATCACCTTGTTGCAATTCACGATGGATTTAACTCAAGTATGGATGTACTTGCAGAAAGTTGCAGTTGTTTTTTTCTTTTGCTCATTTCACTTGTTTACTGTTAGGCAGGGCACTTAGGCTCTAATGGCAGTAAAGAGGATTGTTCTGCTGTCATTGATCTGTGCACCATCCCAGATCATAATATTGTTGCTGTGGCCATTCAAAGGCAAGTTCTCAAACTTCAAAACTTATTTTCACTCTGATTAGGTCCTTTTTTAATGCACATTCATGATACATCTATCATTTTCTCTTTTAGCTTGCAAGGAATAATGATATTGAGCTGTGATCTTTCCTCTCAGAGTCTTAATATTGCAAAGGTAAGGGACCTGATTTCTATAGGCGAATGAAGAACAGAAATTAACAACCTACAGATATTCAGAATGCCGATCACTTAATGGTCTGGCACTTTTAAGAGATTACTTTACATTATCAATTCAGTCTTCATTATTTATTCCACTTGACCTGGAAATTTTGCAAGGTGGCTATGATCAATGATCAGTCATATGAATTAAGAAGCTTCCTAGATTCAAGTTTCTGCTATAAAGTTGAATACTTGTGTCCTGAAAAAACTTGATGATGAAAAATTCGCACGATTAGATATATCTCTAGGGACCTGTGCTTTCATCCGGTTTCATTCTTGTAGGTGGTTTCTACTGGTGGAGAAAACTACATTCCTACAAGTTTTGCTTGTAGCTGTTCTGGAGAGCTGTTGTGGACGATAACCGGTGTCTCTAAATTCCATGGTTCTGATTATAATTCTTTGGCCCGTGTGAGGGTTCTTTCCGGATTCAACACGAGCAATGCCAATTCTGCTGAACAGAAAGTGATTGTCTTAGCTGATAATGAAGTACCTGGGGCAGAGAAATTGCTTCACAAGTTGCAAGGAAGCGTCTTCATTAAGGAAGATGTTTTTGTAGCAGCGGCTGAAGCTGTAAAAACAGCAATGTGCAACTTGTTAATAAAGAAGCAGTACTCAGCCGATAGAAGAGAATTTAGAAAAAGAACTAGGAATGATAAGAAAACCAAACAATGATAAGGTCTTAACAATGGCATAATCATAATTGGGGACACTGGAGCTTGTAATGTTGTGTGTTAATTTTGGCGGCCATGAACTTCTGTTATTGCACTCTACAAGAAAGTGAGTGTGCCAGCATAGCGTACTGGGAAAGTTTATTGATTATGAGAACAGTCATGCTTTCCTATAATTACAAAAGTCACTAATTTTGTGGAACTGATGAATCAATCTTGAATTGAAGATTGGTTTGAGAGGCAATGATCGGTATTCAAGGATCCTGAAATGGCTGTTCAACACATGGTTGTGATGGTTTTCTTGCAGTAGCCCCACATTAGTGTCTGAGATCTGAGTCGGACTTTAGTGTATTGTCTGTGGCCTGTGGCCAGGTTCGTAAGATCATAATCTAACGCCGGCTGAGCTGTGTTGGACGCGTTATGAATATAGCAGCTGGGAATTGGGATTTTGTGTTACGCTTTTTGACGTTCGCTTAGGTTTAGCCATTTGCTCTGAGCAATTTCTTCCTTCTGAGTGGCATGCACTTTCTTGTTAATCTGATATTACCAAGTTATGACTGGACAAGCAGACAAAACGTCACCACGAGCGGGAAGTGCCTACTTGTATGTTGTATCCAATTGTTGTTTAGCATTTTTCTATATTAATTCGGCTGTCACGTCTGTAGTTGTCCCAGCTACTACTCTACCTCATCATGTCCAAGGTGACCAAGCTTTATTAAAGTCTTAATTACTTGTCTTGTCTGTTACCATCTGTTAAAGTGATCAAAAGGATAAGTCTTACTCATTGCCCTTCCACTTGTCTTGTTTCTGAAGTGATTTGCAACTTTGGATGCATATGCCATTTTCGTCATGTTTCATTATAAAAATAGACCTGCTTGTCCAACCTGTTTTGTCAATTTATACTGATTTGGAGGCCTATAAAACAAAATGAAATTTTCATAAACTATTACTTTCTTGCAAAATCTTGAGAGTGAAACTATACTGATTTGGAGGCCTACAAATCAAAAGCATGTTTGCTGTTTGGTCCATGATGAATAGAATTTAAGATGATACATATTATAAATGATCAAGATAGGCATATTAAAAAAAATACAGTGATGCTGGATGTTTGAACTACTGTGAAGAATACAGTGATGATTGCCCATTCAGAATCTTTCAAACCCATCCAACTTTCTCTCTGCAGATTGGAAAAACATGAGGAAGAAGTAAATGGGCAGGTGATAAATGGCAGGATTGACTAGGGACTAGCCTACTTGGAAGTAAATGCATATCCTGTTTGCATTTTCTTCCTGTTGGGACTGTGGCGTTACATGATAGTACTGCATTTGCATCTTTTTACGTGGAAAGGATTGAGATTTCTTTGATAAGTTGTTCTGATTAACTCATTTACTGTTACCTTTAGGACTATAACTTTCCACCTCTTAGCAGTAATAAGTTAGTTGAATCTCTACAATAGGCCTAACATCACTGACATAAATGATACTGTGTTTGCTTCTTTTATAAAGGATCAAGATAGGCATCACATTGTATACATTCCCAATCAGTTTCTTGTTTTCTTATGTTCTTGTTTTTAACTATTATTTTTGCAGATTGTATTCAAATACATAGTAAAACTCAATCATCTATCCCTTCATTACTCCATATAGCAGGTAATTTGGAAGATATGACTTTTATGTATGTATGATTTATCCA
>JAOSBP010000004.1:10934080-10951560 GCA_027563825.1 Erythroxylum mucronatum | reverse complement strand
ACGGTCTAGGTTACTCACAAGTCACTCCCAAAGCTACTGCCTGGAAGTTCTGGCAACGTCTGGATGTGGACATTCCAGTTGCTCCTCTATAACAAGCAATATACACATATCACATTCTGGCACAATTATAAGTGTTTGAAAATGCACATGTATGTATATGAAATATGAACAATGCATGTTCATGACAATCCCGGATATCGCTATATTATTCTCATTACAAAGTCAATCCTATCTCAGAACTCACCTATGTATAATTTGTACTTAGGTTTATACCTCAATGAAATCATTAAAATCATAATTCATAACTCATTGAATCACCTTCAAATTTTTCCCAAAAACATCATTTTAGGTCAACTTTACATGTTCTTTCTGACCCCGATAATGAAGTCATTGGCAACACTTTCTTCTAGAAACATGTTCCTTTATGCCTTAAGTTTCTAATGACACTAAAATCGTAGAAATTGGTCCAGTATTTTGAAAGATATTCTCCAAATAATTTGGATTGTTCTTAACTATAATAGTATTCTGTACTTGACTTCAATTCAGAAAATTGAAATTCTTTAAAGAAATTGAAATTCTTTAAAGATAGAATTAAAATTCGATCTCTTCATACAATTTGCAACCCTTTGTTTCTAGTTTTACTCTAATTTAAGAGTCATCTCATTTGGAAATCTACAGATCAAGATATAACTGAAATATGCAAGCATGTTCAGTGAAATCTTACCAGTTCATACTATTCCAAAAGGTTCCCTCACTTTCATTCAATCAATCTTTTTCAAATCAATTCAGAATGCTACCAATTTTTATAGAGAGATATAATAATGTGTTAGGAACCTATTAGTTGAAGAATGAAGTCATTTGGAGGTATAGAGAAGAAGTTATGGTCAAAAGAAGCAAGACTGTTCAGTTTACAAAAGGCTTTTGGGTGTGACAGATGAGGACAAAAATGTTAGACTATTTGTAAACACACTCAGTTAGACCTGTCCCACATTTTACACCCAATCTCTCTCAATTGATTTTAGATTGCTATGAATTGTTTGATGGAGAGGTAGAGCAATGTGTTACGAGTCCACTGGTTTAAATCTCATGTCATTCGGAGGTCGGACGAAGGACATATAGCTAGAATACTAAAGGATGTTCGTTAGCCTCCAACCTTCAAAGTCGTGATCGTCTGAATGATAGCAGGGTCGCGATCGTCTGGACGATAGCTAGGACGCAATCATCTGAACAATCTTTCTCATCTCAGACCATCATCTTACAACTATTTTCCAACTCTAAATTAATTCTTTTGACCATCTTTGAAAACACTTACATATTCACATATATGCATACATTCACAATGAAGAGAAACAGAGCCTTCATTTCTGTTTTCTTCAAAATGTTTCTGCACCTAGTTATACATATTTCCCACTACACTCATTCAGTTCCATCGACTCTTCCATTTCATCTTAACTCATCTCTATATCATAAATTTATCTTTCACATTAACCCTACACTTATTTTTGGTTCATGTCTCCAATCTAGCAAAAATATTCACAAATTTATACATATACACACAGTGAAAAAGGAAAACAGAGCATATATGTTTGTACCACTTACATAATTTCTGCACTCTTCTCATGCATATTTTCCTTAATATTTCTACTCAATAATCAACTCTACACTATCTGATATCAGAATAATCATCATATACGAAATGACAATATATCTAGATTTTCATCTTATTTACACAGTATTCATGAAAATGACCTTTATTTCCATGATCATGTAATGACAATTAAATCATCAAATTTATCACATATTCCTACTTCTCATAAAGATTACCACAATACTTACTTGTTACAACTCCAAAATCTTTAAATATCAAGAAGCCCTAATTTTCATGCAACCGCGTACTTCATCTTACAGATGGTTTGGGTCAACTTTTCTTGAGGCAAAAGAAATAGATAACAAAAATGGGAGTGGTAGAAGACAAGGGAAAACAAAGTTTAATTTTGAAATATGTTTGATGAAAAACTTTGTGTATAAGTGGAAATTTGAAGAAGACAATCACGAAGAGGATGAAGACAAGAACAATAATCTATCTTTCAAGGTTAAGAAAATTTAACTTAAAACTTGGACGCTTGTCCACTTCTGAAGACATTAGTGATGTGAGCAGGACCATGGACCATCGAGCAAGACCAGGCAAAGAGCTAGCCATGCCAGAAGGGCGCATGACCAAATCTAGGACCAAGAGACTTAAAGAGGCTCTTTATACACATATGGGCTTTTATCTTGAGAGGATGGCAAGCTCCAAGCCTATTAGAGAAGAGTTTAATGGAATTGAATCGAAACTAATCCATTTAACTCAAATCCTTGGACCAGATACACTTGGAGCTTGAAGATAAGAAGACTTGGGCTATTTTAATGCTTCATCACTTAAGCCGAAGGAGTGTTTGGTGTGCCACTTATTTTATTAGTGGGAGTGGGCTTTTTAATTCACTTAAGCCTAAGAGCATATGGATCCAGTAGTGGCGCCACACATCAAACTTATTTATTTAGTTTTTGGACTTTGTATTATTTTGAGCTTCCATGTATTTTTAGGCCAACCTTTTATTATTTAACTTAGGTATAAATATGTGTCTTTAGGTCAAATTTTTGTAACTTTTAGATCAGAATTGCTGGAGTGTTATCGGCTTCAATAGGGAGAAACATTATTCTCTTGTTCTTGTTACCTTTCGAACCATCTTTCACTTATCAATTGCTTTCCCAATTGTGGCGTGTCGATTGTTCATTTCTCTTGGTTTTATTTTGATCATCGGGATTGTTTGGAACAAGTTTCCAAGAGGTGTCGTAGAAATCAAAACCTTGCATATCCTTATTTTCTTGATTGTTGAATTCGAAATTTCCATCATTCTTAATTCCTCAAGGTTGAAAACACACCCAAACAAAACACTCATCGAAAACATCATCAAATTGACATCAATCTTTCCATGGTGCGCGTTATTTTGGTATCAGAGCCTTTGTTTGGAGGAGAATTCTTATTCAACTCCATCAAAATTTAAGAAACCACTGCCTATCACCATCCAATTATCGTTGGATCCTCAATTCAGGTGTGAATTAACTTTTGGCCTAGGATTTCAATCTTTCTTTTTGTTCTTATTTTAGCTAGGGTTTTCAATTATTCTTCTTGTCGCTTTTGTTGAAACTTTCAACTTACATCAAAAAGTCGAAAAAAAGTTCAAAAAAATCTAAAAAACAAATTTTTTTTTCAAAAAAGAGTCTAAAAAAGAGTCGACAAAAAAATTCGAACAAAAAAATAAAAAAGAAAGTCTGAAAAAAGTCTAAAAAAATTTGAAAAAAAGAGTACCAAATCACTAAAAAAAATTTATGTTTTCCCATACTTTTTACTTGATTGTGGTTTATTTGAATCGACCGTGACGAATAGTTTCAAAATTTTTCAGATTTGATAACTTATTATTGGTTATTGGTTTGGGTTGTTTGTTACTTGTTATTTGAGCTACATTTGGGAACATTGATTTGTTGAAGCTGTGGTTCTAATTGTAACTTGGAATTCAGAGAACATTAAGTGGTAAAAGGCAAGAGTTTGTGAGCTTATTTGAGGAAGTCATTGCCGTGACTTAAACACGAGTGGAGTGATAAATTCTTGAGTGAAACACGTGAGGGAGTGATTGTGAGGTTGTTTTCTACTAACCTTCATTTTGCAGGAAAGACCATTCACTAAAATGTCATAGGAAAGTGGGAATCAGGATGAAGGTAGAGTGGGGGAGATGAATGCCCTTACATTGAGAGTCATACAATAGTCATTTGAGAGGTTCAATCTCTCTTTTAAATGCATAAGGGAGACATTGGATAGTCATGCTCAGCAGATAGATGAGCTTAAACGTGGGGGACGTGAGGAACCTCAAGTTAAGCGTGCTGCATTTCACCAACAAGCACCACCACCTCGTCGTCAACCACCATGGTATGAGCCTAAGGAGGAGGAGTTTGATGAGGAGGAGGAGGACTATGAAGAGCGCATGCCCAGGAGAGCTCGGAGAGGAAAACCCCTCAACAAGTGAGATGGAGACCTCAAATCTATTAAGATGCAGATCCCAACATTCAAGGGGAGGAATGATGTTGAGGCATACTTGGAGTGGGAAAGGAAGGTTTATTTGATCTTTGAGTGCCATAACTTCTCAAAGGAGAAGAAGATAAAACTTGCTGCTGTTGAATTTATTGATTATGCACTAATATGGTGGGATCAGCTTATGACCTCTAGGAGGAGGAATGGAGAGAGGCCCATCAATACTTAGGCAGCAATGAAAGCATGCATAAGAAAAAGATTTGTAACTTGTTACCATTATAGGGAGATGCATCAAAAGCTCTAAAGACTCACACAAGAGTCTAAGTTAGTAGAAGACTACAACAAGGAGATGGAGATTCTTATGATCCGTGCTAATATAGTGAAGGACCCCAAGGCCACCATGGCAAGGTTCTTGAGTGGATTGAATAGGGAGATAGCAAATGTGGTAGAGTTACAGCATTATTGGGAGATTGAGGACATGGTAAACATGGCCATGAAGGTGGAGAGACAGCTCAAAGCTAGAGTGATAGCAAGGGGTGGAGCAAGTTCTAGTTACTCATGGAACTCAAAATGGCCCAAGAAGGAGGAGAAGTCCAAGGATAAGGGGGTGGACTTCAAGGAAGCACCTAAGAAACCAATTGGGGGATCTAATAAAAAAGGTACTTCTAATACCCAAGCTACTTCTAGTAAACATTCATTTATAAAATGTTTTAAATGTTTAGATACTAGCCATATTGCTTCTCAATGCCCTAATAGAAAAGTGATGTATATGAAGGATAATGGGGTTATTGATTCTGAGGATAGTGATGTTGATGATTTGCCATGTGATAGTGTTTGTGATGATGATGATGAATGTGTGGAAAGAGCTGTCACAGGAGAAGCACTTGTGGTTAGGAGAGAGTTAAGTGCTAGAGTTAGAGATGAGATTTTGGATCAGAGGGAGAACCTATTCCATTCAAGGTGTTTGGTGGGTGGAAAGGTGTGTAACTTGATCATAGATGGAGGTAGTTGTACCAATGGAGCTAGTCGAACTATGGTGGAGAAATTGAGCTTGACATGTAGGAAACATCCGAAGCCATATAATTTACAGTGGTTTAATGATAGTGCGAATGTGAAGGTGACTAGACAAGTACTGGTGCCATATTCTGTAGGGAGGTATAAGGATGAAGTGTTGTGTGATGTGATACCTATGGAGGTAGGACATTTGCTATTGGGGAGGCCTTGACAGTTTGATAGGCGAGTATTACATGATGGGTACACAAATAAGTACTCATTCAAATTCAAGGGCAATAACTTCACTTTGTTACCTTTATCGCCTCATGAGATCTACCTGGACTAGGTTAAAGCTTTACAAAGAGAGGAGGGTCTGGGTAGTGAGATAAAAAAAATGATGAGGGAAAACAAACCTAAAAGAAAAGAGATATTGGTCCAATGGGGAGTGATTGCACAGGTGAGGAAAAGAAAGCGGGATGTGCAGAGAGAAAAAAAGAGTGAAAAGAAAGAGAAAATAGTGAGTTTGTATGCTAAAGGAAAAGACACGAGGAGAGCAATTGGAGAGAAGAAAGTACTTGTGATAGTTAGGTATAAAAAGTGTTTAGTTTCTGATACTAACCCTCTTGATTCTTTGCCCAGTGTATTTTCATCTCTTTTGCAAGATTATTTAGATGTCTTCCTTGATTAGATGCCTAAGGGACTGCCACCCTTGAGAGGCATAAAGCACCAGATAGCCTTTGAGCCCGGAGCTTAGATTCCTAATCGCCTAGCTTATAGGAGCAATCCTGAGGAGACAAAGGAGCTTCAAAAGCAAGTGGATGAGCTACTGGAGAAAGGACATATGAGGGAGAGCTTGAGTCCTTGTGTTGTGCCTGTATTGCTGGTGCCAAAGAAAGATGGAACCTGGAGGATGTGTGTGGATTGCAGAGCTGCGAATAAAATCATTGTAAAGTATTGCCATCCTATTCCTAGGTTAGATGATATGCTTGATGAATTGCACGGTGCATGTATCTTTACAAAGATTGATTTGAAAAGTGGATACCACTAGATTAGATTGAAACCAGGAGATGAATGAAAAACTACTTTTAAAACTAAATATAGGTTGTATGAGTGGTTAGTTATGCCATTTGGTTTAACTAATGCACCCAACACTTTTATGAGGTTGATGAATCATGTCTTGCGTGCATTTCTTGGTAAATTTGTGATTGTTTACTTTGATGACATCTTGATATATAGCACTAATCTTGATGAGCACGGCATGCATGTGAGGTGTGTCTTGGATGTATTGAGACGGTAGAAATTGTATGCGAACCTTCAAAAGTGAACATTTTGCATTGATAGACTTGTATTCTTAAGGTTTGTAGTCAGTGTTTAGGGAGTAGAGGATGATAGTGAGAAGGTGTAGGCTATTCGAGAGTGGCCAGTGCCTAAGAGTGTTAGTGAGGTGAGGAGTTTTCATGGACTTGCCAGTTTTTACGGGAGGTTTATAAAGGACTTTTTTACTATTGCTGCTCCGTTGACTGAAATAGTCAAGAAGGAGAAAGGGTTTACATGGGGTAAGGAACAGGAACATGCATTTTTAGAGTTAAAGGATAAGTTGTGTTCTGTTCCTATTCTTTGTTTACCTGATTTTGAGAAAGCTTTTGAGGTTGAGTGTGATGCTTTTGGGATTGGTATAGGTGCTATGCTTTTACAGGAAAACAAACTAGTTGCATATTTTAGTGAAAAGCTTAGTGGTGCACAACTCAATTATCCAACTTATGACAAGGAACTGTATGATGTGGTGAGCGTACTGGAGGTGTGACGACGTTACCTTCAGCCTAGAGAGTTTGTCATTCGGACGGATCATGAGTCCTTAAAGCACTTGAAAGGACAAGGTAAGTTGAGCAAGAGACATGCCACTTAGGTGGAGTTTCTGGAGACCTTTCCATATGTGCTTCGCTACAAACAAGGGAAAGAGAATGTGGTAGTTGATGCGTTGTCTAAGAGGTACACTTTACTTTCTGCTCTTAGTTCTAAACTTTTGGGTTTTGAGCAGCTTAAGGATTTGTATGCTTCAGATGTTGACTTTGCTATTGTTTATTCTGCTTGTGAGCATGTTGCATTCCAAAAATTCTATAGGCATAATGGCTATTTGTTTTGAGGTAGTTAATTATGTGTGCCTAATTATTCTATGTGTTCTTTATTTGTGCATGAGGCCCATAGTGGTGGATTAATGGGTCATTTTGGGGTTGCTAAGACTTTGGATATTTTGTATGAACATTTTTATTGGCCTGGAATGCGTAGGGATGTTGAACAAGTATGTGCCAAGTGCATTGCATGTAGACAGGCAAAATCCACTGTCAAACCTCATAGATTGTATACCCCTTTACCTGTGCCTACTGAACCGTGGGTTGTTGTTTCTATAGACATTGTTTTGGGCTTGCCTAGGACAAAGAGGGGTTTTGATAGCATCTTTGTTGTGGTTGATCGATTTAGTAAGATGACGCATTTCATTGCATGTCATAAGACTGATGATGCTGTGCATGTTGCTGACTTATTTTTCAGAGATGTTGTTAGATTGTATGGCATTCCTAGGTCTATTGTGTCTGGCAAGGATGCTAAGTTTTTGAGCCATTTTTGACGAGTGTTGTGGGGCAAGTTGGGTACAAAATTGCTTTATTCTACTACTTTTCATCCACAGACAGATGGACAGACCAAGGTAGTTAATAAGACCTTAGGTACCTTGTTGCATGTTATAGTGGGTAAGAATTTGAAAACTTGGGGTGAATGTTTTCCATTTATTGAATTTGCATATAGTAGGAGTGTGCATTCTACCACAGGTTTTTCACCTTTTAAACTTGTCTATGGTTTTAATCCTTTGACTGTTTTGGATTTAGTGCATTTACCTTTGTATGAGTTGTCTAGTATAAATGGCAAGAGGAAAACTGAGATGGTTAAGGAGTTGTATGAGAAGGCAAGACAACATATTGAGCAGAGGAACAAGGTCTATGCAAAGCAAGCCAACAAGGGGAAAAAAATGGTGACCTTTGAACCTGGTGATTGGGTTTGGGTGCATCTGAGGAAGGAGAGGTTTCCTACCCAGAGGAAATCCAAGTTGGATCTTAGGGGTGATGGTTCATTCCAGGTGTTGGCGCAGATCAATGATAACGCATATAAAATTGATCTTCCAGGTGAGTATAATGCGTCTGCTACTTTTAATGTTGTTGATTTTTTCCTTTTGATATGGATTCAGATTCGAGGACGAATCTTCCTGAGGAGGGAGGGACTAATGTGAGTAGGACCATGGACCATCGAGCAGGACCAGGCAGAGAGCTAGCCATGCCATAAGGGCCCATGACCAAAGCTAGGGCCAAGAGTTTTAAAGAGGCTTTTTATATGTATGTGGGCTTTTATTTTTAGAGGATGGCGAGCTCCAAGCCTATTAGAGGAGAGTTTAATGGAATTGAGCCCAAACTAATCCATTTAACTCAAATCCTTGGACTGAGTACACTTGGAGCTTAAAGACAAGAAGACTTGGGCTATTTTAATTCTTCATCATTTAAGCCCAAGGAGTGTTTGGTGCGCCACTTATTTTATTAGTGGGAGTGGGCTATTTAATTCACTTAAGCCTAAGAGCATATGGATCTAGTAGCGGCGTCACACATCAGACTTATTTATTTAATTTTTGGACTTTGTTTTATTTTGAGCTTCTATGTATTTTTAGCCCAACCTTTTATTATTTAACCTTGGTATAGATATGTGTCTTTAGGTCAAAATTTCACAACTTTTAGATCAGAATTACTGGAGTGCCGTCGGCTTCAATAGAGAGAAACATTATTCTCTTATTCTTGTTACCTTTCGAACCATCTTTCACTTATCATTTGCTTTCCCAATTGTGGTGTGTCGATTGCTCATTTATCTTGGTTTTATTTTGATCATCGGGATTGTTTGGAACAAGTTTCCAAGAAGTGTCGTAGAAATCAAACTTTACGTATCCTTATTTTCTTGATTGTTGAATTCGAAATTTCTATCCTTCTTAATTCCTCAAGGTCGAAAACACACTAAAATAAAACATCCATCGAAAACATCATCACATTTACATCAATCTTTTCGTGGCGCGCGTTACTTTTTATGTAGACCTGATCCATATTGGCCTTATGATGAAAAAATCCGATATGGAAGCTATATAAAGGTTAAGGTCTACTACAGTTGCTTATATCCATCGTAAGCATACATTTTTTTCTGACCCATTAAGAGAGCTTACCTATTGAAAAAATTGTAGAAAGACCTAAACCGAGTGTCGGTGAACAACTTTCTCAATTGTCCTGGGAAGATCGGAGTTCGTTTTGGCATCAAAAATTGCTTTGGAACTTTGAACGGAACCAAAATCAGGTATTCTGCAATTTCTTCATTTTTACCCTTTTATGTATGATCCTGGGTACGTAATAAAGTATGTACTACGTATTACATTATAATCTCCTTAAAATTCTACTAGAAAATATGATAAAGATGGTATATGTTTATAGGTATAAAATGAAAGTGTTGGATCTTTGACGTCTATACCAAATTGGCAAGTAAAAGGTCAATCTATTTAAAATCATTATTTAAGCTATTCACAAGAAAGCACATAACTACTATCATACATAATGGACCCATGCTCATCATCACAATTATTACCAAGGTTTCCAACTTTGAAAAAGTCTCTTACAATTATTGTAGCTAGGGCTAATTTGTGGAAGTAAAATCCCTACAGAAACCCTTTTAATCCGATTTTATCCCAAGACGCATAAATGGGTCTTCATGTTTCCGGCTAATTATGATTACCCGTCTCCATCTTTGAACATTATGGAAGTGGGGATCGAGTTCCACTACCTTATCTCTGTTAAAATGTAACTCGGATTTGACGTTAGCTTTTCAGATAAATTATCTGATGGCTCAATTAGCTAAATTATCTGATGGCTCAATTTAGTCATGTAGTTTAGGGCCTACCAAAATGGGAGCCCTAGGTTCTGCGTGTATAGAAAGTGGAAAACGTTAAATAAAGCGAAAACGACGCAGCACCTATGCGGAGCCCAGCGCTTATGGGGATAGGTCATAAGTTGGGAGGAATTGTGCTTTGTTAATCTTCTTAACATGTAGCCAATAGTCTTCTGATGTATCCACATCGTATGGGCCCCAAGAAGTTTTACCCTTTTCACCTATAATCTCTCCATGCAACCTTTTGTTAAGTTTTCGCCTCATTCTCTTTGCTGCCTTGTTTAAACTCAAAAATCAAAAACAAGAAAACGTAAAAACCTGAAGACTTATGTGAGGTAAAGCAAAGTCAAGATTAGGGTTAGAAGTTTAAGCTGTAGAAACAAAGAAAATGTGAAAGAGAGAGGGATAGCTGTCTATCCTTCAAGTGCGTATGTTCATTTCCGTTTCAAGTTGACAACTGCAACAAAATAGAAATGATATCAAGAACTAAACATGCATGTATACGTCAGCTTCATCTATCCAAAACCATTATGATGCTTTTCCCATCATATACTCTTAATACATGCATGTATACATCATCTTCATCTATCCAAAATCATTATGATGCTTTTCCCATCATATACTCTTTGTTTGTCTTTCCATAAACTGCAAGCTTATAAAGAAGCTAAACGCAATTCAGAGAGTTATCCTACGCCTTTCTTTCAGACCCAGTCCTTTCTGTTGAATAGCAAACGCTTCTTTTCCCTCTTATCTCTTTCCCTGTGCAAAAGTTGCAAATTCACCAACATAATTTGATGAATGAGCAACAATGAAAACCAACACATAAAATGAATGACTAGTTGCTCACGATTTCATGTGAGTTATGATTATGAAGGGAATCGATCATTGCAAGGGAAAGAACTTAATCAGAATTCGAGGGAAAGTGGGAGAATTCCAGTTTTTCTCGTCTGTTTACTGTCCATTCAATTCATGGAAGCTACAGAAATTTAGGAGGCCTTTCACAAGTTCCCAGAGAGAGTCTGTTAGTGAATGGTAGCCATAGGAGGTTGAATGTGCTTATAAAATATTTATCTGATCATTTTCCTTCTTTTTCCATTTCTGCTCGTTTGGCCTTGGCAGGGCAAAAAGATATATTCTTTCTCTTCTACTAAAGAACCCGTAGACGTGTTCTGTTGACAATCATCTGCAGCAATTACTATAATCATCCAAGGTTAGTTTAGTTTGCTACTTGTCATTTTTCTCTGTCTTGTTCTCTAAGGGCATCATCATCATCATCCACTGTCTTGTTCGCTCCGTCTATCTTTTGTTAATCTTGAAGCTGACTTGTTCGCAGATGGTGGTGAAAGTTGGGTGCTGAGAAACCACATAAAAAGAGATAATTATGTTGAGGAATAGATCAAGAACAGTAACCAGCAAGCAAGCGATAATGACTGATCACAGCTCTCAATCACCTTCAGCTCTAAGTAAAAAACAGACGACATTTTTCCTCGGTTCACCGAGGTTCAAAGCTTTCATTTTTAAGGGGGTTCCTGAAACTGAACCTGTGAGGAGTCCAACATCAATTCTCGAAACTTCAAAACGTATCTCTCCTCTCAAGAACCCTTTTTGGTGCGACTCAAACCAGCCTAAGTCCCCAAGATTTGTCCCAGAGAACAAACACTCGTGGGAAAAATTGGACACAAAAGGCATTGTGGCCGTCATAGATGATATACGGGGTAATGAACCTGTTGAACAGGACAGTAACCTGATGTCAAAACCTGGCAACAGAGCGATCTTGTTTGGTACCAAGCTTAGGGTCCAAATACCTCCATTACCTAACGTATTGTCTCCAGTTGAGTCACCTACGTCGCCAGGAGACTTTGGAATCAAGACAAGGAACAGAGAAGTGTTATCTGGGCTTTCCATGCAAGCTAAGGATTCTCCTCGTGCGTTCACAGGATGTTTATCCATAGGTGAAATGGAACTGTCGGAGGATTATACATGTGTGATAACTCATGGTCCTAATCCAAAGACCACCCATATATTTGACAACTGCATCGTGGAAAGCTATACTTCCGATTCTGCAACCAACGGTTTCCTCAGCTTCTGTCACACTTGCAGGAAGCCTTTGGACCCGGAAAAAGACATCTATATGTACAGGTAAAGCAAAAATGTCTCCGTTTTCCTCGTTTTCAGCTGCCAGTTCTCCCATTCCTTTCGGACCTTTTGGCTTAGCTTTGGCCTAAACTTTTGTCATCTGTTACCAGGGGTGAAAAAGGTTTCTGCAGTCACGACTGTCGTCACCAGGAAATGTTGTTGGATGATGGAGTAGAGAATTAAGAATCTGGCCATTCAAGTTTTGGTCTCGAGTCTGCCCTACTTCAGAATTCTCAGATGTCAAAGCATATCTTGCAGTTATCTAAACCCAAATCTTCATCATTATCTCTCTCTTTCCACTTGTATTTCAACCCTCTCCCCGGAGGATTACACAAAATATGGTTGTGTGGAATTTTTGTTTTAAGTCGTAACTTTTAGATTCTGTGCTTATTTCCCACATTACAATTTTGGGTTGTCACTGGTTGATGATGCCGATGATGATGTATGATTGAATCATATACTTGAAATTGTTAATCTTGATCACCAATCATTTCAGCAGTGAAGATTCTGAGCCCGTGGCCCCGTGTTACTTTCTTATCTCTTCTGCTCGTTACCATTTTTGTTTTGTCTGATTGGGTTGGGCATTATATTTATTTATAAACATGGCAGAAGATTAACCTGCCACTTTGACTTTGTCACCCGAGTAGCTCCAAACTCACGTCTCATGAAGGATGGTCAAGTAAACGTTAGGAGTGGTTGAGAACTTTGGTGTATATTATATTACATGCACATAGATGATAGATCCAGACTAAACTTCAATTATTATTTTTTATTTATGTATAATACTATTCACCAAGAACCAAGTCTCTTACCTGCACCATATTAACTGTAGTCTTTTGTTTTTTTAAAATAACATTAAGAATATTTTGGTCATTTCTGAATACTTTAAAATGCTTTTTAATATTAAGAATTTCTAAATTATTTTAACCAAAATATTAAAATCAAGTTAAAACAATAATACCAGTTCAATCAATTATAGAACAATCTATATTTTAATATCATAAAATATATATTAATAGTTCATAATTATAAAAAAATTATTTTTAGTTTAATTTTTTTAATAAATCTTGTTGTGATTAATTAATCAGTCAATTTTTATAAATTAATAAGTTTTATAAACTAAAATAATTCAATTAATTTTCAATTAATAATTTTTTTCAATTAAATTTTAAATTTTTCGTCAAATAAAAACAATTTTTATTTTTATTTTAAAATTTTAAATTCATATTTTAAAATTTTAAATTTATTCAATCTTTCATTGAATTTATAATCAGATTAATTTTTAAAATATTGATATTTACCTTTGTGATATCTAATATTACCGAACTGCGTCTCTCACTAGAAGTCATCCTACTTATTAAGTATATATACTAAGGACGAGTTGGGATGGACGACCACGCAATCCATCCCAACCGGTCATTTAATCCAACGGTGACAATCACCCCCTCTCCCTCTCTGAAAGTTCTACAGCCATCCCGCTCTTTCATTTAATCCGACGGTTTAAAAGTTTGGAGCTATCTGTTCATTGAATGTTGTGCCTACCCAGTTATATCTGTCCTTTATCTTTATTATTACTTTCCCTCTTCCATTATTTGCTTGCTTAACCTGGAGTTGTGCAAAGGTTTGTCTTCTCCCCCCTTGCGTTCCTGTACAGTGCTATACCGTCGATGTCTTCTGTGTCTGGTGAGTTTCCCTTCTTTTGTTTTCCTTTTTGGCTTTGTGTTTTTTTCATTCGATTTTCATCCAGGTTTTACTGTGTATACAGATGTTCGCTCTTTGATGTAGCTGTGATAAGTTTTTCTTTTGTTTCTTTGCAGTTTCTCACCGGTACGTGTGTCACTCTTTCAGACATAGTGCTCTGCCGTCGATGTCTTCTGTTCTCTCCCATGTTTTTCTGTTTCTAATTTGGTAAGTTTTACTTTCCCTCTTCCGTTATTCGCTTGCTTAACCTGGAGTTGTGCAAAGGTTTGTCTCTCTTCCTTTACCTCTCCCCCCTTGCGTTCCTGTACAGTGCTATGCCGTCGATGTCTTCTGTGTTTGGTGAGTTTCCCTTCTTTTGTTTTCCTTTTTGGCTTTGCGTTACAGATGTTAAACATAGATGGATGTTCGCTCTTTGATGCAGCTCACCGGCAGTTTCTCTGCTCTGCAGCTGTGATAAGTTTTCCTTTTTCCTTTTCGTCTTTTTGTTGTTAAGTTGTCGGATTTTTCTTTTGTTTCTCTCCAGGTTCTCTTCGGCAGGTCGATGTTTTCTATGTCTGGTGAGTTTCCCTTATTTTGTTTTCCTTTTTGGCTTTACGTTTTTTTTCGTACGATTTTCACCCAGGTTTTACTGTGTATACAGATGTTAAACATAAATGGATGTTTTACAGTTCTCTGCCGTCGATGTCTTCTGTTCTCTCCCATGTATTCCTGTTTCTACTTTGGTAAGTTTTCGTTTTTTCCTTTTGTTTCTTTGCTCTGCAGCTGTGGTAAGTTTTCCTTTTTCCTTTTCATCTTTTTGTTGTTAAGTTGTCGGCTTTTTCTTTTGTTTGTCTGCAGGTTCTCTCTGGCAGGTGTCTCGCTCTTTCGCACAGTACTCCGCCCTCGATGTCTTCTGTTTTCTTGCTCTCCCATGTGTTTCTGTTTCTACTTTGATAATTTTTAGTTTGTTCCTTTTGTTTCTCTTCTCTCGGCCGTCGATGTCTTCTGTTCTCTTCCATGTGTTTCTATTTCTACTTTGGTAAGTTTTCATTTTTTTTCTTTTGTTTCTCTGCTCTGCAGCTCTTTTGCACAGTGCTCCCCCCTTGATGTCTTCTGTTATCTTGCTCTCCCATATGTTTCTGTTTCTACTTTGGTAAGTTTTAGTTTTCATAAATCAATAATAAATGGGGAGAACTTATTGAGGGTCAGTTGAAGACAATAAAGATTGGAGATATGGTGTGCATAATTGAGTCCATTGTGAAGGCTATTTTTCACCGACGACCACTATGGAAATGAAAGTAATTTTTTTTCCTTTTGTTGTATTGGGAGATCTGACAGCAGAAGAAATCGCTGAAGAAGTGCGTCACATAGACAAGGCATGCTATGTAGATAACAAGGTGACGGGAATGTTGGTTCCTCATCAGATTTGAGAAGACCCATAACTTAACATATGAACGGGTTGATCAAAGACCAGGAGAACATCTAAAGCGGGTCTCACTTTTGTATCGTCTCACTTGCATGGCGCTTCATTGTTCTTAATTTCACTTCTTAAAAAGAGATGTTTTCTTGCCCTTCTAAGCTTTCCTTTCGTCTTACTTTTGTCTTCCTCACAAAAATGTATAGGATAAGGATTTTGGTTTTGCGGTTCCGTCTGCTTTTTAGTTTAGCGCTTCTGTGTGTTTTTCTTTCTTCGTGTAACTTTGTATTTGCGCCTTGAGCCTGACTTTCCATCGTCTGATTTCGGTTTGATGATAAGAGCTATGTTGAAGGTATGTGATAATGAGATGAATAGAAGATTCCGCTTGCCTTTTAGTTTACCATGCTTTTATGCATTCCGTCTGCTTTCGGTTATCGGGTTCCGTCTGCTTTTTAGTTTACCGCTAGGGTCTGGTTTTCTTTCGTCTCACTTCCTGTTTGCGCCTTGCGTCTGACTTTCCATCGTTTGATTTTCGTTTGATTACACATCGTCTATTTTTCTTCCCTCTGATTTTTGTCTTTGTTCCTTCTGTTTGTTTTGTTGACGCCTCCCGTGACCCAGCGATCTTTTGGCAGATCCGACCTCCCTCCACTATTTTGAGCATAACTTCTTCGTTCGACATGCGATCGACCTGATTTTCGAAGCGTTGGATTCCTAAGACATTTTTCTATCTTTCCACATAAGATTGATCGGATTTGGAAATAAATTGACAGATCGATCGATTCAAAGTGAGATGCTCGATGGAAAAAGCCTGAACATAGATCGGTTTTTTTAGGATATCTGGAGCTATAGAGCTCGGAATTAGGTGATTGAAGTTGCAAATTAAACTAGCCGATCTCGCTTTTGTATCGTCTGACTTTCATGCCGCTTCTTCGTCTTACTTGTGTTCAGAGTAAAGTGTATTTTTATTGTTGTTAATTTCACTTCTTAAGAGAGTCGACACGTTAGACTATGAACAAGATATCGGTTTAGAATTATCATAATATAAAAAATTAGATATAACAGTTCCCTACCTTTTTTGCCACTTCTTCGTCGCCGTTTCTAATCATTATACAACTGCTGCTTCACTCAGGTTGAGCGACTGTAATAATGTTTTTCTCCCCTTCTAAGCTTTCCTTTCGTCTTACTTTTGTCTTCCTCACAAAAATATATAGGATAAGGATTTTGGTTTTGCGGTTCTGTCTACTTTTTAGTTTAGCGCTTCCGTGTGTTTTTCTTTCTTTGTGTAACTTTGTATTTACGTCTTGCGCCTGACTTTCCATCGTCTGATTTCGGTTTGATGATAAGATTTATGTTTAAGGCATGTGATAATGAGCTGAATAGAAGATTTCGTCTGCTTTTTAGTTTGCCACGCTTTTATGCATTCCGTCTGCTTTCGGTTATCGGGTTCTGTCTGCTTTTTTGTTTACCGCTAGGGTATGGTTTTTTTTCGTCTCACTTCCTGTTTGCGCCTTGCATCTGACTTTCCATCGTTTGATTTTCGTTTGATTACACATCGTCTATTTTTCTTCCCTCTGATTTTTGCCTTTGTTCCTTCTGTTTGTCTTTTGTTGACGCCTCGCGCGGCCGACCGCCCAGGCGCTGGCCGAGCATCTTTCCACATAAGATTGATCGGTTTTGGAAATAAATTGAGAGAGATCGATCGGTTCAAAGTGAGATGCTCGATGGAAAAAGTCTGAACATAGATCGGTATTTTGACGATATCTGGAGCTATAGAGCTCGGAATAAGGTGATTCAAGTTGCAAATTAAACTAGCCGGTCTCGCTTTTGTATCGTCTGACTTTCATGCCGCTGTTTATACTAACGTATGCTAAGGGACCAATCGTCTGATATTTCTTAAACCACTAAGTGAAGATCGATTCAAGGAAATCAAACGGAACCTCAACATGGTGATGCTAAGAGACCAATCGTCTGATATTTCTTAAGTCAAGACAGAAGGACGGAGAAGTTAACGACGTTTGCAAAAGTAAGTTACAGATGATAAATTGGTTCGCAAGAATGATTTTGGAGGGAAAAGCCGTGACAACCTTGAGAATCGAACCTGTTCTAGAATTCTCTTCAAAATCCCCAAACACCTTGGAGTTTCTACCGGATACAGAAACTGTTCATTTCGCAAGTTCTCTGAGATTTCTTTGCAACCTACCATTACCTTGTCAAAATCAAAAGAAT
>JAOSBP010000004.1:10918529-10933980 GCA_027563825.1 Erythroxylum mucronatum | reverse complement strand
ATTCCAGCTATTTCGAGCGCAAAAGATATCTAAAAAATGCCATAAAAGAGACATATGATCGTCAAAATGAGCTAGATAAATATATCTTAAGTTTAAGTTATCAATAAATATTTTTTGTTTATACTAAAATAAATTAAAATTTATTAATAATGAAATTCTCATAATACTAAAAATTATAATTTACGCCATACAATTTTTCTATATCAATTAAATGTTTTAATGATTCTTAATTTCTGTTTCCTTTTTACTATTTATTAAAAATTATAATAAACTCATCATATCATTGAAATAATAAAATTTTCAAAGATTTTAATTATAAATTATTATTATTTTTATTAAAATTGATTATTTAAAAGATAATTTTTAGTTTTTAGATATTGTAAATATTTTTAAATAATTTTTTGGTTAGAATAATTGTTTATTCTTAATTTGTTTAGAGTTTTTTATTTTACTAATTTAAAATTTAAGTATTAAAAATGTTTAACAATATTTATTATTAAATAAGATTTAATAATTATTATTCTTGTTAGAGTTGTGCTCTAAAGGCAATCACCTTTAGCACTTTTGTATAAACTTTACTTTGATTAATAAAGCGAAAGGTAAGTCTCATTAATTTGATGTTCATTTATTTATGAATTGATGTCATTCTTAAATCGAATTAATGAAGTCCATGTTACAAAACATAGCATGAAGGAAATCATAATGAGATCATGATAATGAAATTCCTATCATGTGCAATTATGTTAGTATCTAAATTATCCCTAGTCATAGGATTAATGAGATAGGACATTGTTAATTTGGATAAACTAGCACATATTATACTCCTTGATTTGATCAACTGTAAACATGAGATGTTTAGAGTCAATATGTGGATGTTTACTAAGAGTAGTAAGTACATCAAATGATCCACTATGAGATTTTCGTATGGATGATCTATCAAATGTTAGTGATTAATTTCATCATAATAATAGTGCAAATATCCTTAGACTTGAGGCACCAAGGATATCTTTGATACTGATCATGTGCTTTGACACCATTCATTGTTGCCTCAAGATAAGGTCGCTCATAGGGTGGTGATTAGGTACAATTATTGATATTCGAAGGTAATTGGCTGGCCAATAAAGGATTCGCCACTCCTGATAGAAGGAGATGATACCCACGATCTCTTATTGGGGTCATTATTCCGAAGTCTCTGGCTAGAGCAATTATGTGTTATGAAGAGAGTCTTCAATGACATATAGAGTAATGAGATCCTCAGGATAAGAACTAACATCACTTAGACTAGATCTAACATAGTCAATCTAGTAGGAGTTGACATATAGCCTATACTCCGAACCAAGTGGGGTATAAGATGGTGAAGGGACGAATTGCACAGTAATTGACTATGGAAAGGTTTGTAATTCGAATAATTAACTATCGAAGAGTTCGAGTGTTAATCTACTTACACTCCAGTAAATTGACATCATGAAACCCTTCATGATTTGCTTGGATTAAGAGTTAATTCAAGTGACCAAAATTACTAGAAACCTAAGGGTCACACGCATAAAAGATTGGATGAAAAACAAAGTGTACATGACTATCAATTAAGTAGGCCACGATCGTGACTGACTTAACAACAGGTGGTACATAAGTGAAGATTGGATGAAAAACAAAGTGTGCATGACTGTCAATTAAGCAGGCCACGATCGTGACTGACTTAACGATAAATGGTCATAAGTGAGTTCTTCACTTATGTACACACGAATTTTTAACCATAAAACACACTCAATAGAGAGACTAAGGGTCTAGAAGAGTTATAGAAGTTAAGATAAATGATCTTGAGATTTATTCATGCAATCTTAAGAAATCATTGCATGAGATTAATTGCATTAAACTTGGTCTTGATCTAACTCTCAATAGAGCATCTACTTGAACTCATCTTATTTGGTGCTCTAACCACCCTTACACACTGATTTTTCTTCATCTTTGCATGCTCTCTAGAGGTCAAGGAAGGTGTTTGGTGTTTGCTACAACCCAAATAAGTAGAAGATTCAAGAAAGGAGGAGTATTTGTAAGGTACATATGATATAATTTCATGTTCTTATAATTTGTTTATACATGCACATAGATTCTGAATTTTTTGGGGATGTCGTGGGATTAGAAATTTGATTTCGACACTTTCGCTGCCTTGCCATGTAACACCCCATTCCTAACTGACATATGCTCGTGTGTCCATCGGGTAAACGTGTACATGCTTGTTAGAAATGACTTGTGAACTATCTTACCTTCACTGTACATAACATGGCATCATACACTAAACCATCAATCACACATTTTTTGTATACTCAAAATGTTATCACAATAGTCAAAATCCATAGTTTACATCATTTCATACAACACAATACCACCCAAGGTTTACAACATTACCCTATGAGCTTAAACAACTCAGTACATACCAAATACAATAAACATGAAAACAAAAGCTAAGTCCTCAATCTCAGCTGACCGACCTCTGAGCCACTTTTGACTGTAACAGTTGCACAAAATGTGCTTCTACGGAGTCTTAGAAGCTAGGTTGTCTCACTCTCGAACCTGAAAAGCAACGGTGCAATTTTGATGAGTTTTGCGAACTCAGTAGCGTAACCATCCTCGATGGTTCACTCATGACATAAAACGAGATCAATTATAGCATGTAATCATACAGCTCAACTCCACTTAACAAGTATCAAATACTATCACAGATAAATCATTTCTCAGATACACAGTTCAATCATATAACAAAATTCACACAACTTTGCAAATCATTCAATAAATTCAAATTTTATGCGAATGCGATATGTATGAGACTCACATTCATTTTTTATTTTGTTGTGACTGTGTGCTTTTACAGTATACCAAATTATCAAGCTCAGATAGTTATTTTGTAACATTTGCTTACCAAATCATTACATTGTCATATCGATGTATTTGCACAATTATAAGATTGAACAAATTTCAGAAAAGAGACTCACAGTAGGTGCCCTTTAAATTATTACCTATTTAACTTTTATATAAAAAAAAGGAAATAGAAAATAATAAGAATTTTCAAAGTATCGTCATCTTCAACCCTTATTAGAAAATTTGGTTTCTGATTATGATTTTGAACATACAACTACTAAAGAATTCAACTTGAAGAATGATACTTTGGACATCAACATATTAATGGTGAAAAAGTATAATAATAAATGACATGTGTTTTGACCTTACAAACTTGAAAAAAGTTTGCCTTAAAGAAAATTTATTCGTTTCCAAAATAAACCTACTCATAGACTCAATAAGAGGTCACAAGTGGTTGATTTTTATAGATTCATACTCAGGCTATAACTAGACTTAAATGTATGAATATTATGAGGAAAAAATAGCATTTATTATATATAACATAACATTCTGTTATACGATGATGCCATTTAAACCCAAGAATGTGGGAGCAACCTGTTATTGACTTATCAATTCAATGTATTACATGCAAATCAATCAAAATAGGAAGGTTTACATCAAGAAAAACAAGGAGGGGATCATCTAACAAATTTTCAATAATGTTTCAACACACTAAAACAAATGACATGAAGCTAAAACTTGAAGAGTGCATATTTGAAACTCGAAGTGGAAAGTTCTTAGGCTTTATAAAAAGTTAAGAGGGGTATTAAACCAAATCCTCAAAATATCAAAGCTATTATCATCATGAAGTCACCATAGACCTTAAAGGAGGCACAAATCTAGTTAAGTAAATTAACAAGTTTGTTTTGTTTTCTCTCACATCTATATAAATATATGTTTTGTTCTTCAAAATACTTAGAAAAATTAAAAGATTTGAATGGGGCGATAAGTGTCAAAAGGCATTTGAAGATCTAAAGATCTATTTACAAAATTCTCCTCCCCTTACAACCCCTCATAATGGTGAAATCCTATACCTATAAACCTCAATCGCATCATAAGTAATCAACTTTCTACTAGTTTGGGAAGATTAAAATTTAAAAGCCCATTTATTTTGTTAGAAAAATCCCTTAAGGACCAGAACTAGATACATTAAAATAAAGAAAGCAATTTTGGTTATTGTCACATTGGCAAGAAAATTATGATTGTACTTCTAAGCTTATCTAGAAAATTATGAAGGTACTTCTAAGATTATCCTATTATCATTGTGATATACCTACAATTATGACATTTTATACAAGCCAAGAACAATAGGATAGATGGTGAAGTGGTCAGTAAAGTTTAGTATATTTGAGGTTATATTTTCTCCTTCAACATTAACCAAATCCCAACTACTAGGAGACTTCGTGTTCAAATGCATTGTCCTCATTGACAAAGTAGATTCAGGTGAGCCTACCCTAAAGTATTTTCTTATTTAGAAGATGAATTTTGATGGCATGTTAAAAGAGGAAACAAGCGGATCTAACATAGTTATTTGAGATTCATTTGAAATCGATATCAAATATTGCTAAAAGTATAAGCTAAAAGACTAATAAAAAATAAAGCATGATGCATTAATTTGATAAAAAGTAAGTTAGACTTGAAAAACTTATTATAAATCAATTGAATAAGCTCTTGACTACTAAGGATGAGACCTTGTAGGAGTACTTCATCTTATACTATACCAAAATAGAAGGCATGCAAATTTAGATTGAACACATCCTTAGATAATATAACAATATAGAATATTAACTATCAAATTATCGAGTGAAAGAAATAATACCCAAGGATGAGTTTTTAGAAGTAAGATTCAAGCCAATGTATAATAAGTAAGTTTAGGCATAGACATAGAAAGTGGAAGAAGACTAAAAAAGCCCTATTAGAAACTATATAAACAAAAGGGAATTGCCTTCAAACTATGTTGATACAAAAAAAAAAAACATTTGTAGATCTATCCCTATCGTTAATGGTCAACTTTATAATGCTCTCTTACTCATTCTTATTTAAATTAGATCATGTCACCTTATTCGGGAGAAATCTTAAAAGAATGTCATAAATTGTCCTTTTGATTGGACTAGGGTTGTTCGGCATTATTTTACAATATATTATAAAAAATTATTTTTGTCATTAAGTGAGATACAATTTACTAAGTCTATAAATACTATAGATGTTAAAGGAACTCTAATTTTCATCACTAACATATATTCTCCTATCTCTTCTCCAATATTAGTTGCACAATGGAATATAAACAAATTAGGTCAATTTCCGCATACAATTATACAAAATAGATTCATCCTTGCCATAGTCAATTATTTGATATTGTAGGTAAAAGCAAAACCTTATCCAACAATATTAAGGAAGACACTCGAGCAATTTTTAATGAGTCATATTTTATGAAGATGTGGAATTCCCTTATATATAATTGAAAACAATGTCTCATAATTAATTTTCTCAGACTTATATCAATTTTGTGACTTACATCCCATCAAATAAAACATCAATTTTGATATATAACTTTTGTGAATCACATAACATCAAATAAAACTTTAATTTTTTCATACATCTATATACTAACAACATGGAGAAGGTTACCAACATAACTATTTTGCAAGGCTTAAAATTAAAGATTGATCAAGCTCAAGGCATTTAGATAGATGAGTTGCAAAGTATCCTCAGGAGTTATTAGACAACCCTTAGAATAATAATAGGAGAAATCCCATTCAATTTGACATATAGAACAGAAGCCCTCATATCTAAAAAGTTAAATTTTCTTTTATTTGCATCTAAAACCGCATTCCTGAGGTCAAAAACTTTATTATAGGTAAAACTAGACTTGATTGAAGAAAAAAGACAACACATACCTGAATAATTTGACGTACATTTGACGTACCAATAACATGTCAAAATTATCAACCAAAAATGATTCTAACAATATATCATAAAAAAGGTTAGCTCGTTTTAAGGAGAATCGACATAATTGATAAACATGATGCTAAAAGAAAGGGAGCTCTTAAATTATACAAGGCTATATAGAGTAAGAGATGTCGTCAGACCTAACACATTCAAACTTGAAAGGTTGGATGGATCAGAACTTCCCAGAAATTCAAATAGCCAACACCTTTGACTTTATTATTCTTAAGCTTGTAAATCACTTTTCTATTAATGAAGTTTGGTTTCAGTTTTGTGCAATTATGCACTTCAAAACCTTTGGTTTCAAAATGAAAGAATCATAAATTCTTGAAATGTTAGACAAGCTAAACACCAACAATAAAATCATAAGATCTCAAAATATTAGAATTGTAAAATGCTAATGACAAAATTATAGAGTCTCAAAATGTCAGACTTGCAAAACATCAAACAATAGACTCATAGAGTCTCAAACTGTAACTTACAATATGTTGAATGATAAACTCAAAGAGTCTCAAAACATCAAACTTGTAAAACGTCAAATTTAAAGAATCTCAAAAAGTCATACATGTAAACTATGAATTGATAGACTTGTAGGGTCTCCAAAATATTAGACTGAAGAATTATTAAAATGAGTCACTCAAAATACTCTCAAGAACTTATAGAACTTTAGTTCCACTCTCTCGTAAAAATGTAAACTCAAGATTTGGCGCAAAGTTTACCAAAAATCCATATAACATCAAACCTGATATGTTATAGGAGCAAGCAAAGAAATATCACTAAACAACATTCATGTAAAGATCAATCAATCATCAAATATATTCATTATAAGACAGATATATATAAAAAAGTTGTATATTCATACTCAAAAATTCCAAAAAACATTAGCTTTAACCAAAAACAAAATGTTCCTACATTTATAAGCCAGAAAATAGCTATCACTTTGTAGGTTTGGACACAGCTTCATTACTGCCATCTGCACCTCTTTTAAAGCTGAGTGGTTGGCTTAGGCGGGGCTATAAAATCGTTTTCATTATATTTAGTTATAGGATCATTGATCCTGTATTTGAGAATATCTATAATAAATACGAAGTCAATTGACAATTTTGGATTCCTACTCCTGACCAAATCTTTATAGGTCTAAAATCCTCCAAACTAGGATCGTGTCATTGTTAGAGTTTCAAGCCTCAAAAGATTTATTTCCAAGGAAAGCACAAAAACATACAACTTGAAGCCCTTCCCTATGAAATAAGCTTCTTGATAATATAAGGCCTTTTCCAATCACTAATTCTCTACCTCGTGACTTCTAATCTAGAAATAAGAATGATCAAACACCTTTTAAAAACCCTTAATCTCCTTAGGTTGTTGTTGGTCTCTATCCTTTCACTTAGATGCTTTTGCAATCTTGTCTTTTTAATCTTAGTCAAATTGGTGATTTAATCACTCAATCCCTAGCTCTACACATTTGTTGCAAAAAGCCAATAAACATACTGCATATAAAAGAAAATGTCAAGCCTAAATTATGAAGAAAGCATGATGGAATATATATGTAAAAAACATGTGCCTGAAGACATTAGTTACTACTAAACATTATAAAGATACTTCTCATCGTTGAGATGCTTGATCCAACTTAAGGCCTGAGCCCCCCAACATTGTTAATTTCCATGACACAATCTCTCTACTCTGATAGACTAGTGAGGATAATAGATATCGTGTACTTAAACCTTTCCCTTTGTCAAACCTACGATTCGCAAGAACAAAGAAAATAAACTTTATATCATGATTGTCTCATGTAATGTTTAGTGATTGCAAAATCATGAAAGCGTGATGCAATATATAATACATATATGCTCCCTCAAAATAAATAAATAAATATATGCTTTATAAATTTGTTGATTGCTCAACATTATTAAGATGGTTGCAAGAACAAAGAACACAAACTCTATATCATGGTTGTCTCAGATAGATTGCAAAATCATGTAGAAAGCATGACAATATATATATATATATATATATATAACAAATATGTTACCGGTCAACATTATTAAGATGGTTCTCATCATTAAGAAGCTCGACCCAAAAATAGCATGAGCTCCCGGTGTTAAAGACAAAGTCTTCTAACTCTAATAGACCTGTGAGGGTAATAGATATCATATACCAACAGACATTTCCCTTTGTCACACTTAAGAGTTATAAGAATAGAGAACACAAACTCTATATCATAGTTGTCCTAGATAATGTTAAAGATTGCAATGGGTTCAGGGGCAAGCATGAATGTAATGTTCTTTTACCTCCCAACACCTTCGGCATTCTTGGACTTATCTCTATCTCCCTTGGGTCTGTTGTATTCCTTTTCTTGCTAGACTTGTTAGATTTGCCTTTAACCATTTTCTTAGCCGCCCTTTTGGCTATGTAATTTATATCTACATCTGTAAGAGCCGTGATAAAAGGACAACAAACCTTTGAAAAGAGTCGGATTTATTTTAAAACTGCAAGATGACAAATGTTCACAAAAAAGCTCTCGCAAATTTTGTTTAGAATATAAGTCTATACATGACAATAGGTCCTATGACAGAATTACTACCATAAGACATTCACGAAAAAGCTCTTACAATATTTGTTGAAAAAATAGACCCATAAATGATAAACCTTCCTAGCCTGCAAAACCATAACTCGTGAGACAGATCACTCCATAATCTAACTTCAAGACGAACATGCTAAATCTTTTTTAAAGATATTTCCATTTTAAGGTAAGACATGTGGTCAGGTCTTAACATCTCCATTTGTAGGTAATGTTTAAAAGCAGCAAAGACAATTAACGACCTCAAGACAAATCTTATGTCAAAACTCAAATGAATATATATATATGCATAACACATATATGCCCAAAGCACAAAACCCATCAAAATGGCCATTGAGCCAAAAGGCTCCAAATCTTGCAGAAGATTGAAAAAACGTCACGATCTCACAAATTGCTATAAAATTAATTATTATTATCACAATAGGATTATTTTTTACTTGCTTGCTTATCTCATTATATTTTTTTTTATTTCTCTAATTCTAACTAACTTAATCATCAAAAACTAATCGTGACCGAGATACTCTTGTTCCACCATCTAACAATACTTTAACCAAAATTTTGCTGTTCAAACGCCTATGACCCGTTTAATTAAAAGAACAGCTTGTACCTCTATTGATCTACATCAGATTGACGGTAAAAGGTGGTACTGACCTTCTCTTAATACAAATTACAGGAACCGACTTTTAAGGCTTAACCGCAAGAGCCTCCTCATCCTCGATTTCTTTTGATTTTTTTCCGTTGCAAAATGGTACAATTCCATAGCTTCTCTGCTATAACAAGCCATAACCACAATTCATTGACACGTCATTCCTTACAGCAGATAAGATTGGGTTTTGAATGGAGCTTTCTCGCTAAGATCCGATTAGCAAACACATCAGTATTTCATGTGTTGGATGAAAGAATACTTGTGTTTATCAAAGTTTCAAATAATGCAAGCAACGGAACAGAACACTCGTGCACAGCACAACATTCTCCTAACACGCACAACTCACAAGAAGCAAAGAATTATAAAATTTGCCATCATATTCCGATGATACACGCAACCAAACCACGATAAACCGAGTGCCTCGGGTGCTTAAATTTGATAAGAATCGCATATAGTGCGAGGAAGAAGAGAAGCCGGGAGGGATGGGGATGCAGCAAGTGATCAACAGTCACCAACTTCTATTGATTTAGCATTACAACTCATACATAAAAAACTCTCAACAGACACCAATAAAATAACAGAATAACGCAAACATCGTTTTTGGACACAACATGACATTTCAGAATATTTGGTCAGACACTACAACCCTGGACATAAGCCAATTTCAACCGGACATACAGTTTGCATTTCTTAGACAAGAAAACACGACACACACTCCCGATAATTCTTCGTCTACATCTAGAACGAACATTGCCTACACAACAGCAGCTTCATAAAATCTTCCCCGACAGCTCCCTACATGACAGTTAAGAATTGAGAAGCATCAGCAACAAAATCACTACCATGAAAACAAAACAAAAAAATCATTTAAATCGGGAGAACTACTACCTTGCTGGTTGGCTTATTGTGGTGGACAATCTCCAATACTGATGGACTTTACCCAGACCTTTTTTCTCACGTAAAGGAACAAGTCAAGAACAAAGAACTAACAGGGCTTGTGACTGGACGAAGCAACACGGATTGGACTAAGCTTACAAATTCAAGGAGCAGAAGGGACCAACACTACTTTCACTTTCCCTACCCACCTTCCCTCTTAAAAAACGGAAAAGATGGTGATGGGGTAGAGCACCCATGAAGAGTTTAAGTTAAACCTAATTAAAGAAAAGAAATGACGTAATATATACGAGATGAGGAGTTCAACTGTTGAGAAGTCAATCAGACAACAGTGAACCACGTAAGAGAGTAAAGTTAAAGACAATCTGGGCTGCCAGTTGATTCAACACCAGATTATTTAGACACTAAGACACAAGTTAAAGTTGGCAAAAGAGATAGAACGAGTAGAATGACAATGAGGCCTGTGCAACCCTGATGAAACAAAAATAGAACGCTACGAAGTTTGTGAGACTAGTCTAATCTAAGATCCCCGAATATATACAAAGTAACGGATATTATAAGACCATTCTACTTGAGCACTAAACTAGTGAAGATGAACGTTCTACCAGGAGAATAAGCACAAAATGACATTGCAATGTTGACCCCTTAATAAGGACGTAATCTTCTTTCGACCAGAGTTGGATAAGAGTAAAAATCTGCTCTATCCCTTTGCCAAAGAAGAAATCCTGCCCCACATACAAATAATGAAATTGCAGTTCATCACTGCCCTTCTGCTTTTCCAACATACTACAGTCCACTTTCATCCATGATGCATACTCAATCTGCAATCCGTGTTGCCTACTCAAGCTCAGCAAGTACCCTGGTCATCATCACCTAAGATACTTCACCGACCTTGCTAAGAAATAACAGTCACCAATGTAGCATACATCACTATTCATTTCTCAAGCTAAATGAGATAACTGACCTTCAACCACCATGACTGTCACTCATACCACCATCTCCACTCCCACTACCAGCCTCTACACAACACAATCAAAACCCAAAGCTGATCCATTTATTGCCTATATACAACCTAACAACAAAAACCAATATTTACAGGAGCTAAAAGCTCCTTACTCTTCAATCATCCTCCCTGTCAAGGTTAAGTATGCGACGCAAAGTTTTGGTCGCAGTGTCAGTACGAAAAAACAGATCCCTTGAAGGCATACCATGTCCCCTTGTAGGGGATGCGGGAGCAGATTTTGCAAAAGCATGCACTTCAATTCCACAGTCGCGTACATGTAGATCAAGTGACACAGTTCGCTTCGGCCTCATTGAAAACTTGGGAATTGGTAAAGAACTTGGCGGAGGAGAGTTCGAATATGCAGGACCAGCCCATCTTTCAGAGAATGGTAACACCTCATTAAAAGTTGTCTCTTTTCTCGGAGCTTTGGCATTGATAGGAATCGGTGCGCTCTTTGGTGCAGTATTAGAGGTCAAGTTAGAGCAGATGTTTTGCACTGGTGTTTTCGGGGAACAAGGAGCTTGCTTGCTTACATTGGTGGAAGCCTTGAATGGAGTTGGCAATATACCAACACCAGACTGAAAAGTCCGGCAATTGATCTCAGTGAAGTGTTTAGATGGTGAAGACACAAACCTAGCAGGACCATGCGGCTTAACCCTGCCAGAGTACTGATTCCTATGCTGAGCCACAACAACAAGCGTCTCCATAATCCAACAACTCACAAATTCAAATAGCGAACTCCTTTAAACTACGAATCGCACGTAACAGACAAAATCCAACAACTTTATAATAAACAATCCAGTAAAATACCTCTTTAGCTTCTAGATCTTTTCCAAGACAGATCCAATTCAAGCATAATCAAATCCAGTTTACAAGATCCCAAACCACTAAAACCATAGACTGAAGAGATCCAACCAGATCTTCGGATAAGAACCGCAAAAAGATCTCCCTTACATCAACTGTAAGAAACAGCATATTTCCCATTCAGAAAACACACCACCACACACAAAATCCAAAAACAGAGGGGAAAAAAACACGAAATGAACTTACCAAGCACTAACTGAAGTAGCAGATATCTGAAACAAAGCGAAGAACGAGATCTAAGGAAGTTATGATAAAAAAGGTGAGTTAGTGTTTGGTTTTCCAGGCTCAGATCGTCATGAATACTACAAGAGACCCCCAAGAGGGTTAGAGAGCAGAATACACGGATCTGAAATGAGTTTCAGAGTTGTATTTAAATAAGGTGTAGATGTACATCCGATACACTTCATCCTCCTCTCTCTGCCACTTTCAGGAGCAGGAATTTACGAAAACGGGATTCTGGATGACCAACCTTCGTGACCTTTGACTAGTTTCTTGACCATCTTGCCCTTGGAAATTAGTGTAAATTGAACTAAAATATTATGTACATAAATATAATTAAATTAAATGATTACCGTGATTAATTACATTCACTCAATCCATATGGAGAAACCGTAAATTGAATTTGCTAGAGCGTATCGGTTCCTCGGCATCCGGACAAAAAGCATGATTGCTGATAATAAAAGGATTGAAAAAGATGCTGGGCCCCACAAGGTATTGGACTTCATATCCTGTCCCGTACTTACATGTGTCAGTATTATCGTGACAGTCATCGCCTCACCGGTCACCGGTTGATGAAAAAGTAGTTAAAAGGCAGGCCAGGCCAGGCCAGCAAAAAATCCTCCGCTTGCTGCATTTTATGTACATGGTGAAGTTTTGAATAACAGATGAAATATTAAGTGGGGTTCTTTGCTTGGCGGTATGTAAAGGCCCCGAAAAGCTGGCAAAGAAAACTTTGCAGTAAGTTTGTCGGAATGTCTTTCAAATAATTTGTTGAAGCATACTATGTCCTAGCCGTAGTTGGATTAAAGGAAGAAATTGTTGAATATCTAACCCTACTTTGAGACTTTTGATAATTGTTGATGATTTTATTGTTCACAAAAAACACAAATGATGATTAGAGGGAGGTTTTTTTTTTGGGAGAAACACGATCGTGGTGATCCATACGGTCATGTATGTTAAGGATAGGGGCAGGACCGTATGGATCAATTGTACGTAAATCTTTGGAATTGTACAAAGAAAGAAGTGAAAGGCAAAGATATACACGGTTATGTACACACTCATATTGTTCATGTCATACACGATTGTACGTGACAACCGTGTAGCTCTTTGTAATTGTATACTTTTGCGACTTAAATGACGCTAAAAGATACACACACTTATACAATCATGTATGTAACCGTGTATAATGCAGAAAACCTATTTCGAGATTAAAAAAAGAGGAAAAGACATAGATTGGAGTATTGAGTGGCAACCAAAACTCTAAAAAGGGAATAAAAAGAGAGAGAGAGAGAGAGCAAGTAGGATAGCATTCTCATCTTGGTTTGAGAATTTGTTGATTGATGTATCAACTTTGGGTTTCAATATTGAAACTTTGTGAGATAACTTATAGTTGTAGGCCAAGATTTTAAACTTTGTAAATCCTTATATGAGCTTAATGAACTTGCTTATCAGTTTGGTCCATATTTGTTTCCTCTACATTGGAAGGTTTTTCACATAAATCTTAGTGCTTACTTCTTTATTAAGTCTTTATTCTCATATTAATATGTGTTCATTAAAATTAAAGATTGTGTTATGTTGCTCCTTGGTTGATCTTTTAGAAAGTTGTATTTTTTATCTCCCAACAAATAATATCAGAGCAATCGCGATGGAAGGTGGAAATAACTTTATGGTTAGGTTTACGTCAATGAATTACTCTATGTAAATGCCCATGATAGAGGACCTTCTATACTGCAAAGATCTCTTCAATTCTATTGATGTGGACAAAGGTGTGAATGATGATGTTCCTTCAAAACCTTAGAATATTTCAAATAGAAAATGAGAGAAGATGAAACAAAAAACTCAAGGCATGATTTGACAATAGATTGATATCAGTATATTCAACCATGTGTCTCAAGAAATGGATCATTTTAAGCTATAGAAAAGCTAGAAGATCTCTATAAAAAGAAAGACTGCCCAAAAACTAGGCCTCTCTGATTAAAAAGCCCAAAACAAGGCCTGTAAACTTGAAGTTGAAAGCTGAAAAATCTATATTGAAGCATCTGAGCGATTTTTAGGATATAATCAACAAACTTATAACAATGAAGTTCATTTTTTATAACTAGCTTCAAGCTTGTTCTTGTTGAGTTGGCTATTGGATAGTTGAGAGACGATAGTGGTGATAATTAGCAATTCAACTACTGAAAGTGTGCTTTCTTTGGATGTAATTAAAGAGAGTATGTTCAATGAAGAAATTAGAAGAAAAGAGATGGGAGTTGACAACATGCGGGCTTTTGAGGTACAAAGTTAGGGAAGGAGCAAGAGCAAGGGTCCTAAATGGAGTGGGAAGTCTAGGAACCTATTAAAGTCTAAAAGTGAGAAAGAGGTGAAGATATGCCACTATTACGACAAGCCAGGACATGTTAAGAGATTCTGTTACAGATGGAAGAGGAATAAAAAAAAGGCAAGATCATTAGAATGATGGAGATAAAAAGAAAACAACTAGAACTACTTTAAGCACAGATGATAAGATGTTCCTAGTTTGTACGATAAGTGAATGCTACCATATTAGCGATTTAGGTTCTGAATGGCTTATTAATACGGGAGCTTCATATTATTATGTTCCAAATTAAAGTAATTCTCAAACTATAAGAGCAGAGACTTTGAGAGCATAAAGATGGGTAGTTAAAGTTTCGATAAGATTGTCGATATGGGTGATATTCGAGTTCAAACAAATATCAAATGCTTGTTGACCTTGAGAGATGTATGACACATCTCTAATTTAAGGCTTAATTTGTTATCAATAAACATCTTAGATCGAGAAGGATTCAAGCACACTTTCGAGGATAGAAAGTGGAAATTGTCTAAGGAAGCAATGGTTGTTGCTCAAGGAGAGGAATGTTGCATATTGTACATGACACATTTAAAGGTATGTAGGAGTGGAGAAGCATATATAGTCAAAGAGGAAACTTTTCCAAATTTGTGACATCGATAATTGGGGCATATGAGCGAAAAGAAAATAAAGTTTTTGGGTGGTAAATTCCTCATTTCAATTGAAAACACTTTACCCATTAATCCTTGTGATCATTGTTTGGCAAAAAGCGACATAGAGTCTCTTTCAAGAGACAATCTATAAGAAAGATGGAGTCATTGGAGCTGGTGCAATCAGATGTCTATGGCCTAATTGAAGAGGAGTAACTGGGAGGTAACAAATATTTTCTTACATTCATTGATAATGCTTCGAGGAAGATAGGGGTTGTAGGAAAATCCCGGTGCAAGTATCACATACTCGCGGTGCGGAAAACAAAAATTTTTGTTCCGGGACGTTCTCGAAAGCCAGGATCCATGTGCCAATATAAAGAGTCAAACCATAACGACCAAAGTAGACCGTCTCTAACGGTATCCACGCAGAGGTCGGAGAACCTAACCG
>JAOSBP010000004.1:10881736-10896993 GCA_027563825.1 Erythroxylum mucronatum | reverse complement strand
AGGTTGTTAGGTGGTTAGGTTTAATTAACGATCGTATCTTGATTAAACACAACCTAAGGGAAAACTCGAGTTAATTTCTAACCTACGATTAATAGTTTCTAGAAGAGGTTAAAGAACAACAGAATAATAAATTATGCTTAACCAGGGTGTAGGCCGAGATTGAACCGAAAAATCGGGTCCCTACCGAATTCCCCATTTTTATTATTTTATTGCATGTTTTCTTTAATTTGTTTTTATTAGTTAGTTTTATTTTATTTTTTATTTCAAAAATCCAAAACCCCCCATACGTGTAAACACCGGTTAATTTCATTTCTTAAACTTTACACGCACTCTCTGTGGGATCGACCTAGACTCACCACTCTACAGTAGTAGTCTAATAATTTTAATTTTGATTAGAGTTACGACGCGCGGTCATCTTAATAAAAGAAAAGGCTAATTAGTTACTATTAAGGTATAAAACAAGGTAGATAATAATTACAAAATAGGCTAAAATAATTAGTTAGATCTAAATACTTTTATCATTTTAATGCCTCTAGTATGATAATGTGATCTCATCATGAATAATAAAAGTAAGTTCTAGAATCATCCAACTATACATGATAAATATACAATAAAGAATAATAGAGCATAATAAAATGATATATTGCTTTTAGGCTCGAAAGCTCACATTTAATCTTAATGTGTGTAAATAATATGCAAATTTCAATATATTAACTATCTTAGTGACGACTAAAAATGTTGCTTATAAAAGAAAGTTTATCCTAACCTTCATCCTCTCATACTAAATCAACTTAGTAATCCATAAAATATAAAGTGTTTTAGACATATTTTAACTAAATTAGGGCTTCAGTAAATAAGACTGAATAATAAGGATTATAATAAGCATAATAATTGACATAAAATTCAAAATTTTCTTCAAGATTTTCATTGAATAATATTATTCAAAATTCAATATACCCCTTTCGTATACTTAGAGATGGGCATTGTCCCTAATGTACATAATAAAATATAGAAAGACAAAGGATAAAAGGAAAACAAAGTGAGAAAGGAATTTTAGGTCAATTTGTACTTTCCTAAATAATAGTGTATACAATTATGAATTTATCACAATTTCCTTCTCAAATCAAGTATAGTAACCCTTACGAAAGCAAAATAAAAGGAGATAAAAATGCAAACAAAAAAGAACATAAAATAAATAACAATGCAAAATAAGAGTTTAATAAGGCTAAGCCCTTGTTAACTTCTTAAACGTAATAAAATTATAAATAAAAGTAATTAAACAATTACAAATGAAAATGAAAGAAGAAAAAAAGCACCTTATCAAGTATCTTAGACCGTCTTTATGTTAGTCTATCGGTATACTAGGAATGGTCATAGCCTAGGTATCATTAGGTGATGCCTCTATAATAGCTTGAGCATTCAGATATTATGGAGTCGATGATTATGTGGTAGCTCTAGTCAATGGAGGTGGTAATCCTGAGCAACACCTCCTCCATCCACCTATCCTGCACTTTTAACCGCATCACACACTTTGTCAACTCTCACTGTTCATCATAAATAGTGCACTACACTTATAAGATTTATCACATATACTTTTCCAATTGAGCGGGTTTCAACTGATCCTGATATGGAAGTGTCGATAATCTTTTAAGTAAGTTCATACTCTTTGAGGAGTCATTCTGATGCTCAGGCTTTCTTATTGTTCGTTAAGAGGAGTCACCATATGCATATTCTTCATTATATCTAGGCTCAAAGAAACCATAGGGTCAAGTAGTCTCATCTGTGGTAATCTATCAAAACATCCGTCCTTCTAGTTAAATGATTCACTTACTACCCAATACAAATTGTGCCCACGTTCTTATCCTTACACTGATGCTTAAAATATTAGGTCAATCGTACCCCAAATGAATGGGCACATTCTCTCTCATACTCCAAAAATACAAAACATCAACATTCCTTACAATTCTAAAGCTATCACCTTGCCCACTCAATGTATGACTAAGTATAGCATGAATATACCTAAGCACTGGGTATCCTAGTGTAGACGTCTTGGAATTGCTAAGATCATAATCCTCTTTATTGAAAACACTTCTTTAAAAATTTCAAGCCTTCCATCTTGTATGAAAATCCACTTATAGATCTATGGTTGACCAATTTTGTGAGTTGGTAAATTATGTAATAAACGTAAGTGCACGACATAGCTGTAGGTAGTACCGGCAAGGACAAGTCGATCCTACGAAGATGATGAATATTAGTGATTACCTTTCACCTATTATCTAGCCTAAGGATTGATTTTATATTTTTAATAAAAGGAAATAAAACTAAGCAAGTAAAATAAAATAGGAAAAAATAACGAACACAAAGATAATGGAATTCACTTAGAAAATTATCGTTATCAGAAATTAGCATCTAGGTTTGAATACCCCTAAACCCTTAATAGGCCGATCTTTTATCATGCAATTGTTTTGCTGATGAATTGGACCGTTGAGACTCCTATGGTATGCTAGATGCTAAACTTGAGTCTACTAATAACTAATCTTAAGGTTTCCAACTGCATTACTCAGGTTCAAGTTTATAGGATTGCGATATAGATTTATGAGTCCCTTTATTAGTTTTGACCCTAATCTGGAAGATTTATGTCATCATATCTCTAGGGTTTCAATCAACTCCTTCTAGTTATGGTAGATATATTCAAACCTAGGATTTCTCAACCTCTACGTATGAAATGAGATTATAAATAAAACATGAAATTGGATCCAATATAACAATCACACCAATTGCATTAATAAAAGAATCAAATCATATCAAAGTATTAACATAAAGTTCATCTAACCTAAATACTAACTAAACATTTAGTTACACATTATCAAATAAGAAATCAAACATACAATGGCAAAAGCAAAATGAAAACAATGGGTTCACAATTTTAAATCTCCTTGATTATCTTCTAACGAATGTTCTTATGATGTAGAGGCTTGATCATATATTTTGAAGAATCTTTCGATGATTTCTTCGTGTTTTTTGCTTCACTAGACCAAAATCACCCCTGGAGAATGAACTTTATGTCTGGAAATCACCTCTTAATATCTGCTCTATGACTTCTATCCACTGCCCCCTCTTTCACCACCCAAAACATCTCTTTATAACAAAATTTACAGTTCTGGGGGAGATGCATAGTCTCTTGCACAGTCTTGCATCAGAGCATGCATAATCAAAATTCTCTGGATATTGCGAAAGTGCACAACCTCAAAGAAATGCACTAGTAGATGGTCAGTCGTACATCTCTTCTTCACGTCAACTCTTCGTTTTATGTCATGCTTTCTTTTAAATTTTTCTCCTTTAAGTCCATAAAGACAATTATACTCTGTAATTACACTTGGAGAAAATTAAGTACCAAATACACAATAAAAGTATAAAATATCAAGCAAAACACATCAAATATAAGTGTAAAAATATAGTCAAATATCCATCTATCAAACATCCCTACACTTAAGCTTTTTGCTTGTCCTCAAGCAAACCATAAACAAAATTATAAATTTTACCACATCAATCCTTCACCAATCTCAATATATCCATTCATACTATACATCATCAAATCCTATTGAGTCAAATTAACATACCATTAGAGTCAAGTTTTCGTAAAATTAATTTCCTAAGTAATATTAATAATAAGCACATCAATAATTGCATTGAAATTAAAAGCATATCTCTTTACACCTTCTATAGGATTTTGCTTAATGCACTCAAGTTTTTAGAGTGAAAAGTATCAGACTCTCAATCCATGCATAGTAGAATTCTTACCATATGCTTGCAACAAAATCACATTTCCAACACTTATATACAAATTAGAAACAAAAATAAAAAGGTCTTTGTGTAGGTTATAATGGTTAGTTATGTATGATTGCGATAATAAGAGGGGATTAAGTGAAGAAAATTACTCAAAGAAATATTACAAGATTTGTTTACAAAACACATAAGTCCTTTCATCACAAATCTATTGGTACCATAAACTTATTCTTTTTTTCTTCTCTTATTCTTTCTTTTTCTTTCCTTTTATGTTTTTTTCACAATATTCCAATCATTACCATAATTCAACAAAAAGTGGACCTTTCAAGAATTTCAAGTATCAAATAAGTAAATAATATAAAAAAACCTTCAAGGTTTAAAACAATAGCAAGGTCTTCAAAGAAAAATATGATAAAGGTTAATATGTTGGTGAAATCAATTAAAAAAGGCTAAGGTTTAACATGGTTATTCCTAAAGGCAACGTTTACGGGTATGGTAATTTTAAAAGAAATAGGCGAAGCAAGTTAGTGAATCTAAGTGCCTTTATCATATCAATGCTTTTAATATGGTCTCGATATGCATAATAAAAACAAGTTCTAGAATTATCCTACTATACATGATATCACACACATCAAAGAATACATGAGCTTTAAATTTTTTAAAAATTTTGCTCTTAGGCCCAAAAGCTTACGAAAAAGATGGGTATATGTGTGTAAATAATTTGCAATTTCATTCAACTTGAATATTTCAATGATTACTAAAAAATATGGCTTAGAAATCTAATTTTATTCTAACCATCATCCTTTTGCACACCAATTCAAATCAATATTCAACAAAAACATATAGTACTTGTGGACAGATTTAACCAATTTAAGATATCAATTAATAAAATCTATAATCAGGATTATAATACGCTTGAAGAAATCAATTAAATGTTCATGAAACCCATCCCCATACTGAAAATTGGACATTGTCCTCAATGTACATAATACAAGTAGATATGCAAGTGAGAGGGTTGTCTATTAATTTCTTGATTATGTTGATATCTTGATTTGGATCCGTCCTATGTGAAACTAACATCCTTGCAAAATATAAAAGAAAAGGATAAAAAGAAACAAAAGAAATAAAATAATAGAAAATAAAATCCTATACTAACATAAAAGCAAAAAAATAATAATATAGGAATTGAAATAAAAGTAGAACTAACTCAAAGATTGCCTCCTATGCAGCGTTCTTTAATGCTAGTAGCTCGAAGTGACCAACACATTTAATATCATCCTAGATCAACAATCAACGGCCTGCTTCCACCCTTTGCTCCACAAAGCGGTTTCATAGCCTGTAAACAAGCCACATGCTGTAAGATAATAACAATGACATAATTTATCAAATCAATAAATCCAATTTCAAGCAATAAAGCCCTTTTTGATAACAAACTATTAATGAAAGAGGGAAATAAAACTCCCTGAATCATCGATTAACTCAAACAATTTGTCTTCAAGAAAGTGGGAACCTTCTGTACTTAAGGTTACTACCAACGCCTTATTAGTAGTTTCCTTACTTGGTTCTTCTGCTAGTTCTTCCTCAACTATCTCTGTCCACTCTTCTCCTTCTTCTTCCTGGACAAAGGTTTTTGACTCATCTTCTTCAGTTGTCTTCTACCACTCTACTTTCTCTTCTTGGATGGAGGTTTCTTCGTCTTCCTTTTTAGGAAGCTCTTTTTGGAATGTTCCTCCATTTATGAAACCAACCTTTGTTTTTTCTTTACTTCTAAATTTTTGTCGGTCAGCTTTCATTGCAGCAAGGCTTTCCATTAATTTATCTCTAAAACTTGCTTTCTCTTCTTCTTCTTCTAGGAGCTCTTTTGTGTACATATTCAAATGGAGCATAGTCATTCCATCCATATGAATAAGGGTTGCTCCACTTTAAATTATACTTATTCGCATATGATGGGTGTAAAACCACGAACTTTCCCTTCTATTGGTTTATAGATTTTATTCTATGTGAATAGTATTTTTAGATGAATAGTGAACCTAGGTAAACATTATTTCGACTTAAATAGAGATTTTGAGGACCCAACCTCGAAAAAAAAGTCTTAAGTAAATTTCATAGTTAGATTTCGAAATGGAAATCAATGGAATAACTTATGGTAGTTAAAAGTACATTAATATTTGTAATGCTTTATTTCCTATAGTGGAAATAAATGATTAAATGACTTGTAAATTATGTAGTTCAAGAAGAGACACTCAACATGTGACCTTACTTGACGATAAACAACAAAACTGTTAGTGTATTTTTAAACTGATTTTATGAAAGAAAAATGGTTTTTATTTTATCATGAAAAGTATGTTTATGAATAAGTTCATTTGTGTTGCTACTTGAATTTGAAAGCTAATATATATATATATATATATATATAGATATATATAGATATATTTGTATACTTCGAGATGGCATTGTACTAAAATTGCAATTGTACTAAATTGGTACGATAATGGAATTTGAACATGAATTGAATTGGTATAGAAATATGGTGCACTTGTGTATTAATTGTTGTTTAGCTTGTGGTATGACGTTAGGTCTCCTTATACATATGATTATACCGATCAAAGTACTTCCTAACATGCATGACAGGGTCTTAGGGGGTGGCGTCTATCACTAACGGTGGGTGGTATCGTGTCTGTCAATATGTCTTATAAGTCGCCCTCTGCATGTATGAAGTATATATTGTGCTAGCACTGTTATGGGTAAGTGATGCAGAGCTAGCTCCGTAACCACTACTTTATATATAGTGTTAGCACCGTTATGGGTAAACAATGCAGAACCAGCTTCATAATAATTGGTATATATTGGAATGCAGAACCAGCTTCGTTACTATAGGTTAGCTAGGCACCCGTAAGCAGTACAGAACCAACCCTGTGGCCTTACACCTTACAGTACCAATGGGAAAGAAAATTTTAAAAGAGAAAGTTCATGAAACTAGCGATTACCATCTCTGTTTACCTTTCAAGAAAAGAGGAACTTGATTGTGTTTTACATGTGCGTTGATTATATGAATTTGTTATGTCAGAACGTTGGTTATTGCTTCAAAAGAAAAGGAAATTATCTTTGTTCTTTATGGTGGTTAATGTTTGTATAAATGTTTTGAGTGGAAACTATAACACTCACTGAGCTCGTTTAGCTCACCCCTTATTTTCTGTTCCTTTTTAAAATTTTAACCTCCCAGGTGCACGCTTAGGGGTTTTAGTAGCCGAACTCCACCATTTGAGAAGCTACCTTCATCACGTGCAACTATGTAGGCAGTTTTGCTTGTGCATTTTTTTTCCATGTATTGTATAATTATGAACATGTTTTGAACATATTTTTTGTGTGTTTTACTACGTACAGTTCATCATCTTCGTAAATATGTCTTGATCTCGGTTTTTAAGAAAATATGGTTATTTTAAATGTTCTTTTCTTTATTTAAATGCATTAATGTTTTTGAACCTTTGAGATTGTTTCTGAATGGAGTTGAAGTCCAAACGTAGCAATGGTACTTTGGTTAAATGGATAGAAGTGTTTTTGCTTTTCAAGAGCCTAAAATTTTTGTTTTTATTAAATAACAACTATTATACTGTTGAAATTTTTAATGAAGGTTACTTTTAAAAACTTCCATTGCTACCCCTTTTTTTCTTTATATTGAGCTAAAATATTTTGAAGAAAAGGTAAAAAGGCTTAGCTCTAGTGGAACATTCCAGTTGGATTGGATATCGAATAGAGGGTTTTTGTGTGGTGCCGGGCAGGTCGCTTAGTCATTAGGAAAAGGGCCTATTAGTGTTGGTATCAGAGTATCAGAGCCAAGTTACCCCTTTCTGTTTAATGCATTCGCAAAATGTTTTTTTAAGTTGTTTTTAAAGTGAGGTGACCTGTAAAATGTTGTGATTTACATGCATATAGTTCAAGATATGAAAGTCTTATACATTTGCAGTTTGCCAAATGCATAACACGATGCACGGACGAGGCCGTGGACGTCCCTGTAAGGCCACACCAATGGCTCCTACACCTGAGGCACCAATAGGAAGGGAAAAGCAACACTTGCCAGACTGAGCACATACTTTCATAAATCAACCCCATTCTCAACCATCAAGGCTAGCAGAGCCAACTGGGGGAAATTTTATCGTAGAGCAAATGGCTTAGATATTCGTCGCGACGATGCCACAGTCACTAGGGGTGAACATTTTGGTAATTCGGGCCCAATTTTCATTGTTCAGGCTTGGCCTGAATTACCCGAAATTTTTTTCCCTTACCCGGCCCGAACCTGAACTTTTAATTACCCGAACTTATCCGACCCAATTTACCTAAATTACCTATTTACCTGGCCCGATTTACCCGAATTATCCCAGCCCGATTTACCCGAATTACCCTAATTACCCTATTTCACAATTTTTTTAAACCTAATTCTGGTAATCGGGCCAGCTCGAATTTTTTTTCCCTTACCCATCCCGGCCTGAAAATAATTCAGGTAACACCCGGATCGGCCCGAGTTACCCGAACTTTAGAATTTTCTTTCCTGAATTAATTCGAGCCGGGCTGGGTAATCGGGCCGGCCTGAATAATGCTCACCCCTAACAGTCACACGAAAGTGAAGAAACTTTTTGATGTTCCATTGAGCGAGTGTGTAAACTAGATGCGAAGCCTTTTGATGGGAGTGGAGATCCAGAGAGTGCACTCACATGGTTAAACTGGATTAAAAATATATACCGAGTTGTAGGATGTACAAATGAGCAGAGAGTGGTATTTTCCACCTTCCACCTTGAGGGCAAGGCAAAGGATTGGTGGGAAGCTATTAAGAGACGTCATCTAGATGGGGTGTCTCAGTCTAATTTTCAGAGAGAGTTTACTAATAGATTTTACCCCCCAAAGTTACAAAGATACCCGAGTAGAGGAATTTTTCCGTCTAGAGCAGGGTTCGATGTTAGTGACAGAATATGAGAAGAAATTTTTAGAGCTTATCAGACATGTTCTGTTTATTGCTGATAGTGAAGAGCAGAAGTGTAAGAAGTTTGTTATAGGTTTGAACCCCTAGTTGAGGATCCATTTGTCTCTAACCTTACAAAAAAACTATGGGGAGTTAGTGGAACCTGCAATGAAAGCGTAAAGAAATATAATGGCAATCACCTAGACTGTGACATCAGAACAGAAACATAGTGCACCAGCTAGCTCATCTCAACGTTCAGTAAGGAAAAGGAAGTCAAGATGGACCAATGGCTAGAGGTTCACTAGGGGCGGATCAACCAGTCAGGGATCCTTTGGGTCACCTAAAAAACTTAGGGAATTTAATGACACCAGAACACCAATGCCAGAGTGTAGTATTTGTGGAAAGAGACATTTGGGCGAGTGTCGAATGAATACAAAGGGTTGTTTCCACTGTGGAAAGGAGGGCCATTTTAGGAGAGATTGCCCCTAATTGGTTACAGTAGAGAGGTCAGTGGTGAGATCTTCAGCACCTCTGTAAGTTAGAGGGGTTTTTTGTAATACCCGGTATCTAGTTTACCCGGTACACCGAAATAAATTGGTATTTGAGACTGATGTCATTAAAACCAGGACAGTGAATAATAATTTTTAGTGGCATCAATTTAATGATGTATGACATTTTTCGGTGGTCACAGGAAATTATACGTTTCAACCAGTACAAGAATGACAATTTTGTAAATAAGTGGACATGAGGCATATAAAAGGAGCTAGTTGGAGAGTAAGACAAAACATTACCTTCTTCTTCTTCCCTCACCACCGAAACCTCCATGGGAGATAACTCTCAAGCTTTTTCAATTTTTGTAGCAAGATAGGGATGGAGAACCAAGGCATTTGGTTAGCATAAAAAGGTAAGCCTCCATTCTAATACTTAGATCTATGGATTAAAGCTTAGTTTTTCTCTTCTTTTGTGAAAGCCACTTGATTGAAGTTATGGGTTTGATGATTTGGATGATGGGTTTTTGTTCTTGGATGTCTAATGACATTTTAACATGAACAAATTTCGTTTTTATGGTGATTTGAGGGCTAAATCAAAACCTAGGGTTTTGAAGGTTAAGTTGTCAATGGAGACAGATTCGTAGCTCTCTTTGTACTTTTGTTTTGAGCTATTTAACGTGTTCATATCGAGAAACTTAAAACATAGAAGTTGTATATCCAGATGTCTACTATCTCCCTGATTTTGTTCACGATTTTAGGATGAGCCAAATAAGTGAAAGAGGCCCTGAATTGAGACTTGTTCCGAATACTAGCGAGATTGAAAAGAAAACTGAAAGTTAATTGTTTGAAGAAATTAGAGTTAGAATTGGATGATTAGTTCTTCTTACTAAATGCTCAGAAATGTGTCATATAAGTGCTGTATAAAGGAAATTTCAATTTGATGAGTATTCTGTTAGATATGGCTGAATAAGTGAAGGGTGCTGCTAACGTTAGTGACACAGAAAAGAACAAAAACACAACAGACTTGTAAAAATCACAATAAATCCAATTTACATCATTTTTTAGCTGTCTTTGGATATGTGATATCCATATGAGTCTATTGAAAATTAAGTTTTAAATCGGCTTAATTGGATGAGAAATGATTAAGTTATAAGGTTTTGAGACAGGAAGGGTCCAACTCATGACTGCATGTTAAAGCTGATTGTAAATGGGAGATTTGGATTTCTTTAATGACCGAATTAGAACATGGTCATAAAATAAAAGTTGTGAGTTTATGTGTTAGCTAGAGGTCTGGAAAGTTTGAAAAACATTGGGCCTATGTATAAAAAGTTATGCTATCACGAATGGTACTTATGCAGTTTTTTAATGATATGTGTTAAGAAATGAGGTTTTTGTAAGAATGACTAATATGGGTATATGTAATTTTATGCATGTTACCTAATAGCTTGTGAAACAAGACAAAGAATAGAACTAGAAGCTATACCTAGTTCTTCTCAAGTTCAAGAAAATTAGAAAAGAGATTGGAACCGTTGCGATAGTCGAGGTCAGTATAATCATGCTACTATACTTGTGTAGTAATCCTTTTCTTTTATCTTGCGGCTTGTTGAATTGTTCTCAAATCCATATGACTTATTTGACATATGACTCCATGAAGTTGAGTCTAGCATGTCGTATGCCAGATTGACCAGATGATTTCAGATTCTTTGAATCTTTTGGTTCCCTTATTGTGTTGAACCTATTGAATTACGATTCTTTGATGAATCACATTTTCTTGTTAGCCATGATTGATGAGTTCACAGAATACTCAGCTGATAGGGTAAATTATCAGACTATGTGCAGATAAGTAACCTGCCAGTGATGGGTTAGATCTGGGTCCTGCCTGGAGAGGGCAAGCCTTAAGGGGCAAGGTTAGGCCAACCTTGTCTAGAATCAGAAAAGGGGAGATATGTCGTATTAGCATGCCTCTGTCTCTTCCTCAGAAATTCAGAAAATCAAAACTTAGAAATGAGAAAGATCAGAATTCGGAATCTTGTAGAACCTAGAATCAAGAAAGAAACCAGAACTCAGAAAGAACCCAGAATCCAGAAAGAAACTAGAATTCAGAACCCAGGAAAGAATTCAGAAACCAGATTCATGTTTTCTTTGAACAATTCATATTGAGCTTTATTATTGATACTCATGTCATTGCCGCATTTGATATTACTACCTGTTCATTTATTGATCATGTATTGATGCCCAGAATGCCACAGACCATTCTTGTGAAGCTAGCCTTGTGTTACCTAGCCTCACAAGCATAGTAGTATGTTTATATCTCACTGCGTCGCTTTGTAGACTCACACCTCACTATCACCATTTCAGGAGATTAGCGGATCGTACGAGAAAGAATTCCAAGACTTTTGAGACTCGTTTGGATAATCAGACAAGTAATGTTTTTTTTGGCATGATGAGAATTGCAGAAGCTTATAGCTGCTCCATGGTTTTTCATAATCATATGTACATAAAACATGCATGGATATGTTATGTTATTGAGAACAATGTTGGTTGATGATAAGTAAATGTTGTATGTGAAATAGTAGATTTGGATATTTTCAGTAGAATATAGAAAAGTTAGGCTTACTACGGGTTTTGGTGGCATTAAGCCTACCCATTTTCTAGTGCCAATACGACCCAAAAAGGCAGGTCGTGTCATTTTTATATAAACTTTAAACTCCCAAATGTTATGTTATGTGTAAACATAGATTATGAAATGTAATGACAATGTAAGTAAGTTTCATTTTGTGAATGAAATGAGAAGTTTTGATCTTTGGAAATACTTATGTTCTGTATGATGCCATAATAAGTTGATGTGATTACTCTAACATGCAATTTTCATCGGGTATGTTCTTGAATGTCCTCTGGATGTTTGAGCATATGCTATATGTTAGTGGTGTGTTACATAAAAGGCTTGGAAACCAAAAACTAATCCCTCTATAATAACCAATTCTCTCCTTGAATATGCCCCTCTTCCCCAACATTCACCTCTAACCTAAATAACAAATCATATTCTATTCCCCTCAAATGAACCAGAAAAAAATCATCAAACCAAAAACTCCTTAATTAATCCCCCAACCACAACAAATAATACACCTATTAGTCAAATAACATAAATTAAGCTCCCTTAATAGTATAAAAACACAAATCCATCACTCTACTGAAACTCTAAACACAAAACTCCTCTTATAAGATTTGACCTACCAAAACCACCAATCCCTCCTTCCACTAAAATTCAAACTCCTGAAAATAAAGAAGCATTGCTCTTGAGCATATCTCCTAAAAATATATAGGGCTAGGAAACAAAAAATAATGATTATAGAATTGTGCAAAATTTCAAAAGGAGATCAAGAAAAAAAATAAAAAGATTAGGGCTTGTAATATTGTCTGCTTATAGATATTGTCCGCTTTGGGCCTTGGCTCAGCAAAGCCCTTACAATTTTGCTTTTCCTAAGGCTTTCCCAGAAGGTCACCCATCCTAGAACTACTCTCACCCAAGCACATTTAACGTGTCTGTAAGGTAGAGGTATCCGTACCCTTATAAGGCGTACTTCGTTCCCCTCTCCAACCGATGTGAGATCTCACAACTAATGGCAGATGTTGGTCCCAACTGCCATGGAAATCCATGACACAAGCTCTCAGCATGTCCTCCAGTGTCTGAATAGTCCTTTCTGATTGACCATTAGTCTAAGGGTGGAATGTAGTGCTAAACTTCAGTGAAGTTCCTAAGGCTTCGTGCAGCTTGGTCCAAAATCAAGAAGTAAAATGAGGGTCTCGATTAGCAACTAATGATATTGGAACTCAATGGAGTCTTATGATCTCTTGAAGATATAATATTGATGGCTTCTCCAGAGAGTCAATGGCTCTAATGGCAAGAAAATGAGCGGATTTAGTCAACCTGTCCATTATCACCCATACAACATCATACTTTTTCTATATAGGTGGTAGCCTAATTACAAAATCCATAGTTACATGTTCCCATTTTCATTCAAGAACAGATAACGATTGTAATACACTAGCGGGTTTCTAGTATTCTACTTTAATTTGCTGACACACAAGGCACTTGGCTATAAATTCTGCAATATCTTTCTTCATCCCTGACCACCAGTATGATTCTTTGATGGTCTTGTACAATTTCGTGCTTCCTGGATGCATAGCATAAGTAAAACTATGAGCCTATTCCAAAATGGCTTTTCTAAGTGCATTATTCTTAGGAACACATACCTTATTTCTTAATACAAGTACTCCATCCTCTCTTACTCAAAATTCACTAGCTTCACTAGTCTGTAGCTTCTGAAATTCTTTAATTAGTTCTTCATCTTGCCTCTACTTTTTTTTTGATATCCTCCACCAGTAGGCCTTACAACAAAATTTGCTACCAATGCTCCACAACGATCATCTTCCAAAGTCACTCTCATTGACTTCAACTCCATGAGCAAAGGAAAATATGTTGTATTAAAATATGCCATTGTGGTAGAGAACTTTCTACTTAAGGCACCTACTACAGAATTTGCTTTTCCCGGATGATAATGGATGACTAAATTATAATCCTTGATTAGTTCCGACCATCTTCTCTGCTTTAAGTTTAACTCCTTCTGAGTGAGTAGATATTTCAAACTTTTATGATTAGTGAATATTTTACATCTTTAGCCATACAGATGGTGTCTCCATATTTTCAAGGCGAATACAATGACTGCTAATTCTAAGTAATGTGTCGGATAATTCTCCTCGTGTTTCTTTAACTGTCGAGAAGCATAAGCAATCACCTTATCATTTTGCATCAATATATAGCCAAGCCCTTGTTTTTATGCATCATTGAATATCACAAACTCACCACCCGTGGTAGGAAGTGTAAAAATATGAGTAGAAGTAAGACAATGCTTAAGTTCCTAGAAGCTTTGCTCACATTTAGCATCCCATATAAACTTCACTCCCTTCTGAGTGAACTTAGTTGACGGTAAAGCTATCAATGAGAATTTTTCTACAAACCTCCTATAATATCCAGCCAAACCCAGAAACCTTATAATTTTTATCAGGTTCTTTGGTGGTTCCCATTGAACAATAGCCTCTATTTTCTTGGGATCTATAAAAATTCCCTTACTCGACACAACTTTCCCAAGAAACCCAATTTCTGTCAGCTAGAATTCACATTTAAAAAATTTGGCATATAATTGTTTCTCTCGAAGGGATTGAAGTACTATTTGTAAGTGAGTGGTATGTTCGGCTTCATTCTTTAAATACACAAGGATGTCATCAATCAAGACTATAACGAACTTATCAAGATACGTATGGAATACTCGGTTCATGAGATCCATGAATCCTACCGGGGCATTCGTCAAGACAAAGGGCATAACAAAAAATTCATAATGTCTGTACCTAGTTCGAAAAGCAATTTTAGGCACATCAGTCTCTTTAATCTTCAAATAATGATAACTCGACCTCAAATCAATCTTTGAAAATATGCTTTCACCTTGGAGTTGGTTTAATAAGTCATCAATTCTAGGTAGAGAATGCTTATTCTTAATGGTGACCTTATTCAACTGTCAATAATCGATGCATAACCTCAATGTCCCATCTTTCTTTTTCACGAATAACACTGGAGCACCCCAAGATTGTGGTCCATATTAACCAAATGCTTAAGTTGTATTTTTTAAGATTGTGGTCCATATTAACCAATTGTTTAAGTTGTATGTTTTAAGATTAAAGTAACGAGCCATTTTATTCTTGAAAACATACTTGATTCTAGATTCATTTAATAGTGCCATTATCGATAGTCGACTACTATTACGAGAAACTCATCATTCCCTTGAAGTAAACTATTGTACTTACATGGAGATAAATCGCAATACTACAGTCTAAACTATAATCAAGCGACAAACTTGATTATTCAACTGTGAATCCATTATTTTAGATTCTTAGAATATACATGTTTCCCATACATCTCTATGTATATGTATATTACTTACAAAAGAATCTTGGTACCTTTTGACTAGATA
>JAOSBP010000004.1:10835950-10848798 GCA_027563825.1 Erythroxylum mucronatum | reverse complement strand
GCTTACCGCTACTACATTAATTTGTTTTAACGGAAGTGATTTCTTTTATATTTAGTTGCAGGCGACAGCATCACCATTTAAGGAGTGGTTGGTTTACATAAGACAATAATAATATGAATGAGAATGAATGTAGTGAAGAATGAAGGTGAATATAATCATTATAATTATGATGATTGAGGAATGATTACAATTACCATTGATAGTGGTTGATTTGTTAAAAATCTTGAGAAATATATTCTAATTTTAATAAATTTTAATTAATTATATTTAATATTAATATATTCTAATTAATTATATTGTTTTACTAAAAATAAAAAGTGTTAAAATTGTTAAAATTTTCTTTTACATCAAATTTTAATATATTATAATTAATTATATTTAATTTTAATTAATGATATTTCATTAATTATATTATTTTGCTCAAAAAGAAAAAATAAAAATTAGTAAATTTTATATGAAAATTTAATTTATTCTAATTAATTATATTTAATGTTAATATGTTCTAATTAATTATATTGTTCTAATAAAAATAAAAATTAATTAAAATTTTATTTTATATCAAATTTTAATATATTCTAATTAATTATATTTAATTTTAATATATTCTAATTAATTATATTTTTGATAGAAATGGGGAAAATATACATTTGTTAAAAAAATTTATCAAAATTTAATATATTCTAATTAATTATATTTAATTTTAATGTACTCTAATGAATTACATTTAATATATTCTAATTTATTATATTTAATATATTCTAAGTAGTTATATTTAATTAATTATATTATTTTACTAGAAAAAAAAGGAAGGAATGACTTTCAATCCTTGCATATTTAGAGGGTATGGAGTAATCTCCAAAAGCTTACATATCAAAATACGTTTATGTAATCATAATATGTAACCAACCGATGTTTTTCATTCCCGTACCTATTAATGTCTTCCGAACTAATGAACAAAGCACCCATGTTGATGTCTTCCAAACTCACGAACAAAACACCCATAGTTCCTAAGAAAAATCATGTTAGTTATTCACGAAGATCCAACCTTCAAACGATGATTGTGGACAGAGTAGTTAATCTTCTGTCTTTGTTACCACTATCTCTGATTTTTTGAGAGCAATGACCACCTCAATCCGTCTCCGCTCCTATCCTGGTATTATACCTATTTGTAAATTACTGCCAGGGGTTCCATTCAATGGCGTAGCTACGAGATACTTTTTTTTTTTGGATAAGAGCTACGAGATACTTATGATGAAGTTAGGTTATATATATATATATATATATATATATATTCATTCAATATGCATCTGCCCAATACCTAATGAAGGAAGGTAGTCGTAAAAAATTGACGGTTAGCTTGGTGTGTACCGTTAGCTGCATAATTAAATTGATAAGTGATGCAACAAACGGAAAAGCAGATTGCAATAAAGAGAAAAATATGTTACAAGTGATTCTTTTATTTATAAATTAAGCATGTAAAAAGTAGGCAGTTAATCTATTTTATTCTGAATTACCCTTCGAAAAGTCAAAAAAGCGACGGAGGGGTCCACTGATGGGTATTTGAAGTTGGAGTGAGTGAATTAATGATCCACCAATGTAATCCTGCTAAACAGACTAATTGCTTTTCGAACCATAATCACATAAGTTGTCGTTGTAATTAACATAGAAGATGATGTTGCCCTTACTCTGGCAGTAGGTACGTAATGATATGTCCTTCTCCAAATGGTAACAGAACAATCCTATTACTGCGCCCACCCCACCCCTCTGAGATGCATAAAAATTCTCACATGTCTAGTAATTTGCTCTTGTTGTTTAGCTAAAGGTATTGTGCTCCTCAGGAGTGAAACTCCTGTCCTTGATGCTTTTGATTCTTATCGCTACTAAAATTTGCCAATAGTCCCCTGCACATGAAACAGACACAGCAGAGTAGGTTCAGTAACTACAAGAAACCCATACAAATTAATTTCCACCAGAAACATAAGAGCGAAGAAAGATTGGTGGTTAGGAGTTTGAAGACAGAATACGCTGGAGCAAACGTTAGTTGGACGGCTCGACCACACGTCCCCCACCATCATGTGCTTTGGTGTGGCAATTCTAGGGTTGGTTGGATAATCCCTGTATCTAAAACTTGGACACGGAAACTTTGACCAGCAAATTCAGAATATCCCTATAAAATCCAACTTATGTAAGTAGAAATTCACTGGAGCTATTCCTCAGAACACTTGCGGGATTGTTGGAAATTGTTGGCAATAGCAATACAATCCCGATGAGTAACTGAATGTTCTGTTGGAATGTCCAATCATTAGTTGATAGGTACGTAATTGACGTTGAAACAAGTGAACGTGGATCGTCAAATTGTATGCTGCAGTTAAAATGTCCCATCTCCTGGGATCATTGAACAATAATTTGCACCAGCTCTTAATAAGAACACCCTCCTAGCAATTCTTCCTTAATTTCGTTAAATGATGTTGAAGCAATAAAAACTCGTAATGAACAATCTAAAGAGAAAGGTTGCTTGCATATATAAGATTACTCCATACATACACAACACAAGCAACCAATTAGCCAAATTCCTCGAGTAAGACGGAAACGAACTAAACGACAGTAGCGTACAGACCGCAAGGTGTGGGGGCAGTTATGGAAATTACCAGAGAAATAGCAAGAAGATAGATAATACAGATAGGGATAGGGAGACATCGTATATAATCATCGCAGCAAGCCATCTTCAGGGTGACGGAGAACTCACTTCCATGTACTGGGCAGTTCTGATTCTTTCTTAAAAGAGAAATTATACTGTCATTGTAGTCACAACCATGTGATCTTAACCATTTTCACCTTCTGGTGGTGTTATGATGATAGTACTGATACCAACGAGCAGACGCAGACGCAGACGCAGACGCAGAATGAGTATATGACCACTCAGTCTCAATCCATCCAGTGTATTATTAATTATATTGTTTTACTAAAATGGCTCCGCTCCGTACCAGATTGCATGTGCAGCTTGCTTAGAACACAAAACTTAGTTTCCAAGTCCGTATCACAAAACAGATCTTCATCCTTACGCGCTCAGAGATGTGTTGGTCCCACGAGCATTGGTCATTTCGTTGACATGATTGTATACTGGAACAAAAAATCTTGAGCATCAGATCAATTCGTGCGATTAACGCTCTGTAGAACCAAAACATCTAAGAAACCAAAGTAAAAGTAATTAAATGGTCCTGTCTTGCTCCTGCAGAGCCTGTTAGGGCTTTGTCCAGTCGCCGTTAAACCATAGTACACAGCGCTCAGTTAACAACACCATCAACGGTTGATGCACGACTCATGGGACCCACACAACAAACACATGCTCCCTCTCTCTCTCTCTCAATAAATACTCCCCTCGTAACTCATTTTCATTCATTTTCTCTTCAAATGGCAAGTACTCTAGGAAGAAACCTACATCTGTGTTTCACAAAGATCAAGCGCCCATTAGCCCCAGAATCAATCACAGCAGACCATCAGAGCCGTCCAATCTTTATAAAAAACTATAACTCTCTTTACGACTACAACAACTTTGACTCCTCCGCCGTCGCCAACGCTAAGACTCTTCCTCGGTGCTCTTCCTCCTCCTTGGCTGCCTCCTCCTCGTCCTCCACCGCCGCATCCGACGAACCTGACCTCGCCGACGTCTTCGCCTCCCGACGCTTCTTCTTCTCCTCTCCAGGCCGCTCTAACTCCATCATCGAATCTACACCCTCCATCGCCACGTCCTCCAAATCGTCCGACATGTCGATCTGCGTGAACGACACTGTCGTACCACAGGTTAATAGCAGTCAGTCTAGTATCATGAACCAGTCGTCAGTTTACACCAGTCGTGAAACGACTTCACTACAGTCCAACTCTCCGCCAGTTAAAGACAGCGTGGCGGTGCACACCTACTCACCGGACCCGTACTTGGACTTCCGGCGATCAATGCAAGAGATGGTCGAGGCGCAAAACTTGGTCGATGTCGAGGCGAATTGGGACTACTTGCATGAGCTTTTATTATGTTATCTTGCGCTAAACCCTCAGAGCACTCACAAGTTCATTTTAAGCGCTTTTGCTGATCTTCTTGTTAGCTTATTATCTTCGTCGCCGGAGAAAGTTGGATGCCGCCCGGAAAATGATTGTAAGACGGCGAGACATTGCCTATAACGTAAGATGGTGTGTCGGAGGATGATTACTGAATCTTGAAACATCTAAGTAGACAAAGTGTAAAAATGTGGGGAATGGACGTTGGCCCATTTTTTAATGAACTCTTTTTTGGGGTCTTCTGTTATTATTTCACCTTATCCTTTACATTATCATTCGGCTACTTTTGTTTTTTGCTAGCTCTGTTTTGTTATAGATGCTCAATACATCGGAAACAAGTTTATGATTTAGCTCCCACCATAGCATTACTTTTCTGTTTTGGGTATTGAAATGCATTTCTGACCCAACAGTCTTTACAGAGAAAATGGGAAATTGACGTAGTTGCATCACTATTCAGGAATTAGGGAAGCTGATTAGGTACATACAAAGCTTTGGCTTGTTCGTATTGTATGGTTCTTTAAAGTGCATCTTCTTCTTACTATTGTGAGGCATGGCGTAAGGGTCGTTATAAATTAATTAATTTAGTAAATTGGTAAGTAGTTAAAGTAAAGCCCCGAATAGGTGAGAGCATGTGAGCTGTTTGGGAAAAGTATGAAATGGAAGATAGGGAAAAAAAGAAAAAGAAAAAGAAGAAACAGTTCTTACGGTCAAGGATATGTGCATAAAATAGGTTGCACCTTTTACTTTTGCACGCATGAAATCATTGAATCATGATTTCCTTTAAGAGAACTATTAGTCATTACCGATGTTTTAAAAATTTGACCGAAAATTAAATTGATAAATTTAAAATTTAAAAGTTTTAATTAATATTATATTTTTGTAAAATTAGATTAAATAAAATTAAAATTTTTTAATATGAGTAAAAGACATTATTTTTATTCATTAAAAATTTTTAAAGCTTAATTTGAAAAAATTATTAAATAAACATTAATTTATTAATTTAGTTTATAAAAAGTTATTAATTTATAAAAATTGACCAATTAATTAAGAAAATTTATCGATTTTTAACGAATAAAGTTATTAAAATATATCAAACTAAAAAATTAAAAACTGAATTGAAAAATTGAATTATCCAAAATTTTTACAGTTAAATTAGCTCAACCGCTTAGATTTCTTACATTGACCAGACATTTAAGGTCCGGAGAGAATAGCTTAGGTTGTCCCTTATACACGAATCAATTGTCTTCATTTTCCTTTGTTAACCTTAAACAGCCCCGTCCATTGTTTTTAAGTAGGAACTCTATATTGCCCTGACAATCCTTGTCTGGGATGCCAGGACGAAGACAAACTTGAATAATTGATTAACCTCAACAACAGAGTTACGGTTAGAGATATCTTTCTTTTGATAGGCAAGAATCTTGGCATCAAGACAACTAATGGATTAACAAGTGGCCAAAAATAAATCACTAGAAAACTACCTCTGAACACAGACAGCTCCAATTGGAATCTTGATATTGTCCTCTTTTTTTTTTTGTGTGTGCTCACTCATCGACGTTTTTCTTACTACAGACAATGGCATAAGCCAGAAAAGATTCATTCTGACCCTGCATGGATTGTTCTTCCACAAAATATGATTAATCAGCACTTCAACTTGGAATACCCTCATGAATCAGAAGTCCTGTGATTGTAGGAGGAGCACAGAGATATATATTTTAAATGTATCAGGGTGTCCCCCGCTGGAAATTAGGTTTATCAAAGTTGATGCAAATTGTGGGGCCTATGTTCAATTGTGGCCACATATTGGTCGTTTAGGTAAGGTTAGCTTCTACTTCAAAGGAGTAGAAGAAATGGGAAGGTCACTTATAATCACCGTCAGGGTCATATGGACACAAACACGAAGAAATAGAAACAGAGAGCGGGGCGGGTATCTTGGAATCGGGTAGTCAAACATCTACAAGCATGTTATGTTGGGGTTATTAAACTATAAAGTCGTTTACAAACTGACTGCAAAAAGACCAATTTAAATTTTCAACTGACATTGTTTTACTTCACATTTCCAGCATTTTTCGTGCATCAAAATGAAGAAACAAACATTGAAGGATGGGAAATTCTTTTGTTAAGGATAGAATAGCAGGATGAGCAATAATTCGCATATCTTGATAGAAATGGGATATCCTTGAAGTTTGGGTTGCAACCTTTGACTCCTAATTGTCAAGGTGCATTTGAACTTTTGAAATTAATTCCATAAGAGATTAATTATAATTCAAATAATTGATTAACATCTCTTTAGATTTCTGTAAAAGAGGCAAAATATTTTCTTACAAGTGTTCTTTATCAGTTAAAATTCAATCATATCTAAGTAAATGAAATAATTAATGATGTATACGCATATGATAAGATCATGTTTATCTATGATTAAATTTCCTCAAAATGGTATGACCAAGTTAAATATGCATCTTAATCATGATTGTTATCTAGGCAAATTGAAACTGTGTTGTGATGGATTGATTTTTTTCCATAACTTGTTTGAATTATAACTTATAATCTTTAAATTATGACAATGACTAGTTTAACATTGTTGATATATCTTGAAGTCAATTAACAACTCACTAACATAAAATTAGCACCCAAATCATGTATGTAATTAGCAATTCCGAGGTTCATTTCTTCTTTAGTATAGCCCAACTTGTATAAAAACTCCCCTTATACAAGTGATTATGCACAAAGAAATAGAGACCTTTCTCTCATTTTTCTCTATCTCTTCATTATTTATGGTATCAAAGCCTTCTTCATAAAGGAGTTCAAGAATTCTCGGATCCTTTTCTTTTGCAACCTTCTATTCAAGCATTCTAGGTCTCTTAATCTATTGTAATAATATTTTGCATTATACACCGCACCCCTAGAAGCCACCTCACACTCATATGTTAGAAGCCACTGGAGACAAAATTCAAGTTTAGTTACGTTTAGAGGAAGAAGAACACCTAAACAAATTATTGTGTAGGCTCACAACAACGTAAGTCATTTAGATCAAAATGACAGTCGATGCTTTCCTCTCCCTCTGCCCTGTCAGCATCCAATCAGTGAGTCACATTAGCAACAATCACTGTCCAACCAACGTCTCAGTCGGTGCCATATTAGCATTAGCACCACATCAATGTCCCAATCAATGCCATATGCCAAAACTCCATTTGTCCATATATCGGCTTTCTACCTTCTTCTGGTTTAGTTCATACCTACTACTTCAGTTTGGTTCAAAAGCGTTGCCCATCACTTTAACTGCCTAGTTCAAGCTCTTGTCATCTGGTTCCTTTGTAAACTGGACTAATCCCTAAGGTTTTCAAAAGTTTTGAACCATTTTTAAGGTCAAAATAATCAAATTCAAACTTTATAAATATATTTTCTCCCTTTTATTGCCTTTTCTCATTATGGATACCTCGAAACTTTTTTAATACTTTTCCAACCCTATCATATCACATCTAATGGGTTAAACTTTAAACTATGATTTATAAGATAAGGAAATGTACACTTCTCTTAAAAGGAGATTCCTTTGACATATTTTTATTAGAGAAGTACCTAAACCAACCAAAAAAAAAAGGATTAAGGAAATGATGTATTCATAGAATATTCAGTGTCTTAGGATGGAGTGAGTCATTAAATCTTGACATAGTTTTAGGATGCAAGTGATAAAGTGATTAAGCTTAAGTTTCAATGCTTTTATATGACCCAAGAGGTAAGGAACATTTTAAAGAATTGTTGCTTTGTATTTAATAATGTTAATCAATTTTAACTATATGAAAGATTTCATCTAATGCAACAAAAACAACCTAGATAGACAATTTATAATTATTTTTCCAAATTATAAGAATTTTATGATCAAATAGCACTTAGAGATCTTATCTAGCCCAGTATTGATGTTGTTATTATCTATGCAAATCTTCAAGATCATCAACATATTTGGCATCTATTGATGACTCTCAGAGATGAGTTTGAACCGATTCGTAGCTCTCTTCTCTATCAAGGTTCTTTACCAAACCTCGAAGCCACAATCAAGAAGTAATTCATACAAGAGAGCTAACTTAATGCACTCTACATAAAAGAGTTTGTTCCATTTGTTAATGTCATTCTTGCCACTTATACCCCATTATCTTAAACTTCTCAAAACTTAGATAAGAAGTTTTACATGAGATCTTGTAGATAGTGCAAAAGGCATAGATGTGATATCTCTAAATATAGAAATGGATCAAACATAATTATGGACAAGGAAAATCTTTTTGGCCATTTCAACCATCTTCTAATGCTCCTATTGCCAAAAAGGGTCTAATAGAAAGTAACTTTCCTAAATTCTCGATAAAAGATCTTCATGCTCTTCTTCAGCAACTTCAATTAGATTCTAGTACTGTATTCTCTCCTACTTTGTTTATCACATCAGGAACTTCAAACTCATTAAATCTTAATTCTTCTTATTGTAACCACATGACTTTTGATTTTTCCATTCTTGTTTCTTCAAAAACACCATATGTTCCACATATTGTTCATACTACTAATGATTCTATTACACATGTTTGGAGTATAGGCATTGCTCAAATACCTAAATTATTCTTACCAGATGCTTTTCTTATTATTAAATTCTCATTAAATCTTATTTATATCGAACAATATGTCTTAATGTTGAATTATACTTTTTACATCATAGTTACACTATGAAAGATCTATAAACAGGTGATATTTTTAGGATAAGACATAAAGTTGGATGACTATTTAAGGTTAATTCTCTAAGTCTTCCATCCAAATGTGTTGTTGATGTTGCTATTTCTCATATTTGGCATTATCGTCTTAGTCATCCTTCTACTATTAGATTAGGATATTTAATCTTTAGAGCTTATTTAAGATTTGTCAAGTCTAAAAACTTTGATTGTGTTTCATGTCAACTTTCCAAAGTTCATGCTTTACGTTTTTCTCTTAGTGACTCCATTTCTCTGACTCCTTTTGATATGATTCATTCTAATATATAGGGCCTTTTTCCTCATGAAACTATGGTGGTTTGAGATATTATGTGATTTTATTGTTGATTTTTATCGTTATACATGGGTTTATCTAATGCGACACAAATCTGAACTATTTTATATTTACTCTCGCTTTGCTAATATGATTCTAACTCAATTCCCTTACAAGTCACTGATAATGCAATAGAATATAAGATGTATAAATTTCACCATTTTTCTTGCTCAATAAGGGACTATTATTCAAAGAACTTATCCAAATACCTTTTAAAAAATGGTCAATAAAAAAATAAATATCGGTAAATTTTTTATACTATTCGAGCCCTCCTCACGTCCTTTTCTTATCCCATCCCAAAACCTTTTAAGGATAAGTAGGTCTTATTGTTATCTACATTATAAATTTTATAACTTCCCCTATTATAAGTAACATCTCTCCTTATAAGCAATTATTTAATTTTACTCTTTATTACCAATCTCTTAATATTTCTAGTTGTGCTTGCTTTATTCTCTTATAACCTTATAAGTACACAAAACTAGAATCATGAGCATGATTATGTTGTTTCCTTAGGTATAGTATAAACATAAAAGGGTATAGATGTTGGGATCTCTTATCTTAGAGACTTTATATCTCTTAACTCGTAACCCTTTGGGAATATAAGATGAGTTCCACACTTTCAAAATTTTGGATCAATGAACCTTCTTGATAGTTTTTATTTGATCCTATCATATCTTTGATTCCTAAAATTTATTTTATAGGTTTTTATAATAGCTTTAGTAGTTTAACACAACTAACATATGATTTTATTGTATCTTTCTCAATTGTGGATCTTTAACGTCTATAAAACAACGTTTCCCCATCTACTTCTTCATCAGAACCTATTGATTCTTAACTCCTTCCCTATCATACTAATCAATTAAGTCACCCTTATGTTCATCTTAAAGATTTTCACATTTATTCTGTTATTATATCTCCATATGAACCTTGCACTTATCCTAAGGCTAACTCTAATCCTTTATGGAATAAAGCAATGGAGGAAGAACTACAAGTCCTTACCAACACCTAAGGGATTTATCTAGGAGTACAACATTAATTATGGGGAGATATTTACTTTTATAGCCCATTTGACTTAATTATGCAATCTGACATGATATATCATGCAATTATATTATTGATTATTGGACAATGGGAATTCATATCTTATGTTAATATATTTCTTAAGATTATTAACAACTAATCAATCAGTTGATTAACATAAATCTTTTTAGTTAAAACCCCTAGAATTGCATTATCAATTTGTAAATTCCACTACTATGTTTGAACCTAATATAGAAGATTTATGTTAACCTATCTCTAGGTTTGCATGCAACTCCTCCCAATTATAGTAGATCTATTCATACAAGACATTTCTCAATCCTAATCATATGAAATCAAATCATGCACTAATATTCCAGATAACTTAGAATAAGAATAAAACATATAATTAAATCACAATGAATCAATCAATAAAATTGCATTAGATAAAAGATAAAATTATATTGTTATCACAACTTAGGGTTTATCCCACCTAGACATTAAACAAGTTTAGCTTCTATCCATAGAAAAAGAAATTAATGACAAATATTAAGAAGAAAAACTAGAAAACAAAGAAATGATAATTATAAATCTCCTTTTATCTTCTAATGAATCTTCTTACAAGTTTGGATTGGATGAAGCTCTCTATCGGATCTTTTGATATTATCTTTATGTTTTCATCTTCCTTTGATCAGAAATGTCACTTCTTTGTGTCTTTTATGACTTAAAATTGCTTAAAACTTGTCTTCCTCTGTTTTGCTTTTGCTCAAGTCTTTTTATATTAAAAACTAGGTTTTTTGGGTTATATATGGTCAACATACATGGGTGTGTGAGTGACTGTGTATCTCCAAAAATACCTAAATTCATGATTTTATATGACCGCAAAGATTTACTTGGGCAACATACATCAATATACACGAACGTGTAACTCTACACTACTAGAACCAAAATTCTTCAATCTCTACACATTTACAGACTTATACAGTCATTATACACCGTCGTGCAGGCCCAAGTTGCTTCAAATCTTTGTTTCATACCATGATTTCATCATTATTCTTCTCCTTTTAGTCTGACAAGGCAATTATCACCTATAAATGCAATTGAGGAAAATTAAGTACCAAAAATACAATAAAACTATGAAATAACAAACAAAACTCATTAAATATGGGTGTATAATTATAGTCGAATAATCATTGATCAAACATCCCCACACTTAAACTTTAGCTTGTCCTCAAACAAATCATAGTCTAAATAATCAATCTGACCAGCATTTTTCCCTCTTTAACTTCAACCTATCCATACATACTCTAAATTATGATATCATATTGATCAAATTAACATATAATTAGAGTCAAGTTATCCAAGAACTAACCTTCATAATTCAAAATCAATAATAATCACATTGACAATCTTTTTGAAATTAAAAGCACAAATCTTTACATCCTTACCAAGGTTTCACTCAATGCACTCCAGTGAGGGTGAAAAGTATAAGAACTCTCAAATCAACACATAATAGAATTCTTAAGCATAAGCTTGCAATATTATAATATCGCCAACACTTGCAAGTAAACTAGAAAGAAAAATTAAAAGCTCTATGTAAGGTTTTAATAAGGCTTAATTAAGGTATGATTGGGATAATCAAAGGGTTGCTAAAATTGAAAGAAATTTACAACAACTAAGATTACAAGAAACTTAGTTTTTCACAATATAGGTCCTTCAAAACATGAATTCATTAGTATCATAATTCAAACACTTCTTTTTTTCTTTTTTTTCCATTCTCGCAACATTTTTTTTCAATCAATAAATAATCATGTACCAATAATTAAAGAAACATTGAACCTTTTCAAAATTCAACTTTCAAGAAATCAGGTAATTGTAAATACTTTCAAGGTTCAAAATAATAAAAAGGCTTTAAGAAAAATAAGATAAAAGTTAATAATGTTGTTATAATCAATGAAAAGGCTAAGGATCAAAATTGTTTATTCTTAAAGGATAAAACATGGTAGGATAATTATCAAGAAAATAGGCTAAATAATTGTTGAATCTAAGTGCCTTTATCACATTTATGCTTCTAATTTTACAAATGTGGTCTCAATATGTATAATATGAAAAAGTTTTATAATCATCCAACTATGCATGTTAACACACATGAAAGAATAAAATATTTTAAATATTGATGTATTTGCTCTTAGGTTCAAAAACTTACAGAAACAGATCTTATGTGTATAAATAATGTGTAATTTTTATTCAAATCAACTATCTCAATGATTATTAGAAATATGACTAAAAAAGCAAGTTTATTCTAACTTTCTCCTTTTGTATACTAATGTAAACCAACAATTAATAATGATCTCAAGTATTTATGGACATATTTCAACTAATTCAAAATATCAATTAATAAAATTTAATAACAAAGATTATAGAAAACTTAAAAAAATTATAATCTCCTTCCCCACACTTAAAATTGTACATTATCTTCAATGTAAACAATATAAGCACATGTTAATAAAAAGTTTAAAAGTGGAAGAATCTGGTACTCCATTGAGTAATAAGATTTTAAGAATTCTGATTTCGATAAGGATATCCATCTGATACTAGATATATCTTCCTTGAAAAATATAAATAAAAATGGATAAAAATATAAAAGAAAATAATAATAATAATAATAATAATAATAATAATAATAATAATAATAATAATAATAATAATAACAACAACAACAACAA
>JAOSBP010000004.1:10813486-10835850 GCA_027563825.1 Erythroxylum mucronatum | reverse complement strand
TTTAACTAACTTAATTAGTTTGTGTAAATTAGAAAACATATTTCTAATTCTTTATGTTACATTTAATTTAAAACATAGATCCAAACAAAAACAAAAACACATTTGTTAAGCTTTTTTTCTTATTATACGTATATGGTTAAGAATGTAACGTGGCCTTTCACAAGTAAGTATATGGCTTTTTTCACAAACCACTCTTTTGTCTTATTATACTTATTTGGTCAACAAATGCACCTTTTGAGAGAAAAACCACGTACCTTTTGGTTGCAGTAGAAGAAGAAGAGTCTTCTTCTCTGTGTTTCGTTGTCTTCGTTTTTTATTTTTATTTTTTTCAACTGGCTTCTGAAAATAAACAACATCCTAAAATGACGTTTTCTGTTTTCTAAGACCATACATAAACAAAAAAATGAAACAAAAAACAAAACAAAAAAGACTCTTTTTTAACGTTTGCTTAAGAACAATTTTCACTGTTGAAGGCCATTTAACAATCATCTTCCTAACACTCAAGAACGAAGAGAAAAATGAAAACCGACATTTTTGGTTTAGATTGTGGGAATCAGAATAAGTAAAAACCATAAGCATAAAACAGACGTATGATACTGTAAGAAACAACATATCACAAAAACAACGTTATTCGTAAAAAAAATGCATATCATTATTCACAAATCATCTATAGCGAAATTATAGATTTACGCATGCATGTAACATTAAGAAAAATTTACTTGGCTTTGATACCAATGTTAAAAATAATCAAGATAAAACATAATCACAAAAATCATGTTAAACAGGATCATTTGCTTATGCATATAATAAACAAAAACAAATACTTGGTTTAGTGTTGTACTGCCTTTCTCCTTCTACGGAAGTTTTTGTTATTCATATTAGAAGATGTCTTTGTCTTCTGTTGTTTTTTTTAAATGCTACATCTTAACTACCTTTGGCAGTTGTATAAAGTAGAATTCCTATAATACCCCTCATGGGTGTATTTAGTTCATTAGTGCTGATGAATATCGTAAAGAAATTCCCACGATACAACATGATCTTTAGACAAGGAGCATTGAACTAAGATTTGTACGGTGGGTTTATTGTGATGATTAACCAGATGTCTATCCAGAACAGCAACTGGAGTTCGTAACATAGAAGATAATGAAGGAGTTTATATCAGAGACACCAACGTTGCATCAGATACATGATGCTTCAGCTGCAACACATGAAACTTAGGATGAATCCTAATATCAACTTGCAAATCCAATGTATATGCTACTGAGCCGACCCGCTTAACGATCCGGAAGGGACCATAGAACAGAGCAAAAAATTTATGTGAATGGCGTCACTTAACACTATGTTGACGATAAGGTTGTAATTTCAGATACACAAAATCACCCACCGTAAATTCATGTTCTGTGCAATGGCGATCAAGAATTTGCTTCATCCTATGCTGAGCACGGTGCAAGTGGAATAACAAAATATCAACCATAGCTTCCTTGTCCAACAGAGCCTGATCATCAGCTAAAACCAAAGAATCCCCCCTAAGATACGGAGTGTATATAGGAGGTGGATACCCGTAGACCGCTTGAAAAGGTGTGACCTGTGTTAAAGAGTGGAAGGTGGTATTATACCACCATTCTGTGAGCAATAACCAATGATTATTACCACATGGTGTAATTACTTGGTCTAATTTACTTGGTCTATTAGTCATCTGTTGTCCCTTTGTTCATGGGATTTTATTCCACTATTTCTGTTTGTAATGGTGAACGTACTCCTCTTTTTAAGGAGTTAGTTGTTGCTGCAATTTGTATTTAAAAGCCAGTTTATTGTTTAATAAAGATCATCTGGTTTTTATTCGATCCTTTGTGAGTTCCTTTATGGTATCAGAGACTAACTAAACACTCTAACGAGTTAGATTCATCTTCTTATTCAATCACACAATAGAATGTCTTCCAGTTTAGAAACAAACACAACTATTGTCAATGCCGACAACACTACCAACAACACCAAAATCATCTAATTTAATCCAACCTCCCAATTACCTATCAAACTCAGCGGTGGTCATAACTTCGCGACTTGGAAAGCCCAATTGTCAATGCTAATGCATGGTTATGATCTTTTTCGTGATGTTGATGGCAATCGACTAGCCCCACCTACCACAACTAATGACGATAATTCCACAAATAACTTTCACCTCTGGTTTCGTCAGGACCAGTTTATCCAAAATGCACTTATGGCCTCGGTTGATCCCACAATCGCTTCACTGTCGCTGCTGCACAAACAGCAAAACAAGCATGGGATTCTCTACATACTGCCTATGCAAACAAATCTCAAACATAGATTTTCAGTCTCCGTGATCAACTTGCTCGACTCATAAAGGATTCTAGTCCAGTCACAGAATATTTGCAAAGTATTCGCTCTATCTCGGATGAACTTGCCACTGCCGGGGCACCAGTTTCCACATTGGAGCTGGTAGTTAAATTCTCAGTGGTCTTGGCCCTGAATTTCTTGAATTTTCTACAGCTATAAGAGCCCGAGACACCACCATATCCTATGAAGAACTTTATGACAAGTTGCTTGATCATGAACTGTTCCTTCGCCATGAGGAATCCAAGTCAAAACTCATCCCTATTACAGCTACCATTGCCACCAAAAGCAATTACAGACCTTCTAGTAAGAACAACAACAATTATTGTCGAGCCACGAACAACTCAAACAATTCCTCCAACGATAACCAACCATAGTGATACAACAATCGCATCAATCACTATGAAACGGTCACTTAACAATGATTCCAATTGGTAGGACAATTTGACATCATACACCTTAGATAGGTCTCAATTGTATGATCCATTACCTCAATCTGCCCATCGGATTGGGGATGGTAATGTTAGAATTCAACTCTCCTTTCCTTTTTTTGTGTGTAGCTCCAAATGTATGGCTCCAAATGGTTGTTTAATAGCTAAGAGTTGTAAGAAGTAGCAAAGTGCTATTTGCCAATTTTTATGTTTAAAACACTTGTCCCTCATTTATTAGCCCCCCCCCCCCCAAGTCGGTTTAAGCTTGCCTTTATATAAAGGCTAGTATGTACTTTAAGTATGTAAGGTGAAGAAAGAGAGTGCAACAACATATTACATTCAAAGTGAGTAAGAAGAAAAAAAACAAAGCTGAAGCTCTTGTAGAAAGAGAAAAAAATTAGTAGTATTTATTTGGAGCTCATCAAGCTTCCAACAAGTGGTATCAGAGTAAGGTTCATTTTTTTGTGAATTGGTGAAGCAATGGCCAACTTGATCCAGCCTTAAGTTCCGAAATTAACAAAGACAAATTATGGGAATTGGAGCATCCAAATAAGAGTGATGTTTGGTTCTTATGATTTATGGGATATTGTCGATGATGGATATACTGAGCTCATAGATGCAGCTACCAAAGCAGCCTTATCAGATGCCGAGAAAAAGACGTTGAAAGAAATTTGAAAAAAAGACAAGAAGGCGTTGTTCTTTATCTTTCAAGGTGTTAACGAACCCACGTTGAAAAAAATCTCAGACGCAAAAACTTCAAAGGAAACATGGAAGATTTTGCAGAAATCTTTCTAAGGAGTTGAAAAGGCTAAAAGGTACATCTTCAATCACTCAGAGCTTAGTTCGAAAAGTTAAAAATGCAAAACTTAGAAAATATTGGTGATTACGTCACTCGTTTCAAACCGATGGCTAATGAGATGAAAAAAATGGCAAAACTCTAGATGATATTCCAGTAATGGAAAAGCTTTTGCACTCGTTGACATGCAAATTTGATTACGTCTTCGCCTCAATCGAAAAATCGAAAGATTTTTCAAAACTTTCGATCGATGAACTCGTTGGTTCTCTCCAAGCACATGAGCAAAGAATGAACTGAAATGATAATACTGGAAACTTAGAGAAAGTCTTGCAAAGCAAACTATCAGTTAGTGAAAATCAAGCAAGCAGTAGCCAGAGACAAGACAAAGGAAGTCAAGGTGGCTATAGAGGTGGCTACCAAATGGGACGTGGTCGATGGAACAACTAAGGTGGATGTGGATGTGGTTGACAATTTTTTGAAAGAGAAAATACAAATGAAGGAAATTTGACATATGGTCGTGGAAGAGATTATGGAGACAGAGGTCGAGGCAGATTTCAACAAAGAAGAGATAAATCTCAAGTGCATTGTTATAATTGTAATAACTATGGTCATTTCAGTTACGAGTGTAGATCGAATCCTGAGGTGAAGGAAAGAAGTAATTTTGCAACAGCAGAAGACAAGAAAGATAACGTTGATATGCTTCTCTCTTTACAAGTAAATGAACAAAGCAACAATGATGCTTGGTATCTTGACAAGGGTGCCAGCAATCACATGTGTGAATATAAAGAGTTATTTACAAACTTGGACGAGACAGTTCGTGAAGAAATTATGATTTCATTAAAAAATGGAAACAAGACATATTTCTGATGTTTATTATGTGCCTGCTTTGAAAAGCAACATCACCAACCTCAGTCAACTCTTAGAAAAGAAGTATGTTATAGTAAGAATCACCATCTTACCATCAAAAATAAGAAGGAAGGATTAATAGTAAAGGTGAAGATGACAAAAAAAAACATCTTTTCACACTTGATGTACGGAACGAGTTGATAAAGTGCATGAAGTCAGCGATTGAAGACGAGTCCTAGTTACGGTATCTAAGGTTCAGTCATCTTGGATTTACTGGGCTAAAGTTATTATCAAAACCAAAAATGGTGAATAGACTACCAGAAATCGATCATATGAGACAATTGTGTGAAGCTTGCATCAAAGAAAAGCAACATAGACAACTATTTGAAACTAGAAAATCATGGAGAGCCAGAAGGCTATTAGAGATTGTGCACACAGATATAGCTAGCCCATTTGATGTGCAATCAGCTACTGGAAACAGGTACTATTTAACTTTTATTGATGATTTTAGTAGAAAATGTTGGGTGTATATTTTAAAAGAAAAGCCCTTGATAACTTTAAAGAGTTCAAAGCGATGGTCAAAAAACAAAGTGGACAATATCTAAAGATACTAAGATCTGATAGAGGAGGCGAGTACACCTCAAAGTTGCTTGAGAATTTATGTAGAGAACATGGAATTATTCATCAGCTAACAACAAGATATACAACTCAACAAAATGGCTTGGCAGAAAGGAACAACCGCACAATTCTTGATATGGCAAGGAGCATGTTGAAAGAAAAGCACCTACCAAAGAATTTATGGGCTGAAGTTGTTGTATATGCAGTCTATTTGTTCAATCGTTGTCCAACAAAAAACGTAAAGTTCATGATACCAAATGAAGCATGAAGTGGAAGTAAACTAGCAGTTGGACATCTCAAGATATTTGGGTGTATCGCATATGCCCATATTCTTGACCAAAAGAGAAAGAAATTGGACGACAAATGGGAGAAGTGCATTTTTATTGGATATGACAACCAAAGTAAAGCTTACAAGTTGTACAACCCCATAACCAAAAAGGTGATCGTATCGAGAGATGGTGAGTTTGATGAAGTTGATTATTGGAAGTGGAGTAGAGAAGAAAGGAATACTCAAGGTATGTTATTTGATGATGAGGTTGATGCTGATATGGATATACAAGCATAACAAGATGATAATCAATCCCCTCCACAAAGTCCTACACCAGCAACACCTGCTTCAATACCGTCAACGTCAAGCAATAGCAGCAGCAATTCAGGGGGAGCACCTATTAAGAGAAGAAATCTAAGTGATCTTTATGATGCTATAGAACTAATAGATACATTTGGATATTCGTTGTTTTTTTTTATGGCAGTATGTGATTCAGTAACATATGAAGAAGCTGTTGGAAACAAAAAATGGAAGAAAGCCATGAATGAAGAGATTGGTGCAATCCAAAGAAATCATACATAGGAATTGACTAGCCTTCTAAAAAGACATAAAGCAATTGGAGTCAAGTGGGTGTACAAGACAAAGACCATCCAAGAAGGAAAAGTGGAGAAATACAAGACAAGATTAGTTGCAAAAGGTTACAAATAAAACTATGGAATTTATTATGATGAAGTATTTGCTCTAGTTGCATCCAAGAAGGAAAAGTGGAGAAATACAAGACAAGATTAGTTGCAAAAGGTTACAAATAAAACTATGGAATTGATTATGATGAAGTATTTGCTCTAGTTGCAAAAATTGATACAATTAGACTTCTCATAGCACTTGCAACACAAAATAATTGGAAGATTTTTCAGATGGATGTGAAGTCTGCTTTTTTGAATAGTTATTTAGAAGAATAAGTCTATATTGAACAACCACCTGGATTTGTCAAGAAGGTTCAAGAAGACAAATTCTATCGATTAAAGAAAGCTTTATACGGATTGAAGCAAGCTCTGAGGGCTTGGAATACAAGAATTGATGAATACTTTCAAAACAACAGTTTTGTAAAAAGTCCATATGAACATGCACTCTACACGAAGAAAAATCAATATGAAGATATCATGATCGTGTGCTTATACGTGGATGACAATTTTCACAGGAAACAATCCAGGTATGTTTAATGATTTCAAGAAAGCTATGACTAGAGAATTTGAGATGACAGATATTGGTGAAATGTCCTACTTTCTGGGAGTTGAAGTGAAGTAGACTGAAGAAGGAATTTTTATTTCTCAAAGAAAGTATGCAGAAGAAATCTTAGAAAGATTCCGAATGAAAGATTGCAAGCCAATAGCCACGCCAGTTGATGCAAGCATAAAATTGAGAATTGATTTAGACAAAAAATCTGTAGGTCCAACGTTGTTCAAAAGTTTGGTTGGAAGTTTAAGGTATTTAACTTATACAAGATCAGACATCATGTACGCAGTCAGACTAGTCAACAGATATATGGAGAAGCCAAAGCAAGATCACTTTGATGCAGCAAAAAGAATATTAAGATATATTAAAGATACGATCGATCAAGACTTATTTTATATGCATGCTCAAAATTAAAAGTTAATTAGTTATTCTGATAGTGATTTTGGTGGAGACTTGGATGATAGAAAAAGTACTTCTGGGTATGTTTTTCATATTAGGTCAGCTATACTTTCTTGGTCATCAAAGAAGCAACAGACTGTTGCTCTTTCAACATGTGAAACTAAATATTTGGTAGCAACAGCATGCCTATGTTAAGCAATGTGGTTGAGGTATATTCTAAATGAGTTAGACCATGAACAAAAAGGTCCGATGACAATATATGTTAACAAGAAGTCTGTTATATTGCTTGGAAAGAATCCAGTGTCACACAGTCGAAGCAAACATATAAAATGTCATTTTATTTGGGAGCAGGTGAAAAACAAAATTGTGGAATTGGTGTTTTGCAAAACAAAAGATTAATTGGCAGATCTTTTTACAAAACCATTAAACAATGAAGTGTTCTGTAGATTGAGAGAAAAGCTTGGTATGCGAAGTCAAGTTTGAGGGGGAGTGTTAGAAATCAAACTCTCCTTTCTTTTTTACGTGTGTAGCTCCAAATGGTTGCTTAATAGCTAAGAGTTGTAAGAAGCAGCAAAGTGTTATTTGTCAACAGCAAAGTCCATATTTTTTACTTTAAGTAAGTAAGGTGAATAAAGAGAGTGCAGCAGCATATTACATTCAAAGTGAGTGCAACGTAAGGAAGAAGGAAAAAAACAGAGCTGAAGCTCTTGCAAAAAGAGAAAAAATTTTGTAGAATTTATTTGGAGCTCATCAAGCTTCCAACAGATAAGCCATTGAAAGCTGAAGTTTAACACCCTGGAGATGAAACAGATCCTGCCAAAAATTACTAGTAAAAATAGTATGCCGATCACTTACAATCATTTATGACATACCATGTAACTTTAAAACATTATCCATAAAGATTCGGGTGACTCTTTCAGGGTTATATGGATGATGTACAGGCATGAAATAAGCATACTTGCTCAGGTGATCCACTACAGTAAAGATGACAAAAAATCTTTCCAACAACTATAACCCCTCAACAAAATCCATGTTGATATCAGTCTACAACTGTTGAGGAACAGGTAGAGGTTGGAGTAATTCGAGAGAAGCCATGGTTTCGTATTTATTGTTTTCAGACATCGCATTTTCGCACAAATTCACGTATGTCTTATTGTAACCTTTGCCAGAAGAAAAACGTGTTAATCCTCTTGTAAGTACCAAGCCACCTCGAATGACCCTCATATGTCGTGGAATGAGAGAGAGCAATGATTTTCTGGCGTAGTGGAATTGAATTGCCCACTACCAGTCGCCCTTTCCACTGTAAAATGTCATCCTTCCATGAGTATGTGGTACCTTTGTATTCTCTTTGTTAGATCTGTTATAGAAATTTCTAAATGGATGTGTCCTGTCGCCAACTCTTTTTTATTTCAGGCAATAATTCAGTTTGAACATGTGAAATGGACATGGCAAAAAGCTCGAAACTACTAACTCGTGATAAGGAGTCTGCAGCCCAGTTATCCACTCCCTTCTTATATTTGATAGAAAAATCGAACCCCAAGAGCTTAGGAAGCCATGTCTTTTAGAAAGGAGTAATGATTCACTGGTCCATCAAATAACGAGGACTGCGATGATCGGTCTGGATTAAAAAATGTCATCCAATGAGGTAATGGGACCACTACTTCACTGCCATCAGTATTGCCAAGAATTCTTTTTCATAAATCGACAAGTGTTTATACTTTTTCATAAATCGACAATTAGATGATTTTCTTGCATCAACAGTGCGTCGATCCCCTCCCCACTCACATCAGCCTCGATTACAAATTCTAGCTGAAAATTTGGAAGGGCCAACACTGGTATCGTTGTCAATGCCTGCTTCATGGTGAGAAAAGTTACCGTTACGTAACTAAGGAATCCTTCAACAACAAATTGGCTTACTCAATTAGTTGTAGCCTTTGATGAATCGTCTGTAATATCTGCGAAGTCCCAAAAATCCTCGCAGTTATCAGATGTTCTACAGTTGTGGCCAATTGGACACCGCACTCACCTTCTGTGGATCTATTGAAACTCGTTGGCCACTAATGATGTGTCCCAAGTAATCTACCCGATCAACACTTAAGGAGCACTTGGAGAGTTTGACATAAAGTTATTGTTCGGCTAAAATCTCGAACACCAACTGCAGAAGTTCCAATCAATTAATAAAATAATAAATTGATAAATTTTTAATAACAAAATATTAATATAAATCAAACCAAAATATTAATCGGTTATTTTAATCATTGCAAAAAGGTCTTAAAAAAGAAGATGCTTTTTGAAGCGGAACCGAAATGAGAGGGACTAAATATTTTTTAACTTTTTTAAATTTTTAATGAATATTTCATTTTCAATAAATAAATAATCACTCTCTTACATTTTGTATTAGTCTCCGATAAATGGGTCTGTCTACTTTGCGTAGTCAACATTGAAATTTTTAGCCAAATTTCATGCTGTGCGTTAGTTAGCCCTCCCACCCAAATTCGAATAAGCCTCGATGATTAGTTTCAGTACTTCAAAACGAGGCAAGCCCAAGTAACTAAGCCTCGCTATTTCAAGCATAAAGTTAAAGGCAAGCCCTTTCCGACAAGTGAGCATCTTTTATAAAGTTACGATCTGTATGTAACCCAAGTACCCAACCAAATGTAGAGGGTAGGCGCAAGAGTTGGCATTTCCACGGGCTCGCACAGGAACTGCTAATTTAGGGTATGCAGCCCTCAAATAAGTCTTAATTGCTAATCTTTTGGCTAATACGCTGAGTAACATGAAAATCGCCGCGCTGCCTTAACAAGAAAAGTGAACAACAAGCATGACGACCATCAACCGATGCCCCACTTATGATTTAACTTTTTCTGATACAACGGACATTGCAAGGAGAATTTGGGAGATGGGTGCAAATCTTGTTCGATTAAACACCGTAGCCGATTTCACCCATTGATCAAACCACAAATCAAAAGTTTAATTTCTCCGAAGTACCAGTACCCACAACTGAGTAGAAGCAAGAAGAAACATCCAAACTACAAAATGGCAAGCGCACTCATGCTAAAGGTTCTAAACATTTATGAAGTTTACTGGAAAGAAAAGTAAATAAAAGGGTGTTAAACACCAAATAGATCCAAAAACCACCGAAGAAGGTAATGCGACGGCCACATATCTATCGTTTCTTGGAGACACCAACAGTCTTTCCTCTACGACCAGTGGTCTTCGTGTGTTGCCCACGTACGCGAAGACCCCAGTAGTGACGAAGACCACGGTGATTCCTGCAATAACATGCCAATTGACAAGGTGAGATGTCACAGAACTAGGCAGCCTCCATACAACATTATGCAATACCATGCCAATTGACAAGGAAAGATGTCATAGAATTAGGCAGAGTCTACAATATGATGCCCAAAATGAAAGATGAAATAAAAACCTGATCTTCTTCAGGCGCTCAAGGTCATCTCTCAGTTTCATATCCAAAGCATTAGACACAACTTGAGAGTATTTTCCATCCTTGTAATCCTTCTGCCTGTTGAGGAACCAGTCCGGAATCTTGAACTGGCGAGGATTAGCAACAATCACCATAAGTTTGTCAAGCTCTTCAGCTGATAGCTCACCAGCTCTACAAGATAAACACCAATCAAAACTGATTGAAAGCCTCAAATCGGTTCAAAACTATAAAATGGAACAAAATCGAAATGTGAGGCCCAATGATTCACTTAGCACGCATCAAAATGACAAAAAAATAACAGCATCAATAGCAATTCACCAAAAGCCTAATTCCTTCCGTATAAATGAAAAAGCTGATTAATAAAACAATAACGCTGCTAGAGATCTGTCAAAACCAAAAACATCCAATCTAAACCTACACTACAGATCTACTTGCAGCAGACCAAATCGATGACTATAAAAAAGCATAAACTCCAAACTGAAGTTTAAAAAAAAGGGAACAAAACAAACAATTCAATGGAGAAACAAAAACCTCTTATTCATGTCAACATCTGCTTTTTTGCAGACGATATTGGCGAAACGTCTTCCGATACCCTTGATGGAGGTAAGAGCAAACATAATCTTCTGTTTTCCATCGACGTTCGTATTTAGAACACGGAGAATGTGTTGGAAATCTTCATTAGCTACCAGCGACTGCCGCCAGACGAACAAGAAGAAAACCTCATTAGTTATCCTTAAGGCATATAGTTATAAGCAGGCACAGAAGTTAATGAACTCACCATGGTTTTAAGACGGGCAACGGCGGCAGCTAGGGATTGAGCTTGAGCATACAAAACCCTAGACAAAGTTAGAGGTAAGGGGAGACGAAAGTTTATGTTTATATAGGTATGGCCAGAATACTTACTTATTCTATTGGGCCGGACTGGGCTGCGTAGCCTCTGTATTATTTTATCTATTTATCAAAAATATAACAGTTATTATAGCATCAAGTTTAACGGGTATACTTTTAAATATTAAAAGTCTTTATTCGCATTTAAAAAGATTGTATATTATTAAATCTCTCTTTTTTTATTTAGTACCGTTATTTATTTAATTACCACCCTCTCATTCACACAATTACTCCAATCTATGCATTATTTGCTTTTTTCATTGGAGATTTGTATTTTTCCTCAAGAAACTGTGCTGTGCATTCCTTTTTTCATCCATTTTACCAGAATATAAATTAAATACAAGTGAGGTGATAAAAAGGATTAAGCTAAGATACAATCATTTGATTGAGAGCACACATAGTTGATAATATTAAGGAGTTAAAAAGTTTTTTGGGTGAGCTTGAGCATCGACAAGAGACATGCCACTGGTGGCAAGAAGAAAGCAGGAAAAAAGAAGCACAAGTAAGTCCTAAAAAACGAGTGTTTTTGGGTGCTTTTTGAGGTTATTTGCTGAGTTCACATCGACATGTAAGGTTTTCACCGGTAAGGACTTGATCTTCCAATTAACTTTTTCATCCGCACGTAACGCTTGAGTATTTTTTGGTTCCCGTTTTTTTGTTCATGTCGCTTTTTATGCTGCGTATTTGTCATTGGGCATTGTTGGTATTTTTGCTCCTATCCGCTTGTTTTTTTAATAATTTCTTCCATATTTTCTAGGTTTACTCTCACTATTTGCTCAGCTGTTTACGTTTTCTGGTTTCATTGGATTAATCTTCTGGTATAAAAGGGCTTGGCTTTTGTGTTATATGGTAAACTCTTGAATGACTCTGTGTGGAGGAAAACTCTCTGCTCACCGGAGATGTCATGTCTCTTGCTGCTCTTCTTCTTTCGGTATGACTTATATTCTTCTTTTTGGATAGTAGGTGGAATAATGGAACAAAAGTCCCTTTTTTAAGAGTTATATCAGGCATATGAGCTCACAGCAGGCCAATGCATTCGATTCAGTTGGACGACTATTTGTCCAGGTTTCCTTATGGTTTGCTAATGGCTTCACGTTGCTTTGGGCAATCCTCGGTCATTCATTTTGCTAGTCCTACTGAAGAAGTGAGGTTGGATATGAACTTCTTGAGATGCCACCTTGGGAGTTGTTGGTATCGTCTCACAGAGACGCGACATAACTGAATATAAGATCCTTTTTTCAATCTTTGATGTGCCTTCTTTCTTTTTATTTGATAACACAACCCATCACTTCATACTAACTCTATTGTTATATCAAATCTGCCATTATAAAATTGCAGAATTGTCATTGTTGAAGGAAACTACACTCATATAAGTACGTAAGATTACAAAAACCCAACCTTTAAACATAAGTACAATTTGTCATTATTTTATTATTTCTTTGCTATTACCATATTTTATTATTATTACTATTTTACTTTTTTTTTCCTTATTATTATTACATTTTTTTCACTATTATCTTACCACATTTGCATGTGAGTCTAATAGAAATAACCTCTCTGTTAAATAGGAATAAAACTGCATACTATCAGACCTTCCAAGACCCTACTTCTGTGCAAAACTTTAAGGTATGATGATAATAACGATAAGGTGAGATGGGAATCAATATCAACCGTTTCATAAAATCCATATTAAAGATGGAGTTATATTTTACAACTTGCCTAAACCTACTCTGATATGTACTAGCACAAAACTTTTAACCCCACAAAAACAGTGGATATGGTTGGGATTATCTTTCGCCGGAGCCTGCAACCGTTCACAAAACAGTAAGAGGTTGTATATTCTATAGGCATCCTCATTGACAAGGCTAAGTTCCAAACCGAAAATTTGAGTATACCTATTCCTAGCTGCACATACGCCTGTTGCGAAAACCATAAATCAACTAGCCTTGTTGGACAAAATGATTGCCTCAGGTGCATCACATGAGTTACCCGACCCGGAGGCACACTGAAGCATGACATTAGGAATAGAGCTTGAACTGCATAAAGATTCAGACCTGCTCTCGGTTGCAGAAGCATGATTATCCCCAGAATCAGAACCATTCTGGATAGGATAATTATTATGCATTAGAGACATTTCAGAAATTACATCTGGAGAACCACGATCATTTGCTTTATCAGGTGATCTTTTCAGCTCACTTTCACAAGAAACAATTCCACAGGGATGAGATACAATATCTGTTGATGCACAATGCCCACAATTCATGCAAGACTGCTTTGAAGAAGAAGAAGCACCAGCAGAAGTGGAAAGAGAGAGGTTGCAATTATGGCTAGCTCTGGCAAGTACAGCTTCCATGCCATGAGCATCAGGCCCAGTGCCATTATGATCAGAGGTCAGAACATTACAATGATCACTTAAATCTGCTCTTTGTTTAGTTGTGGCCACCATTGCGTCGTATACAACAGATGAAATCGTCTTAGTCTTGGCTTCAACCTCGACAGCAGTGCTGTCCATAAGCTTTCCAAGGTGTTCAACAGTCAAGTCTTGGAGTTGAGTGTTTAAGGTTTTGCCCAAGGTATGTACAGAATCCTGGTCAAGAGATGTCGAGTCCTCATTAAGATTGCTTCCTTCCATTTGCGCTTCACTTTTAGCTGCTTCAGAAATGGCACCAGATATTACACATGATTTGCTTTCCACCTCAGAAATATTGCAATGGCTAGATTGCACAAGCAGTTCTGCCATTATATTATCAGGGGCACCAGAAAGAACATTTTTAGTCTTGTCAACCTGACCAATTTGTTGATTGTCATCACACACATCCATAGAATTCCCATTGCTCTTGATTCTCACCTCCATATGACTAGGCAACGCACCTGATTGATTGAGGCACTTTCTATCAGAATGACATGTAGATGAATTAGTATTCTCCAGGGCAATATTGGGTGCATCATTCAAAAGATGCAAACGAGATTCAAGTGCAACAGATTCACCAATTATCTTCCCAGCCTCATGCATTTCAATGTCACCAGAACCTTTGAAACCAATTTCAGCCGCGCATCCCTCATTGTCACCATTTGTCATCTCTTCCATAGTTTGTTTTTCTTGGTTTTCAATACGCTTCAAACCTACAAGAATGTTGAACGTGTGAAACATGTATCAGTGAGATGAAATTTAAATCACTCAAATCTTTTAATGTTAAATACTCTATATGAGTACATACATCCTTTAGCCGATTGATCCGCCATCAATGGTTTCTGCAACATGTCAACACCAGGGAAGACCATCATATTCATGTTCCTCATTTTCTCCTTAATCGATCTCTCCAGAGGCCTGAAGCCAAAAGCTGAGGTCCAGGTTTCCCTAAGCTCAGAGATTGCAGGTATGACCAATTTTCTAATACCCAGTTTGCTGAGAGCCTAATGGAAATTTGAGAAATACGCACATAAAATGTTTTTAAAAAAAACTTGACATCAGTTGCCATTGATACAAGCAAATGCAATTGATGGAGATGAGTTGAAAATTATCACCTACATTTAGAGCATTATCACATACAAGAATAAAATCCATCCAACTTAGAAGCACATTCAAATCAGGTGAGAAGAGATAAAGGTGTGCCAAAGTAAACGATCAGAAGTGACAAGTTTGGGAAAATTTCAAAGATGGTTTCTCGCAGAATTCAAAGGTAATGACAATTAAAATTTCTTAGTACTTGTGACAAGTTAAGGATCAAAATACATCCTTACAGCCTAAGTGATGCAGACAGAACTCACGCACAAGTAATAAACTTCAAATTGTAGAAAAAGCAATTTTTCTATGTCAGACACACAGACAAACACATAAAGACATGAAAAGATGGAGAGAGTTCAACTATGTAGAGCACAATCAAACTAAACCTACCAAACTTCAAACTGGAAAACAATCTTAACCACAAGACCATCAATATGCTGTTCAGATCACATGAATGCATGCAATAAGCAGAATAAACTTCAAAACAATCATACAGATTCAATTCCAGTAAGAAGCCGACGACACATTCCTTGACGTCTGTACATGTAGCGGGTCCCAATGAAAGGCATCTCAGCTAGATGGTTCCCATGGATCCTATTGTACCAGATAGTAGATGGTATCCATCAGTACGACACATTTTTTCTTGATAAAAAAGCTGCAGAATATAATCATATGCTTGTAGAAGGATGAAGCGAGCATCAAATATAATCAAGAAAATGTAGAAAGTCGTCAAATGCATTCAACACATTAGTATAGCAGTCAATTTGCAGGAGACACCAAACTAGAAAAACAGAAACTGATAGCATTCAAGCAGTATTTATGAATTGGTCAGACAGGAAGGTCAGTGAGCAATAAAAACGCCAAAAAGAGGGAGAGTAAAAGCACAACCAGGATGGAAAAATGCAAGGAGGGAAACCCATATAAATTATGATCTAAATCACATATATCTCTTTTACAACTAGGGATCACAAGGGAAGCCCCAGCCCAGCCTGAAAGCCGATCAGACCTGACTCAAGCCACCCATGCCCAATCAGGCTTTGGGCCATCCAAAGCCTGTCCAAATCCTGAAGGCCCCAAAGCCTAACATGAAATTGACCCAGTCCACTGCCCATTCCCCAGTCTCCATCACGAGATCACGCCGTTGCCAAGTCTCTACCCAGATCACCAAGACCTAACAACAATATATTTGCAACAGAAATGCAATGTTCCAAAATGAAGTTCCAAAGCTCATCTATCATCCAAAGTGAGCAAAGAATTGGAAAAGAAAGAAATGAAGAGAAAGATTGATTTTCAACTGCTGGCAGCTTCTGAAGACAAAATACAGCTACTCCCACAGCGTTGCAGTTAGGTCTGTGTATATGTCAGACTTCAAGCAAGCCAGACCCTGAAGCACGAGCTTCAGCTCAGCCCAAAGCTCGAAAATTAGAAAAATAAAAGCCTAAGCCTGTTTGCAACTCAAACATTTAAGGGCTGGAGTTCTCATTGCTTCTCAGCAATGGATGATATTTACTGAAACAACTTACTCAAGACAATACATTGCATATGCAAGATGTTGGATAGTTTGTGATGCCTTATGGCATGGAAATTTGAATGCCTGGATACAGGATCCTTTTCATGAGAGGCATTGTTCAAGCCATATAAGATCTTCATTTTGGTCCAGAGGCAAAAAGTTCAATCATTTACCAAATTGGTTTCTCATGGTCACAAGCATGGATTCAAAATATGCATATTAAGAATGAGTCTTTGTTCGTACCAAATTTCAAAGACATGTAAAAAGGCAATGAAGTGTAGAAAAACTGTCATGGAGTAGCAGATTAAGCAACTCAAAACAGGCACACACCTAATGGAAGCAGCAGATATCATTTCATCCCCTCTCTCAAGAATTGCAGTCAGAAAACCACTATAATTCAGTCGATTAAAGTTTGACCTGGAAAAGAAAGTAACAATTCATAAACAGATGAACTATCTAATTTTATTTTCATTAAAAAAAACTTTAGATATAGTAGATAAACAAAATGAAAATAAAAATGAAAGATTGTTGAGTAAATCTCCCATCATATCTTTTATCAAGTTTTGGGGGATTATGATGAGACTAGTTCCAACTTTATCATGAAAAGCCTGGAACAAATACAAACAGATAAATAGTAGCGTCTTAATCAGAATATTATTTTAAATTGTATAATAATCAAGTTTGTTGAAAATCTAAACACTGAAGCAATAACAAATCGCATACTTTCTAAAGACTAGAGTGCATACGTTGCCCATAAAACCGAAGACTAGTTATTGAAAAACTTTCCATTTTGATAGGGATATAATTCTGTTGGCAGTAATCTAAAATATCGAGCTAATACCTGAAAATGACTTCTTAACCATCTTAAAGACCATAGAAGAATCTTCATCAAAAAGTCTTGCATCATCCCCACAAATTTGATTATCTATTTCAATTATAATGATTTCATTCCAATAATAATTATCAATAAAGTTTATCTTCTATATTTTTTATATTTATAATATTTTCGTATAAAGATCATTTAACATCTTTACTAGGATCTTTAAACTAAACATTTGTCGTTAAAATTTAAAAAATTTTGGTCAAGTTTAAAAATTGTTTCCTTATGTTGTTTTTAAACTCTCTTGCACAGAATCACCAGCCATCATCAGTCCAACTATAATAATCCCAGAAGAAACAAATGTCACAAAAATTGGGAATCAACTTATTATAAATTAAAAATAAGTTTAAAAAGACAAGTACTTAACAGATCAGAGTAAACATAGAGATGTACATGCTTGGGTAATTTAAACATGCTTACCCAAAATTGTAGACAATATTACGGATCAGATTGACCCCACTTCTATGGTCAACCATAGGCAAAAAGCACTCGTCCATGATATAAGAAGCAACAGCTACCTTAGAATTGCAGTCAACATTCAACGCCATCTCAGTAAGAGAAGTATCAGCAACATCAAATCGGCGAATTAGAGTACATGAAAACCCTTCTTCCATTTCATGCTTCACCCCAAGAAGCGTCTGCAATTTCTTGTGTATCTGACAGAGAATAAAAGTCATGGCTATCCCACATATGAACCCACAGAAACTCTAGAGATTCCAGATCTTGTAGATGAAGTTTTAAGGTTAATTCAAGAAAACAATAAAACATGAAGCCCCATACTTGCACTGGAAACAAGATAACAATGAGTACTTAACAATACCTCTAGGCATTCCTTCCCACAATAAGATGGGTCACTAGAATCACCTTTTGTAACATCCTTTTCCCGAATGCAAAATTGATGATCTGAAGCAAATCTTGATTAATCAACATTTTCCTTTGACCATTGATCATATTAATGTAGAAGATATAAGACTATAAAATTATAAAGATAGAATCAATACATTTCTCCTCACACAAAGAACAAGTAGAAAGCACAGGAACTTCAGTGGCAATATCTTCATCTCCCTGACAAGAATTTCCAACTACCAGTCCACAAAATTTGCATGAACAGTACATGCACTGCCAGATACCCGAAGGGAACATCTGCAAACAGAAGAAAAGCAATGGAATTGGTAACTCATGTTGTAGGGACAAGATAGATAACTTAAACAATAACTGATAGCAAATCATCTTCTTGCTCCCAGTACTCACATATATTAATTTTCACCACAATAACCGTTTAGCATTTAATATATTTTCAATCAAGTTTTGGTTTCCAGCTATTCAGTACAATAGCAACCTCTGTTTCGTAACAAAAAGTCAAAGTCAGGACTAAACCAAACATCAGCCACACTCCCCTCTACCGTATTTGTAGGTCCTTGATAGTGAATTGCCTGTGTGTAACTCCTTTAATCACTCCTCTCTTGCTCCTTGGATCCTCAATTAGCATAGCATATCATGCTGGAAAATTTGAAAAAGAAAAAGATAGGCATATGGTAACAAATAACATACACTTATTTCCAAGCAGCTTTGATGGAATGTTGATGGACAACCATCGCAGCAAATCAGATCCCCACCATCTCCACAGATCCCACATGTATCATCATTGGGATCTTTACCATCAGTGTCAACGAAGTGGAAACCTTTACAAACAGAGACATCTTGTTTGTTCCATGTTTCATGAAGGCACTCTAAGAGTGAAGATCCAGAGTCCAAATAAATGTTACTCAGAATTTGACAGGGTTCGCTGCCAGCATGAATCTGAAACCCTGAAATTGTAAAAGTTTCATTGCAGCAATCACATTTTATTCCATCCATTGTAACTCTGCCTTCCAATAGTGCCTGTGTATTTTGGTGTTTCAAGAATTGCAACTTTCCATCCAAAGAGAGGGTACCCAAATCCATCATCCAAGTAAGTACAGTTCGTTTCCCATCATATAACAAATAGCCATCGTCAGATTCCGTATTGTCCTTGGGGTTGCGAACCATCAGTGCAAATTGCTTTCTACCAAGTGTCCCAAGTCGCCTACGACCCCTACATGAAACTGATGTCCCATTATCTATTAAACCAGTTGCATCACCAAGGGATGTATTCAATTTTTTCCTCCCCTTCAAATTCTTACTTCCAGGACTTCCCGCAGCATTGGACTTTCGTTTGTGCACTTTTTTGTTCCATTTTTCCTTTTTGATAACTCCTTCAAATAAATTCAGATCCCTCTTTTCTTGCTTCCATTTCTTTTTCTTTTTGTTTTTATCACTCCTTTCTTTACTAATTACTTTTGTTAACAGATTGAGTTCCTCATCTGGAAGTGGAATAAACTTGTAACCTGCCTTGCAAGTATTTGAATTTTCACCAACATTTTCAAACTGCTTTTTGAGTACCCTGTAAGCCAATGTGACTGACCAGTGAGTTCTTCCTTCAGGATTGACATACACTGCATCACAATAGTCACGGCCATTCCTAGGCCGATATTCAACTGACCACCCTGCACCTAAAAGCAGTTCCACAATTTTATCCCTCACTACCTGCTTCGTTGATCTCTTATGTCTTGTTTCTCCAGCTTTCTGTTTGTTTAGAACTTTTTTATCATTGCTGTATTTTATCTTATCGGGGGCTAAATTATTCATCTTAGGTTCTTTCTCGTTTAATCTATTTCTTGACCCTTTCCCCATTTTTCTTTTTCTTAGGTTACAGTAATATTGACCCTTATCCAGCATGGGTGGCCTCCCACGCTTAAGCTTCATCTTCTTCATCAATTTTTCACAAGGTTCATGGGTATCCTCCAAATACCGATGGCTGGATTCCTTATCAACTTTAATCCTTTTCTCCCCCGACCCATCACTCTTTAGAGCCTTGGGAGGTCTTCCACGCTTGCCACGTCTCATTCTTTGCTTGGCCTGTGCTTTATCAGCCAACCTATTGCTATCCCTGCCACTAGATTCATCTCTCTCTTTCATTTCCACCTCAACACTTCTTTTCTCATGCCTGTCACCCTCAGAAGCCTTGGGGGGTCTCCCCCCATTGCACTTTGGTTTTTCGCTTAACACAGCATCTATCTGATCATTCTCTTCACCAAGTGACTGGTTCTGATCCCTAGAAGAGTCATAAAAATGATCTCTCTCTTCAATTTCCATTTTAACCCTTTGCTTCTCAAATCCATCGGATCTATTAATCCTCCTCCCAACAGAAACAAAACTTTCCCCTACTTTATCAACTTTCTTCTCATTCTCAGTTTTCACCACAGCCCTTGACCGGAGAACCCTACAAACAGACTGCATTTTACCATCCACAGTTCTTTCAGCCTCTCTATTACTACTTGACCCAAGTTCTTTCCTAATATTATTGCTAGAGTGAACAGCATTCCCTTCACCAATATCATTCCCTCCACAGTGCAATTCGTCACTCAACCCATCTCTCTTATCTACCTTTGCTCCTTCATTCAGATTCGAGACCAGGGCCTGCTGTTCGCTCACATTATCAATCAATTCCTCAGTTTCCAAATCATTCACATCACAGTCTGCAATCACTTGGACTTCCTCACTTCTACCCACTAGCTTGCTACTTGATCTCAAGCCCTCTCTCATCCCAAGAGAATCAGAAAACGCCAATTTAATCAATATATCTGATTTCATCTAACATACAAGCAAACAACCTCCGGGACCAATGACTTTAGCGTGTGAGCATTGAACAGTCGCGAGCTGGATCTGGAACAAAGTTTCAGTCAAGCCCGACACTTGCAAGCAAAAACAAATAAACAAACAGCTAATGTGCAAAACGAAATATCCAATTAAGACAATAACACACGGAAAACGGAAAGCTTTACCAATGTACAGCAGACGAGACAACAAACTACGATTAAACGTCGTAGTAGGGTTGCGTCGAAGGATTGACCTCCACAGACATCGCGTCTCTCAGAGTTCGGACCAAGTGAGAGAAAAAGGGCAAAGGGTTTAGCGAATAGATGTTTGTTTTAGGGGTGGGTCAGTGAGGACAAAAGGAGAGTAATTTTCAGGTTTTTGGGAGTGTTTTGTTGAGGTTTTACATTATCTGCATCTGTCTGTGTCTGTTATGCCTAATTCCCTCGTCTCGTGCGCGTGTAGAGTAATCGTAGAGTTCGCAATGGGCGGGACTGTCATTTTGCGTTTCTCATTGATTTTCACTTTCCCTCCATAAAGTATCAAAACTCTTTGCAACCTGCAAAAAAAGCGCCAGAGGTTTTCGGGTTCACCTTTCCAAACTCCCATATTCTTGCTCTTTTATTATAGCCTTAAATTTTTTTTATTGGAATTAAATTTAATTTTTGTAACAACCACTTTTAAGCAATGTTATAAATATCGTACCGGATTCGGTACCGGATTGAGCTCTGAAATAGAACTGTACTGATACCGGTCGGTACCGGATACCGTTTTGAGAAATTTTTTAAATTTATAAAATAGTCCCTAAAATTTTTAAAAATTGCAAAATAGTCCATACTGATATATTATACAGTTGTACTGTGTACTTTACTAGTTTACTGTTTACATCAATCATGCTTTTAAAAATCTTAATAATAAATAATAAAGACAATTAATTTGAAATAACAATAATTTTTAATATTTTACATATAAATAATAACCAGAATTAATATAAACAAAGACAATCATCATCATACAAATAAAATTAAGAATAGTACAAAGAGGAGAAAGTCTTCCTCTTTGTCGAATCGCAAGCAACATTCCAAAATCTCCATTACACGACTTATAAAGCTCCATTTGTTCACTTAAAATTTCTTGCATTGTGTCATTAGGAACAATTGTTGTAATTGTGAAAAGCATTTCTCTACTAACTACAGCTTGCTTTTCAACATCCAGTCTATAATACACACTAGGATTCAAAAATGCCTCGGCTAAAAATAATGGAGAAGAAAGTTGTTTTCTCCTTCTCTTATTAATGATTGAGAGATATGGTAGGCAGAAAGAAGGCCTATTTTGTAGATTGGCCTTGAATGCTTCCGTTGCTCTCTCCATAGCATCAAAAATATAACCTATTGTTGGCTCACAAACTCGGATAACGAATTGACATTGCGACCAAAATTTTCTATCTTCCAGTATGATACTACAAACCTCCATTCCAGCATTAGACCTAGCATGCTGAGATGTAACTCACTTATCACT
>JAOSBP010000004.1:10795794-10809575 GCA_027563825.1 Erythroxylum mucronatum | reverse complement strand
CATAATTAATTAATTACATAATACATACTAATCCTATTTTAAATTTCCATTTTCAATTCCAATTATAATTTTCATGTGACAAATTAATAACAAAATTCCAAATCCATTCGGTATTCAAAAACAATTCCAATTCCAATTCCAATTTCAAAATAATTCCAATTCGGTATTCAAAAACCAAAAACCAAATCCATTCCCTTCCTCCACAAACACGGCAAAGGCAATTCCATTTTCAATTCGTTATTCAAAAACCAATTCCAATTCCTCCACAAATCCATTCCAAAACCAATTCCATTTTCATCAACTCATCAACACCAATGCACGTCAAACACATATCCAATCCATTTCTAAATTCCAATCCACAACACAAAAAACAAAATCTATTTACTAGCAATTTTTGGAGTATCTATCAACGATTCAACGGTAACACACACCCAAAAAAAAATTTTGACCGTCGGATTATCTCGGGTCTTCACTTGGGTATTCGGGTTGGGCTTCAGGTTGTGCCTCTGTGAGCTGCTAGAAGGTCGGTGGTGGTGCGGCGAGGAGGAGAGCTGACGTCGAGGAGGAGTTGTCGAGGCTAGATCTACACAGATCTACACGGAGAGGAGGAGAACGGAGAACAACTGGGGCGATCGCGTGAGGAGGAGAACCAAGTGTCGCGACGGTGAGAGGATATCCAGACACCGGCGACAGAGACAGTGAGACAGTGAGAGGCTGAGAGTGAGATAGTGAGAGAGAGAGAGAGAGAGAGGCTTAGAGAGAAGAAGAAGAGTAAAAGAAATGAAGAAGAAAGAGAGTAGGTAGCAGAGAAGAGGGTCGGGAGGGGGGTTGGGTAAAAAAAGATTTGCAAAAAAGTCCTTGGAGTTCAGGAAAATTTCGAAATTGCCTGAAATTTTTCAGAATGTTGGGTACCGGCCGGTACCCAATGGAAAACCTCGGTACCAACCGGTATTTATGGCTGGTACCGAGGTTGAGATCCGAACCGTTCCGACCGGTACCGGCCGGAATGGAATGGATCTCGTATCATTGCTTTTAAGGTGGAAATTTTTAATAGTCACACTTATTTATTTGAATAAATTATAATTAATTTATGGACTTATATGTATATTATGGACTATCATCAAGGTTGAGTCCAATTAAAGTAATCTAATTAAATTTTAGATTTAAAGCATCTATCAAGGTAGGATCAATTTTATATACATAAAGGTTATAATAATAATTTCTAATTTGATGATGGGTCAAATTAGAAATTATAAATCCATTAGATTTAGGGTTTTATCTCAACAAAATATGACTATGGTCTCCAAGTTATATATCAAGTTTTTCCTAATATTCTTGTTGTTGATGAAAATCACAAACAAGAGCTAATATACCAATTTGGAATATCAAAATTCAAATTTTCAACTCAATGATTCATAATAATGGATTCAAGTATGCTTTTACTTTTATGTCTTGACGATTTAACATAAGTTTTGTGATTTAGTCAATGATATGTATTGATTAGGGTTTAATTCAACAAATGACATTAGAGCATACTCATGTTGAATCATTAAAAACTCACATTTTATATTTTATTTTATGAAAAGACAATTTTCTTATTAAGTTAACTAAATGATGGTCTCAACCAAAGCAAAATAAGTGAATTTTGCATTAGTGTAGTTCAATATCATCAAGCTTTAAATAAAGAAATGACTAACAAATATAAATTTGTGTAAGTGTATTTTAATAGTATCATCACCGTGCGTGAAGCTTTGAAAAAGAAATGACCAATAAAATAATCTATATATGTATAAATAGATAGATAGACAGATAGACATACCTAAAGTATCGTTAGGTGAGACTTTGTAAATCTTGATTATTTGTATGGGTTTATGTATATAGGAATTTTGGCCTCTATTAATAATGATAATTTGGACAAAATCGCCATACTTGTTAAACAAATTTTCATTGTTATTTTGTTTATGATTCCAATAATTGACCATTCATGATCATCAATCTTAGGTTAACATATGGATTGCAACCATAAGCAAGACACCATATCACTATATATATATATATATTTCTACTTTTGATTGGAATGTCAAATATTTTGAAATTTTCATATGGTCAATATAAAGAGCCTGTATTGCTATATAATTAAGGACTACAAAATACTCATTTTTATGTTTTAAATTCATATTTTGGGTTCAAGTATTTTTTTGTTTATGTTCTAAAATGACTTAGTTGAAGCAACATGCTACCACATTGGCCTCTCTTGTGTAGATTAATATATGTTAGAACATTAATTGGTTTGTGTGTATATTGTCTATGTGAATATTAATAGACCCAAAGGAATGTTGGTTTTTGGCTGAACTATAAGCATACCTTTAGTAATAAATATGTGAAAATTATTAGGTCTTTCATGTGAACAATAAGTCAATACAAAGAAAGGCTTATTGTTAGACACGATTTATTGTCAATGTTTGATTACTACACTAAGAAGACCACTTACAAGTTAATATTTATGTCCAAAGACTAAATATTAATGTTGTAATCGCTCTTTTATGATGGGATTTTACCATAATTTGAGTTTGAATTAGATTGAGTATTAATAAGTTATTGATGTGAGTGTGCATTATTTTCTGATTTCTACTGCTAATATTTTTCTAGCATCAATTTAATTCCTGTGCAAATGGCACAAACTTTAAAACAAATCAAGAAAATTTAATGATTATTATTGGGGTTATGGATTTGGACCTTATGTTAAGGATAGAACATACTGCTACTCTTACAACTATCAATACTCTCGTTCAAAAGAAGGAGATGGAGAAGCAGGAATGTTCTAAGTGCATGAGTCTCATGATAATGACGCATATTGTTTCAAAAGCATTCAAAGTCACTATATCTGAGGGGGCTACTAAAGCTAAGGGTTTCCTTACTTAAATTTGAAAGAGGTTTGCTATAAATCAAAAAGAGGAAACCTACAGGCTCTTATCAAACATCTCACTAATGAAGTATATGGGAAAAGGAAATATAAGGGAGTATATTATAGAGATGTCTCATCTTGCTTCAAAGTTAAAGGCACTTAAGTTAGAACTATTTAAAGATCTATTAGTGCATTTAGTTTTTAATATCTTTTCCTACACAATTCATCGGATTTAGGTAAGTTATAAATTTTATAAGGACAAATGGTCCCTCAATAAGCTCACTTCCTATTGTGTGCAAGAAGAAGACATGATAAAGTAAGAAAAAGATTGAGAGTGCTCATTTGGCCACAATATCTAAAAATAAAGGCAAGAAAAGAAAGAAGAGTAATGAAGCTACAGGTTCTAATTCTGCATAAAAAGAAATATAAACAAAAATAGGATAGGGAATTTACCTGTTACTTCTATAAGGGTGCAGGCCATAGGAAGACGGATTTTACCAAACGTAAGTTTGGTGTGTAAAAAAGGTAGTTTCTTACTTTGGTTTATTCTGAGGTTAATTTAGCTTCAGTACTAAGACACACTTAGTGGACGGATTATGATGTTACTATTCATATAGGGGTGTTTATATTGGGTTAACTAAGTTGTCAAAAGCTAAGTGATGGTGAAAGTACATCTTTATGGGTGATGGCAAGGAGATAGTGGAAGCAAAGTCAAAATCCAAATCTTATTGGTACTGATTCTTTGATGGAAATTGATAACCTTTATATACTTGATGCTATTGCTTCATATAATGAATCCATGCATACTAATGCATAAGGTATTAAAAGAAAATTAACCAATGGGAATTCTTTTTTTGTATGTGACAAGTATTTAGGTCATATCTTGAAAAGGGGAATTGAAAGGCTTGTGTTTAACAAAATTGATAATCCTTTTGATTTTACAGATTTTGATATATGGGCTAATTGTATAAAGGGCAAACAAATAAACTAAAAGAAAATAGGTGCTAGTTAAGCTACAGACGTCTTAAAACTAATACAAACAAAAAATATAGGCCATTCCCTATGTCATCTTAAAATGGTCAATAATATTTTATCTTGTTCTTGGACAACTACTTAACATATGGTTACCTATATCCCAGTCATAAGAAATCCTAATATCTAGATGTGTTGAAAAATTTTAACGCAAAAGTTGAAAATCAACTTGGTAAAAGCATTAAGTGCATCAGATATGACCGAGCTAGATAATACTATAATAGATACAATGGTCCAATTAACTTCCATCAAGTTATACAAAGTTCTAACTCTCAAAAGTAGATTGAAGCCATAAATGAGGAAATGAAGTTCATAAAAGATATTGACATTTGGGATCTTGTCCCATTACTTGAAGGTACAAAATCTATTGGTTGCAAATGCATATTTAAGACCAAGAGATATTATAAGGATAAAGTGGAAAGATAGAAGTCATGTATAGTTGCTAATGGCTTCATTTAGAAAGAAGCTATTGATTATAGAGAAACTACTGGACCCCGTTTCCGGAGCTCAACAATCGCTTCTTAATACCGAAGAACGTTAGGCCCGAGTCCCGACCCCCAAGGCTAAACCCGGGGTGACCTATCGGGACAGTCGTATGAAATAAAAGCGGAAAGGATTTTAATAAAAACAAATATTAGCATGGCAGTAAAGGAGTTCGTCACGGCATAAGCATCCCTCGCCGCGACGAAGTCGCCAAAAGGGGCACAAAATATGGGTTCGCCTCAGCGTGCCAAAGGAAGTTCGCCGCGACGTGTAAATGGAAGTTCGCCGCGATGAGCACTGGCTTCGCCGCAGCGAAAGTCCCCAAAAGCAGAAATTCGACATCCACATTCAAACATTCAACAATCACATACATTCATACTTAACAACAAAACCATTACAAATCCCATAGGTTCAACAAACTTTGCTTACATGACATCATACATATCAAAGCTTAAAACAAAATACATAAGGATGCTCAATGTTGATATGCTTAATAAACTATCCAAAATAGTTATTAACTTAGTACAAAAGATCTCTAACTATTGCGGAGTGTTCGATGCCTTGCAAGGATCAATTGTCATTTTGTTCTGCACCTGAGGAGGGAAAAATAATGGGTTGAGCTACACAGCTCAGTGGCTAATATATTCATAGCCATCGGTATCGAACCACCCATTTAAGCATATATATATATATATATATATATATCTACATATATTCATGTAACAATTCAATATTCAACAATTTAACTCACAATTCATATTACTCAGATGTCATCACAAAGAATAAGTCATGTAATCTATCCATCACAACATAACACTTAATTATGCTTCATGCTTAACAAATCAATAATGAAATGCACAACAAATGGCTCGAGAGTTCCGTGGAACAAAAACGGATAAACCAATGTTTAAACCGTGAACAAAACGAGTTCGATTTCTCAGCATCTTGTGGCCTCAAGTGGACAGTCAAGAGAAGGCTATATGTCGACATGCACGTGACTAAAAAAACGTTCCTCTCTTGCCCAAACACAATCAAATTTCAATGCTTAACTCATTTCGTACACATTTGTACTTTTCATGCTCATCATGCTTTCTCATTCTTTTTCATTCATACAAAATGCCATGATGTTTTTACATGATCATAATCACAATGCATTTTCAATGATTTCCATAATTCAAAACAAGCAATGTCACTCACACATACAAGCAAGCAAGACAATTTGCCCATACGCAATAACTATAAATATATTACCTACCAAATATCGCTAGAAAATCCAAATTCAATGTTGTCCTTCCTCTTGCTCTTGAATCCGGTCTGCTTGGTTTCCTATAACAAACCAAGCTCACATTTATATAACATTCAAAGGAAGTTGATAAGGCTTCGAAAATCAAAAGTGGTAAAATTGAACTATAACCCCTTCAAAACTAGACTTTCGGTTCGACTTTTCCATGATCGTTATAATCTGGAAAATGAAGACATTTGGTAACACTCCCTTCTATAAAAATGTTCTTCACATTCTTAAGTTTCTAATGACACCAAACTCATTCAATTTGGTTCAGAAATGTGGAAGTTATACCCCGAACATGTTGGAAACGTCCTTATGCTGACACAATAATCTATACTTAACTTCCATCCAAAATTTGATATTCTTATAGACCGAATTTGGACTCCATTCCTTCATACAAATTGTATCCCTATGTCTCTAGTTTACAACGAATCAAAAATAACCTCAATCGGACATCTACAACAAAAGTTATGCCCAAAATATCGAAGGACGTCAGTGCTAGAAAATAAGCTCGCTGCGACGAGAATGTGGGAGTGCGCCATGGCGATGGCAAACGTGCGCCGCGGCGTACGAGCCCAGAAATCACCCGAAACCTATTTTTTCGGCATTTTTCATCTTTATACTTCCCATCCTTCAAATATAACTCATCTTAACACTAAAACATCATTCCTACTTCATTTCTAAGCTCATTCCAACCCAATATCATTCACAAACACAATATAATTGCTAACCCTAGAAGATTACAACATTGTTCATACACCATTCAACAACTTCTTCCTATACACATTCAACCCCATTTTTCACTCCTAACTATCACTAAACATGGTTCATTCATCCAATTAATGCTTATACTTACTTGTTTAAGCCTCAAAGTCTTCAAGTTCTTCTTTTCTCTTCTTTTCCTCTCCTTCCACGATACTCTCTTCTTCTCTCCCTCATTCACAACATTTCTTCTTCTAATTTCTATTCTTAATAATTACACAATGACCCTTATGCCCTTCCACTTAAGCCTTATAACTTAAAGGGTTAAGTGATCTACCAAGATTACCCCTCATGCATTCTTACTACATTAATAACTTAATTCCATCAATTCAAACAATAACTCCTACTAACATTAACATGCTAATTACTCCAAATTAATATATCGAACAAGACCTCAAAATAATTTAAATCATGCTTAATAAAATAAATAAATAAAATTTGGGATCCAACAGAAACTTTCTCTCCATTTTCTTCAAAAAAAATTTGGAATCATCATTCGCATTTGTAGTGCACTTTGATCTTGAGTTATATCATATGGATGTTAAAATTATGCTTCTTAATAGTGATATTGACAAGATGGTTTACATGGTGCAACTAAAAAACTTTGTGTTAGGAGACCCAAAGAAAATGGTCTACAAATTTAAAAAAAATCATTTATGAACTCAAGTAGACTTCTCATCAATAGTATTACAAGTTTCATCAGGTTTTCATCTTATTTGGTTTTGAAGTGAATATGGTAGATGGGTGTTGTTAAACTAAGGGAGGTTCCAATTGATATTTTGATAATAGCAAAACATAATTACTAATAATGTGTTTATTATTTTGATGAAAATTAATATTAGAACAAAATGAAGTCATAAACTCAAGAAAATAGTGTATGAAGTGGAGAAAAAAAGGGTTCAAGTTTGCAACTAATGAAATGAAGGTCAAAATAAGAACAAAAGAAGATTAATCCTCATCAAGATCATTTCACATTTTGGATTATTATTTGTAAGTTCACTTTGTTAATTTGATGATCCAAAGGCTCACTATGCATAATCATTCATCTTACTTCACTACATGAGTCTTTACATTCATCAAGAGGCATTAAAGCTTTTGATTTTATATAAAAGCCTCCTGATCTTTCAAATACTCTTTAGAGAATATCTTGGGAAGTGTTTTAATCATATTTAGATTTTAAAATTTTGGTTTTGAGTATTTGAAGTTGTTAAAATAATGTTTTTAGGGCGATTGGTTAACCTATATAGGTTAGTGGTTAACTAATATAGGTTGAAGTTATTAAAAATGAAGTACCATAAGTTTATAGCAACATTGGTTGATGTATTGGTGGACTAATCGTAAGTTTGTAGAAACATTGGTTGATGTATTGGTCGACTAATGTGCCATATTGGTTAACCATTGCTTTAACGACTAGTGAAATTGGAGCTTTTAATACATAATGGTCAATCAGTACATCAGATATACTTGTTGTAACGACTAGTTCTTAGCTCCAACGGTACATCATATTTTGGGTGTTGTATACACACATTCTAAAGATTATTTCAATCATTTGAGCATCATTTTGTCATATTTATGTGAATGAGCTATTTTGGAGCTGTTAAGTGAATAAATGAGATATTTTTTAGTTGTAATACGTTGTTGGGGCATTGAATATTGTACTTAGAGGTGATCTAAGTAGTATTGACCTTCCTCTTTACCTTGGAAGAAGATTGCAAGAAGTGTTTCTCTTCATTAAAAAAGATTGTACAAAGGTTATTCTTCGCCTTGAAAGAAGAATTATAGTGGAATTCTAAGAAGAATCTTAGTAATAGAAATAGGAAAGGGTTGTTTGTCAAACAACTATAAATTGATTTGGATTCCCTTCTCCATATCCCTTTTAAATTATTTTTCGATTATTTGATTAATTATATTTAAAAATTTCCTTGTACTTATTTATATTGATTATTATTAATTGAATACAATTTTGTAGGCAACTAATTCACCTCCCCTCTTAGGTGTCATAGGGGTTAACAAGTGGTACCAGAGTGGGTCTATTAGGCTAGTATTTCCAAAAAAAATCCTATAGCAAAGATCATAATGACATATTTAGGAGCATCATCATAATCATTATTTAAGTAGGAGGGACAAAACATTAGTAGACCACCTTTCTTTGATGATAATGATCATCTTTATTGGAAACTAGGATATAATTCTTTCTAATGGCTAAAAGTGTAGATTTATGGGAAATAGTTTATAATGGTTCTTTTATTCCTACAAAAATTGTGGATAACAAAAAGGTGCCAAAATTAAAGGAAGAATGGGAACCATAAGATAGGAGATTAGTATCATTAAATAGTATGACCATACACATCTTATTTTATGCTTTAGGAAGAAATGAATTTAATAAGGTCTCTATGTGTGAAACAATTTAACATACATTAGAAATTACTCATGAGGGCTCAAATCAAGTTAAGGAGAGCAAAGTAAGCATGCTAACACATTAATACGAATTATTTCAAATGAAGCACGATGAAAGCATTTCTAACATGTATACTAGATTCATTGTTATTATTAATACTCTCAAAGGTCTTAGAAAGACCTATACTAATGTTGAATTAGTAAGAAAGTTACCTACGTCACTTTCAAAGATGTGGAAAGCTAAGGCGATAGTTATACAAGAAGCCAAGAATCTAACAACACGATCGTTGGAGGAACTTATTGGATATCTCCTCACATACGAAATGAGGCTTTAAGATACACAACAAGAGACAATGCTTTCAAAGAAAAAGAATTTAGTGTTTAAAAGTCTATAAAAAAGAATCAAGTGAAGAGGAAGAGACGTCAACTAGTGAAAGTGAAGAAGAAGACATTGGCTTACTCATTAGAAAATTCAAGAAGTTCTTGAAGAAGAAATTCTCCAAAAGAAAGGACTTCAAGGAAGATAAAAATGATATAAAACATAAATCCTCTAATGTTGCTTGCTTTAAATGTAGAAAATCCAATCATATACAGTCACAATATCCTCAACTCACAAATAATGAGAAGTACGAGAGTTATTATATGAAGGATAAGAAGAAAGCACTAAAAACATCAACTTAGGATGACACAAGTGAATCAAAAAGTAAGCATTTAGAATAAGAAATAACTCATATATGCTTTACCATTATGGAAAATAATGAAGTAACATCTAACCTTAATTCTTGTAACGATAGTGATGTTGATTTGACATATGATAAATTAGTAAAAAGTCCAAAAATCATGAATAAGAAATGGAATAAATTATCTTCTAAACTTAAAGAAGTTTAAAAAGAGTTGGATGCATACATGAGTGAGAAAGAAAAGATGAAAAGTGAATAACATAGAATTAAATCATCAAAAAATGTGATTATTAATGACAATAATGGCTTAGATGCATTAAGGTGTGAGAATGAAACATTGAAAAAGGAACTTGATACTCTTAAGGACTCTTTATATAAATTTACTAAGGAAAGTGAGAAACCTAAAAACATGTTAGGAGCTCAGAAAATTTCAAATGATAGGCATGGAATTGGATATAACTGTGGAAGTGTTTCTAATGCTAAAAACTACTTTTTTCAAAGGAAACCATTTATATGGTGAAGAACCATTGCCTAGAATGACAAATGGACATGGAGAACCCACATCCAAACATACACTTGTAAATGACATATTCACTAAGTCCCAACCTGAGAACAAACATCATTCTTTCATATATAGCTTATAACCTATGCATAGAGTTCAATACTATCAAGGGAAGAATAGATATAATTTTTATGATAACATACAAACTTACTCACACCCCTATAGAAGCATGCATCACTTCTTCATTCATAGTAGGCATCATAATATAATTATAGTAATATTTTTCACCATCTTATGAAACTAATCAACACATTTAATGTCCAAAGAAAACATTCTTATTATGCATATACACATGGAATTCCAAGAAATGCATTTATGCATCATCATCGCTCATATAAGATGGTATGCCATTTTTGTGTTGAGTTTGGACATATTGATAATTTTTGCTTTATCAAACAAAGAATGTTAAGTAAACCTTTGAAAATGTGGGTTGAAAAGAATAATGAACCAAGCTTATTTGGGTTTATAAAACATTTTGATTACCTTGATTTATGAGGCTATTAGAAAAATAAGAGCAAATGGCAAGTAATAGAGATAGTAGCCATTGAATTGAGAACTATTTTTTAGACTTTATATCTTTTATCTTGATGAATCTATCATTCTTGCCTCTAAGAAAGTCTTAAAGATGTTGTTGTAAGATATGGAGAATTTCTCCTAAAATTAACTATTAAGACTTCTTAAACCAAACGGGAATGATGAGAAGGATAAGATGCCACTAATGGATTGAGAATGCTAGAAGAATCTTCATTCAAATCTCTCATAAGTAATGTTCAACATGATGTAATTATTAGTTTATAATTTAGAAATATGTGATTACTTGCGTTTCTACATCAATTTAAGTATAAATACTTGTTGATGATTATTTTAGTTTGAACTATAAATAAGGTATTGTTAAAGTATGAACCTTAGTACCTAGAATTAGAGACTATATGCAAAATAAAATCACTAAGTTAGAATTTACATCAATTGGGTTATTATTTCTCTAAACTTTTGAATAAGGATAAATATTGCTTAATTAAAGTAAAATTAGTTTTTGTTTAATAGGAATTATTTTTCTTAAGGCCCTTTATATTATCAAGTTCTTTTTTAATTGGCATTTTGTTGGTTGATATGTGTTTCAATATTAATTTGTTGAAGTTTTGATACTTTGATTTGATTTTTAAAGATGGTTCCTTAAGCTATCTGGTTAACAGGTTGACCAATATCTAAGTGTGGTTGACTTAGCATCTTTAAAATTCACACCTTTTTGCTTTCTAGTAAGTTTGTTAGTTTATTAATTGCTTACCTCGTTTTCCAAATAATCTCATCAGTTGACCATTGTCCTTTAGTGATAAACCAATTTCCCAATATCTGACATTCTTTTATCTTTTTAATGAGTTTGTTTTTTGTTTGGCAAGGAACCATTTTTAAAACTCAAATCAAACTATCAAAACTTCAAAAAAATATCTTAGTGTGGTTGACTAACATCTTGAAAATTTTCTCCTTTTTGCTTTCTAGTTAGTTTGTTAGTTTATTGGTTGCTTATCTCGTCTCCCAAATAATCTCATCAGTTGATCGTTGTCCTTTAGTGTTCGACCAATTTCCTAATATCTGACATTCTTTTATCTTTTTAATGAGTTTGTTTTGTTTGGTCAAATCTCTAGTTGTTTAATTACTCACACTGGTTGACCAATGTTTTGGAGTGGTTGGCCAATGTTCCTTTTTTTAAAAATAAATTTTATAGTTCAGATATATTTATGAGAAGTTATATAGCATGAATGGTTAACCACAAAGCCATAATGGTCGGCTAATGTCTCTTCCAAGGAAGGGAATTAAGTTAACTTGTGATAAATTTGGTCAATATATAAACCTTTTACTGGTCAACTAGTTTCCTTAGGTGGTGGACTAGTACACATGATTTAATGACCTCATCCTTTACCTTGCTTTTGTTTCCTCTTTTTCTTGTTTAAGGCACCTTAAAAACCTTGATAATTCACTAGTATCTTTGAAAAACATGACACCCCATCAAAAATAGCTACACCCTCAATTTTGTCCTCTTTTATTAAATAACTTATAATTCACATCCTCTTTAGATAAACCCCTAACTTTAGGATTAATTGATAATGTTCATGTCTTTTCTGTAAAATGCATGATTCATTTAATTGTTTTGCTTTCAAGTGTGATCATATTTATCATTCTAGAATTTAAAATTTGTCTACTTTATTCCGTCATTATTTTTGAAATTTATGACTTAATAAATTACACATTCTTGTTGGATATTGCAATTATGTTTTATTTGTTACAATTCCAGCAACTAATTTAATGAAAACTTGACTTTAATGTTTTAATTGAATTTTTCAACTTAGGTGTCATATGAAAATTAGTGATTTTTTAAACTAGATACAATTAGGGATATCTCTATAAAAATTGACCTTTTGTTTTGACTATTTAAATATTCAATAACACTCTTTAGTAAGAAAGTTTGGCAATCTTGATCAAATTTATCTTTTTAACCAAGTTAATTTGATATATAAACACTTTAAGTTGTGCATTTTGGATTTCTTTTTTATGAGTCCAAGGGGGGGGGGGGAAGTTTGGTGATATTAAATTTAAGGAGAGTGATAGCATTTAGGGAGTTATGAAATTTAAGGGAAGTTATTGTTTTATGAATTTTGTATGTTTTGTATTTTATATAATATGCTTGAGTAAATTTATGTTATCTTTATGTATGGTTATGTCCTTGATTTTGAATATCTCTTTTGTTCTTGATATTGAATTATGATTTTCATATTGAATAACGTTTTATGCATGAATTGAGGGAGCTAATCATTATCTTTAATTATGTTTTATATGCTTACTTTTCTTCAATTCTCTAATATCACAAATGCTTTGTCATCATCAAAAAGAGGGAGATTATTGAACGAAGGGAGGTTCCAATTGATGTTTTGATGACAACAAAACATAATTACTACTAAAGTGCTTATTATTTTGATGAAAATTATTATTAGAACAAAATGAAGTAATAAACTCAAAAGATAGTGTATAAAGTTGGTAAAGAAAAGTTGAAGTTTGCTACCAATGGAATAAAGATCAAAATGAGAATAAAAGAAGATCAATGCTCGTTAAGGTCATTTCACATTTTGTATTATTATTTATAAGCTTACTTTTGTCAATTTGATGAATCCAGAAAGGTCACCATGCATAATCATTCATATTACTTCACTATATGAGTCTTTACATTCATCAAGAGGAATTGAAGCTTTTGACTTTAATCTTTAAAATAATCTTTAGGAATATTTTAGGAAGTGTTTTAATTATATTTGGATTAAAATTAAACGAATTTGTTTTTAGCATTTAAAGTTGTTAAATCATGTTTTCAAGGTAATTGGTTGAACTATATGGGTAAGTAGTTGACCAACATAGGTTAAAGTTGTTAAAATTAGTGTACTATAAGTTTGTAGCAATATTGGTTGATGCATTAGGCGACCAATATGTGTACTAGATGACCAATGTTCTAATGGCTAGTGAATTTGGGGCTTTTAATGAATAATGGTTGACAATTGCATAAAATATAACATTATAACAGCTAGTTATGAAGTGAATCACACGTTAATACAACGATATACAAATACACAAGAAGGGGGGGTTGAATTGTGATAACTTTTTCGTTAACCCCTTTTTAAAGAAAACTTCTTG
>JAOSBP010000004.1:10727360-10742236 GCA_027563825.1 Erythroxylum mucronatum | reverse complement strand
GTCTACGTTGGTCGTTATGGTTTGACTGTTATACTTTCACATGGATCCTGGCTTTCGGGAAGGTCCCGGAACAAAAAATTTTTGTTTTCCGCATTGTGTCCATGTGATGGACACCCCGGGATTTTCCTACAACAGGTAGAATGGGTAATAACCAAATCTCAATATTGGTGGACTTGGGAAGCACTCAAAACTTCTTAAATAATAGGATTGCAAACAGGTTGGGTATGATGCCAACTAATGAGGGTCTGTTTGAAGTGGTAGTAGCAAATAGGGAGAGCTCACAAGTTTAGGTTATCGCAAACATGTATGCATCATGGTGCAAAAGGTTCCAATTATTATTGATTTTTATCTACTTCCTTTAGTTGGTTGCAATGTTGTTTTAAGAACTCAATGGTTACACACCTTGGGACCTATCACTTGGGATTTCTCTAAATTGCTCATGAAATTCGATATTGGTGGAAAGGAAATTGTTTTTAAAGGATTAACAGCTCCTGAAGATAGAGTGGTAGATGACCAAATTACAAAGGCGCTAAACAAAAGCAAGGAGGGAGTTCTCCTGCAAATTTTTGTTGTCCATCTCCAAGATCAGGGTGAAGGCATCAGATCACAACCTCAACTGGAGGATATTTTACAATCTTTCACAGATGTTTTTCAAGAGTCCCAAGGATTATCACCTCGAAGGTCCCATGACTATAAAATACCTCTCAAATAAGACATTGAGCCAACCTGTGTTAAGTCGTATAGATACCTACACTTCCAAAAGAATGAGATTGAGAAATTGATCGCTGATTTACTAGATACGAGAGTGATTCATCATAGCCAAAGTCCATATTCATCTCCAGTACTTGTTAAAAAGTATGATGGGTCATGGAGATTATGCGTTGACTATCGTGCCTTGAACAAAAACACCATTAAAGATAAATTTCCTATTCCAGTCATTGATGAGCTATTGGATGAACTTCATGACGCAAGGTTGTTTACGAAATTGGCTTAAGATTTGGATATCACCAGATTAGGATGAGTCTAGATGTTGTTGCCAAGACTGCATTTCGAACACATCACGAACACGACGAGTTCCTTGTAATGCCATTTGGATTAACGAATGTACCCTCAAATTTTTAGGCATTGATGAATGAGGTATTTAAAAGACCATTTACGAAACTTTGTCTTAGTTTTCTTTGATGATATTTTAATTTATAGCAAGTCTTGGGAGGAACACTTAGAGCATGTCATAATTGTTTTTCATGTCTTAAGAGCTAACAAATTATTTATGAAAAGAGAAAAGTGCAAATTTGGGCAAGAAAAGGTGAAATACTTGGGGCACCTTATTTTAGGAGAAGGTGTACCAGTAGATAATGATAAAATTGCAGCTATGTTAGAATGACCTAAGCCTACTACCATTAAAAAGCTTCGAGGATTTCTGGGTTTGACTAGATACTATCACAAATTCATCCCAGATTATCGTAAGATAGTTGGTCCTTTGACACAAATGTTGAAAAAAAGGGGTTTCACTTGGACTCCAAAGGTAGAATTGGCATTCAAACATCTCAAATAGGCTATGACACAAGCTCCTGTGTTAGCTCTTCCCAACTTTGAGCTTCCTTTCATTGTCGAATGTGATGTTTGTGGAAATGGCATAGGGGTTGTGCTTATGCAAGAACCATGTCCTATTGCTTATTTTAGCCAACTGTTGCAAAGTAAAAGTCTATTTTTGTCGACTTATGAGAAATAAATGTTGTCTTTAATTCTTCCAGTAAAGAAATGGAGGCCATATTTTTTGGGGCGAAAATTTGTGGTGAGAACTGATTAGAAAAGTTTAAAGAAACTTTGGGAACAAAAGATTGCAACCACAACTCAAGAGAAATGGCTCACAAAGTTGATGGGGTATGACTTCATAATTGAATACAGGAAGGGAAAAGAGAATATTGTGGCTGATGCTCTATCAAGACAACACGAAGAGAGTGAATTGATGGCTTTCTCAGGTCCTGTACCTAATTGGTTGGAACCAATTAAAGAAGCCCATCTGTGTAGTCAAGGAGAAGTTGTAGGTTCGTGGAAGTTTAAAGAAGGTATTCTTTACTTTAAAGGCTATATTTATTTATTGCATGACTCACCATTAGTACCAGCAATAGTAAAAGAATTTCATTCAAGCACCCATGAAGGTTTTCACAAGACTTTGCAAAGAATCAGATCAATTTTTTATTGGAAAGGGATTAGGAAGTCCATCAGAGATTTTATTTAGAAATGTGATACATGTCAAAGGCATAAATGGGAGAATCTTAGTCCAGCTGGCCTTTTACAACCACTTCCCATTCCTTCTCAACTTTGGACAAATTTATCAATGGATTTTATAAAAGGATTGCCTCCTTTTAAGGGAAAAACAACAATTTTTGTGGTAGTAAATCGACTCTCAAAATTTGCTCATTTTATTGCTTTATCGCATCCATACACTTTTACTACATTAGCACAATTATTTTATGAACATATATTTAAGTTGTATAGGATGCCTACAAGCATAGTTTGTGACAGGGATGCTATTTTCACAAGTGTTTTCTAGAGAGAACAATTTAGGTTGCAGGGGACAAGTTTCAATTTTAGTTCAACTTATCATCCTCAAACTGATGGACAAACTAAAGTGGTGAACCGAACAATCGAAATGTACCTCAAATGCTTTATAAGTCAGAAACAAAGTGAATGGATCTATTGAATTCCTTGGATTGAGTACTGCTATAATACTAATGTTCATTCAGCGACTAAAAAGACTCCTTATGAGATAGTATATGGAAGATCACCCCCATCCCTATTATCCTATGTTCCTGGAACCAATCAAGTAGTAGCAGTGGACCTTGAATTCATGAGTAGAAAATAGGTTTTGAAGGAGATAAAAATTCAGTTAAGCATGGCTCAAGAGCGTATGAAGAAACAATATGATGCACGACACACTAAAAGAAGATTTAACGTTAGTGATTTTATATACTTGAGACTGCAATCTTACAAGCAAGCATCAACAGCCTTGAGAAAAAATATGAAGTTATCTCCACGATTTTATGGGACATTTGAAATAGTTCAAAATATAGGGAACGTTTCCTACAAGCTTAAACTGCCTGAAGAGTAAAGATACATCTTGTTTTTCATGTTTCTTGGTCTAAGAAGAAAGTAGGAGACAACACGCCAATTCAAGGATCTTTACCACAGATACAAGAAGATTCCTTGGTTTACTCTCCTCAAGCAATCTTAGAAAGACGTTCTAGAAGACGAAAAATAGAGGTATTAATACACTGGAAAGGGTTATCGCCTGTAGATGCTACCTGGGAGAATGAAGGAGATTTTTTGTTGTTTTCTGAAATGGCACTTGGGGACAAGTGTGTTCTTTAAGGGGGGAGAATGACACATGTTCATTTTCCTTTCGTTTATTCAATTTATGTGTCTTTATTTTGTGTTACCAACAAAATAATCCAAGTCCTAACAGTGGTCAAAGTGGTTAACTAAGTCTTAGCCATTACGACTTTTGAGGGATTTACTTGGTTCTTATTATTTTTGTTGTTAAGAGACTGTTGTGTGATAGCTAATGTCTAACTATAGTAGTTATTTTTTATTGTATAAATAAGCACTATTAATGAAGTGAAAGAGCCAGTTTTTCAGTCATTATTAACTTGTTCTTAATGGAGGTTTGCTTTTCCTCAAAGTAAACCACTATTTTCTCTTTCTATTCTTTTCCTTGGTCAAAATAGGTAAAGGTAAGAAAAACTCTTTTCACTCTAACCATCCAACTCCCCGAATAAGACCCGTAGCCAGGTCTCAAGTCCCACTACGCATCAGTTATTATTACAGGTCTTATGGGAGAACCAACTCCAAAAGCTAGCTTGAAGGGTGGGAGAGCTCATAAGCCTATAAACTTCACATCAATCTCTTTTATTACTGATGTAAGACAATTAGACCATAACATCCCACCACGCTTCGCAGCCTAGGCACCGGTGGGTTGGCTATGCGTTAGACCTTTTCTAGCCTCAGGCGAACACTACTATACTAGTGTCACCACCCGTGGGTGTGGCACGAGGACTTGAAGGAATGGTGTTAGCTTTGATACCAAACTGATGCATAGTGGGACTTGAGCCTTAGTTGTAGGTCTTATTCTGGGAGTTGGATGGTCATAGTGAAAAGAGTTTTTCTTACCTTTACCTAGTTTGACCAAGGATAAGAATATAAACAAAAAATAGTGGTTTACTTTTAGGAAAACCAAACCTCCAATAAGAACAAGTTAATAATGACTGAAAAATTGGCTCTTTCACTTCATAAATAGTGCTTATTTATACAACAATAAGAACAAGTTAATAATGACTGAAAAATTGGCTCTTTCACTTCATAAATAGTGCTTATTTATACAATAAAAAATAACAACTACAGTTAGATATTAGCTGTCACACAATAGTCTCATAACAACAAAAATAATAAGAACCAAGTAAATCCCTCAAAAGTTGTAATGGCCAAGACTTAGCTAACCACTTTGACCACTGTTAGAACTTGTAATATTTTGTTGGTAACACAAAATGAAGACATGTAAATTTAATAAACGAAAGGAAAATGAATACGTATCAGCTACCTTTGACTAAAATAGGTTATAAGTAGTATCAAAACATAACAATCCTTATATGGGATACTTTGGTGATCTTAAATCAAAGAATCGTCTATATAATCATCACAATGAGAATTTTCATAAACGTATAAGTAATATTCCAAATATAATTCTCATATGGGGCCAGTTTAGTGAATATGTTCTCTAATAAACACTCATATGTTTATTTAAGTATCTCCACACTTTAGTCTATGAGATCATCTACTTCCGTCTTAAGAATTACATGACACATGCTAGTCTTTTTACGCTCCATTAATATATCTCAATAAAATGATGACTAAGAATAATTAGGAATAATAAATAAATGTAATAAGAGTTTCATAATTATGATCTCCATAATTTCATTTTCAATGTATAATTACGCTGTAGACTTTATCTTATAATCTGAATATGCATAAGATAAAGAATGTCTTTAAATAATTATGTCATTAAAATACAATCAATCGATTAGCGATAGGGCATAAACCAACAATCTCCCACTTATATGAAGCCAATTGTATAAGCATCTTTTGCAATATCTTTATATGATGGTCATCTACCACTCGGGCAGTGGTTAGTGAGAGAATTCTACAAGATTATCTATAATAAATACTTACTTAAGTCTTACAACTTTTATCTTAATTATCATCATAACGAAGTGAAACTGCCTAAATATATACTTGGATCTTTGATGAGACCTTAGCTCCTTTTACATGCCTAATAACTTCAATGTTCTTCAATACATTACTTTCTGAATAATACATGGAACTATACCAAGTTCATTAAAGATCTCATTGATCCATTTAATTATTTACACTAAATAAAAAATGTATTATGACCTGATTAGCAATTAATGTTATATTGGAACATTTTCAATTTCAAATAATAAGAAACATATACCTTAACTAGGATTTACTTCTAAAGTTAATATCCACATAACTTTGAACTCAAATATCAACTCATAAATAGAATAATGAATATCTATAGTACTTCAAAAATATCAAATATCTTAAATACTAAACATTTTTAGTATATTATCTATATGTTTAGACTATAATAGGTAAAAACTTTTGTCTCTTTCTTTATAGATCTAATTACCAAAATGAAGTTGTTACCTTTGCATAACTAGTATGAATTGTTCTTGGATAATCATATTTTAAACTATTCAATATACAAATTATTGTTCTCTCCATGAGTAATATATCTCTCATACCCTTATTAGAAAGGATAATTAGACTCTCACTAACCTTCTTATGGACATGATAAATTCACAATTATCTCCAAAACAAACTCTTTGTGCTTATCATGAAAATGAATCTTTCAATGTCTTATATGCTTTCAACTATACATTCAATGTATCAACAAAAGCACTAGTCCCAATTAAATGTATTGTCATAAGATTTAAACTTCTCAAATTTATCTTACTCCCACAACTTATCTTGAAAACCATTCTCCTATAAGTATACATTGAAACAAATAATTTGTTCATTGAGTTTATAAGATTATATCCAATCTTTTAGATATCTCATAACTTTTATTATCCAATTTAGTTCTAAAATTACTAAAAAAAATTATGCTTCAACTAAGTATCTCACTACAGAATCGTTAACTTTGACTCTTTCAAATTCTTAACATTTCATATCTAATATCAAATCTTGCAAATTGATTTAATTAAAAATACTAAAGGTAAGTGATTATACTAGGCATAGTTAAAGAAGAAATAATATTGCCTCATACAATATTTATATTGTATATTCCTCCTTATACAAATTCATACTTTTATGGAATTTAGTTATGGAGGTATTAACTAGAGAATCTCATTCACTATGGAACTAAAAAATTTAATTCTCACCACATTTATCTTATTGAGATGCTTTAGGATTCTCAATGTTTAATTCTCAAATTTAAACAATTTGAACTTTTTAAAAGACTTAAATCAATATTTTATTTAATACATACGACTATATCACATAAAGTCATTAGTAATCTAATGAAATAAAAGTATCATGATTTTATGAATTGTTATTATATCAAATCCATCACATATATAAGATTTAACAATATATTACCATCATCATCCTTTCACCATATAATTTAGTTATTCTTCAATTCAACAAGTTTCATAATTTTCATACAATTTATAATCAAAAGAATACATATATCCTTGTATCTCATTTTCATATATGAAACTACTCTTTATGTATAGCTTCATTTCTGGTTTATTGTTGATGGAAACATGGACATACAAGTCTCTTATGCATATGAAAATGTTAGCAGCTAAACTTATCTAGGATTGTTACAAAATAGAAAATTGTTTAAGCCTGAAGAACACTAAATCAAAATCAATAAATTTATGTAGCAGAACATCAAGTTATAGGTAATGAGCTTTACTTAGTATTTAGCAAGATAATAATGCCTACTTGAGGAAAGCTCCGCTTAGCACAAACTACATATCACTTAACATTTTTATATTGATTCTTCAATTGTTGGTTATTGTTGAAAATTCTGCTATTTATACCTCAATAAAGCATTAAGTTGAAAATCCAACGAGTAATGCAGGTATGAATAAAAATGGAAGTTAAACTGAGTTCTTACCCTAGTCTTATGGCACTATTTTGGATTTTGAGATGAGTTCATAACCCAATTCATTCCTTTGCAATTCCTTTGCTACATATATGTTACTCAGGTATGTCCTTGTAAAATCCCTATTAATGCAATGCAAACTCAAATAGCATGTAATTACTTACCTAAAAAATTGAAATAGTTCAAAAGAAACTCTGATAAAGAAATTAACATATTATTTCTTGGTGACTGATCAATCAAAATGTGGGGATATTTCAATTTGTTAGTGTCCTTCAATCCAAATCCTTTTCGATTTCTCTTTTCTTTTTCTTCTACTGATCAACTGTAAGAAAAAGCAAGAAGGTAATGAATGGTATGAATAGATCTTTATAAGAATCAACAATAAGACAATTTGAAACTTATGTAGACATTGTAGCTACCTTTGGCCTTATTCCAGTTATTTCTTTTGGAAGTTTTAGGCACCGATTAACATTAAGGCTTCCTACTACTACTCAATCTTCTCCATCATTTGTGAACTACAAAAGATATAGAGAAGGGAAAAGATAATATGTAAATGTTAGACTTGAGCTAAAACGCTAAGAAATGATCTATACATGAACACTTCCATATATTAGTTTTGCAATATGGACAGACATCATTCAATGAGATAATATTGACAAAAAATACAAAAAATGGTAGTTTGAGATCAAAATAGCAACAAATCAAAAATTTGGCATTAGAGGTTGGCCCATGAAAGATGAGAAAATGCATAACTAGTAGTAAAGAGAATCCAAAATCATGGCAAACAAATTTAGGCTAACTGAACTCATAGATCTTTTATACTGATATCGCAAAACTCAAGACAGGCTATCTTCATATTTATTTTAGGTTTACTACAATGGATACTACACCTTCAATAGATTCATCTTAGTTCGACTTAAATTTCATAGCACGATGTGAATCACCATATTTCCATCACACCTACAAAGTCAGAGACTCAAGGAGGGACTCACAATCAGACTATAGCCAAGAATATCCTAGCAGCTACAAAGTTTTGGTTTTTTTCCTTCATAGACCATAATATGATCCAAGAAATGGACATTTTAATAACATCCAAATTAAAGAAATTTCACACACACGCATAAAAAAAGTCAATATACCTTACATTTAGTGCATAAATCATCAAACAATCTAGATAGCTACAATAAGGGAAGAGTAGCATCTATGCAAGAAACCCTTCTAAACCCTGTCCTCTTACTAACCATACATTCCTTGAGTACTTTAAATTCTCGCTCTGCCAAGTACATTTTATGATCCTAAAAATACTTGACACAATATGATTGCCATCAATTCCACTCACTCAATCAAATCCTTTAACACAATCAACTTTTGTATAAATATTTCTAAAGGATCAAATATTTAACAACAGAAATGTAATTATAGCCACAACAAAGAACCTAGTCCATAATGTAGTACTTCTTATCATTGAGAAGGCCTTATGTGGGCTTCAGGTTGGAATTGAGAGAGTTAAGAATAGATTTATGGAACCTTTCTAGTTGTGAGAAGATCTCTATGAGATCTCTTCCATGAATCCAATGATTGAGATGCTCGTAACTTTGCAATTAAAATTGAGATATCTTCCATGAATCCAATGATCGAGATGCTCGCAACTTTGCGATTAAAATTGGATTTCTATATATCATATAAAGATTGTTGTAAAATGTAAGCGTATAAAAGAGAGGAAAGACACTATAACCTTAACCACAGGAACAACGTAAGCGAAGCAATGTATCAATCTACAATCACCACTTAAATCGCCCCATCAACAAGAATGGAAGTTTAAAGCAAGAGAATGATATGTGCTTAATTGTTGATACATTTAATTCTTAACACTTAGTGATTAATGCTTTAAAATGCTTAAGGCACTCACTTTAGTTCATATTTGATCTCAGGTAGAATTTGGAAGCATAATAGCTAAAGTGAGCAGAAAGAAAACTTGTTGAGCCATTTTCTTGAGATTCACACACAATTAACTTCATGGAGTAAGAAAGAGAAGGGTTAGAATGAAGGGGAAGCAAGAAAATACCAAAGGAATGGAAATATGGAGCGTCATGGCTATAGAAGGTGTCTCATGGCCATGTAAATTTTGTCATAGCCATGAGACTAGTGTCATGGGCATGATAGCCCATGTCACGCCCATGACACATGCTAACAGGTGTGACACGCTAAGTCACACCCGTGAACTTGCCAATTGTCCACTGTAAACCTAGTTTTTTTTTTTACTATAAAAGCAAGGTTTTTATGATGGCATACTCATTCTTGGAAATAGACATGACTTTTCTTCGTTCTCTCTTCAATTTTTCACAATTCAGAGGCTATTCATGGGTCTTTCTTAGAGATTGATGGAGAAGATGGAGGGTTAACATTCTTGACGCTGGTTTAAAGGAGCAATAGATGCCAAGGAGCACATTAAGCATAGTGTCATTGTGTATCATTTTCTTTCCTCTTTTCGAATTGTTTACATTATCTTATATGTATTGATTGGGTGTTGTATGAGAATAATTATGATGTTATATTGCATCATTTTTCATGAACACACGTTGCTAGAACTTGAATATGATATGTAATAGTCGAGTTTGAAGTCGTATGTGGCAACTAACGGTATTAAATCATTAGGGTTAACGTAACATAAGTTAAATAATCCATGTTTGTGTGATTATTGCTTAGATTGGTCCATTTTTTCTCACTTGTAATGCGGTTGTCTAGATAAACTTAAAGAGCAAGTTATAGGTTTCTCTATAATTAGGATTAATTAATGAGGTCTTTTTAATTAACTACGACCTAAGGAAAAATCAATATTAACAGAGCTTATTGTTAATTCACGATCAAAAGTCTAAAGAGAGGTGTGAAGACGATAATTCAATGACATATGTGAATTGTTCTTAGACTGTGATTAAACTAAAGAAACAGATTTCAAACCATTCATCAATTATATCATTGTATTGCTATTTAATTTGTGTTGATTTTATAGATTCAATTTTACTTTGTTTTCTTATTTGCATCGAGCCAAACCCCTTATTTTATATATAGGTATAACTTAGGAAAGCAATTGGATTTAATCTCTACGGGATTAACATAGACTTACCACTAGCTATAGTTTTAAGTATAGCTTATTTTATGTAGAGTTATGACGCGATACTAAGTAACTTATCACATACAAGCACAATGTCAATAGGAAGTGAAAGAAAGCAGCAAGGCATAGCTAAAAGATAGAGAAACCAAGGGCTTATCAGTAAACATCAACTCTTGTGTCTGAAAGTGTAACAAAAGAGTAAAGACAAAGATATAAAATTAAGAATCAGAGAAAAACATACCCTGTTAGTAAGGGAAACAAAACCGGTTGGTAGAAATATGAATGTTGGAACTAATTAGGAACAACTAAGGACAGGTCAAAGGAACAGGCACTAACCAAACAAGAACACTAGGGAAGACTACGCAAAGGTAATGAGAGAGTATGAGTAAGTGATGACTGTGGTGTTTATTATATTATAATTTTTCACTAGGAGCATTTGAGGGCTTCAAGGATGTTAGAGGTCAAAATAAGCTTGGAAGTTAGATGTCCAATCTATTTTCAATTATCTTACAGTAACAACATATTTATTTTCAATTATGTTATAGTAATAGCATATTTTTGTGAGATTCTCTAAAGGCTTTAGTGAACTAGTTGTTTATAGATGGAGATGGCCAAGTATTGGAAGAGAAGATAGTGAAGGTGGTAGGTTTTTTCATTGACATCTAGTTATAGAGAAATTCTTGAAGGCAATGACCACGAAGAACCCAAAAGCAATATCAATAAATAAGGTAACAAATGTGGGAACAAACAAAGAAGCATCTAAAAGAATAAAAGGATATAAATCAAAGTAATGAAGATGTCGAAGACGGCGATGTTATTTTATGAACAAAAAATCTTGTTTTAAGAACACACAAAACATGATTTTTAAGTTTTTGTACAGTTATTGTGTTTTTCTTATTTTTAAAGACAAAAAAAGAAACAACACTCAACCAAACATGTTATAAGATACTATATCTTTTTTTTATGATAACAACATAAAATGGAAGAAAAAACAGAACCAAATAGGCCCTTAATGTTTATTTCATATTACTTGGGGTTTTGAGTTTCTAACCATGGCTTGTAGTTTAATTCTTTTCAGAAGCTAAGAGGGATGTTATTTGATTTTTCTAGAGTATTAATTATGTTTTTTCTTTTTTATCTTGTATAGACAACTCATGTAGCTAAATTGTTAAATATGGTTTCAATATTTTCAAGTTGAACTTTTTAGATTTTCATAATTTAATCTAATTCAAATTTAAGGTTAATTCATTAATTTTAATGTCAAATTGAATTTAAAATTTGTTTTGGGGCATCAATTGAAACTTTTTATATTTAATAATTTATTGCAAATTTTGCAATTTTAATTATAAACTTTGATCAATAACTATCAAGCAATTTTAATTATATTATAGAATTAAAAGATAAATTTGGTTTGAAAAATTAGGGGAGGATTTGATCTCACACACAACAAAATAATAACAAAACCTTTTTTATATGCTGTTTGGAAAGCCAAGATCACTTTAAAGTATGCAAATGATTAACACATTAATTATAATAAAACATGAATCTTAATTTATAGCTAATTTTTGAAAATTGAATATTTTCTTATCGTTTCCCTCAAATTGTCTTAGAAACTTGCTCATCTTAACCTACGTAGCCACACAAGTGTTTAACTTTTAACGATATCCACAAAACAAGTTGAGAGAATACTACAACAATTGTAGAAAGGGTTAGACAAGGAGTACTAGCTCTTCTGGTGTTGAAATTAATCAATTTAGTAATATAATTGAAATTAAATTATAAATTTAATTAAAATAATAAAATTACAATTAATTCCAATTAAATATAAATTATGCCTGTTGGACCCCGTCTCCGAGGCCCAACATTCGGATCCAACAATTGGTAGTGGAGGCGTGCACTGGGTGCAACAAAACCTTGAGGTCTTGTGTTCGAATCCTGGAGAGGGATTCCCCTGACCAAAGAGGACAATACCGATTGTGGATGGGTCTGGGACCCAACAATGCCTAAATAAGATCAAATATTTCATATTTCATATTTCATATTGATTTTTATTTTATTTATTAAATATCTCATATTTACTTATAAAGTTTCTCAAACTTTACATTTAAGACAAACTTTAATAAAATATTTTTTCTCTTTTTAACATGTTCTTTGTATGTGACCTGTTAGGTTTTAAAATACAATGGCAATGAATATAAATTATGACCCTATATCATATTTAGAATTGATAAGATATGATTTGGTTATGTTAACTAGACTTATCTATTTTGTTTTGGTTTAATTTCGGTGTTTAAATAAGAAAATCAAATTTTATTATGTTTTAGGAGATGACAAGTTAAAATTGGATCAAATTGGAACATTATTGGTCAAAATCACAAATTTAGGAAAAAATGAACATATTATTATAGTGGATAAGGTGAGATTTTGATTCAAAGGGATTCAAAACTCTAATTGTAAATCCAGATATTCTGATTCAAGTAAATTCAAAACTTTGGTTGTAATCTTGGGAGGTATTATTCTAAACTTGTATTTTATTTTAATTCAAGTATTTCTTGTTTTTTGTTCTTATATTTCATAACTAGTCAATATGATTTGATCTGAAAAATTAATTTGATGTTGATTATTTTATAGTTTTCCATAAATTCAGTGATTTGTAATTTTCATGAAGGATTGTTACAAGTAACAAATAGGTTATTTATGAAGTGGTATATTTAAATTATAAGAAACAGCAAAACTAAATTAAATAGTTGTAGTTATGTCAATTATTTAATTTATGTTTTTCATTAGGCTTATTGTTATTATTTAATTGATATGGAATGTTATCATACTAATCAATTTATTGAACGAGTTTAAACCAATTAATTTAGGAAAATTTGAAACTTAATATGGCTATCCTAATAGGTTTTAGGCTAACTATTTGAATTATGAAAATTATTATTTTTTAACCAATGATCAAAATTACAATTGGATGAGATTTTTTCCTTGAATCAGAGTTAAGTACCATTGAATTTCTCACTTTAATAATTAGTTGATTATTTAATTCTTTCTTAATTTTAGTTCATTACTTAATTAATCATAAAACCCCATTTTGTGTGGACAATTTAAATTAAGAATCTAATTGCTAGCTTTCTTAGAATTCAATATGGTTCTAAGACTACTACAAGAATTTAGTGAATAAAAATTAATTTTAAGGGTTTTGATAACCCGATCAAAGATTAGATAAATTAAACTCCTTAAAATTATATTTAATCCTCTAATTAAACAACTTATATCTATAGATCAAGATTGGTGTCTAGCAACGCATCATGACTATCCAGATATTTGGGAATATCAAAGTGATTTTAACTAACATTTTTGTCCATGATTTTTTGTATAATTCAATCCTTTTATTATACAATGTCCCAATTAGACATATAAAATGGAGTCAATGTCTACTTTATTTGAGTCCAACCATGTTAGCTCTCCACCATCAGTAATTGATTCAATTAATGACATTTGAATGTTATTTTCAAAGTTTCATTTTGCCTTGGCCAAATATTTTCTGAATTAATACTAATCGAAAACAATGAAACATTCTTCCTAATCACTTTAAGGTAATGAATGCTATATTGATTAATCAACTACCTCTATATATTTCATGTTATATCTAATGACTACCGACCGAGCTACCAGTGGTTAGAATAGTTCATAAGTAGTATTAAAACATAACAATCCTTGTATGAGATACTTAGGTAATCTCAAATTAAAAGATCATTTATACAATCATCACAATGAGAATTTCTATAGATATACATGTAATGTTTCAAATGGAATTCTCATATGGGGTAAGTTTAATGAACTTGTTCTCTAATAAGCATGTAAACGTTTGTTTAAGTATCTTCATACTTTATTATATAGGATCGATTACTTCCTCCATAAGGAAAAAAAACGTAATGTCTGTAAGTCGTTTTATGCTCTATTAATATCTAGTCTCAATAAAATAATGACTATGAATGATTTGGGGATGATACGTAAATTCAATATAATTCTCATAATTATGATCTCGTCATAATTTTATTATAATGTGTAACTATCCCATAGACTAGGTTACATGTCGCAAGAGTTACAACTAAGGATGATGGCCGGCATGGATATCTAAAGATTGATTCTAATCACTTCAACATTTCCAATTATGAAGATTCTCATGTAAAAATTGGGTAATAATGATATATTTCATCGTGAATAGAACTAAAAAGAAAGTAAAACACTCACAAGTTTATCACATTGCAAAACCTTTAAAAATGTTTAGTTAAGTTGAAAAATATGCATTCGAAAAGATAATTAAGACCCTGTTTGGTTGAGGGGTTAGTAATGGAATGAGATGGAACGTAACACATGTCTATCATTTGGTGAAGGTTTTATAATAGAATGGGATGGAAGCAGGGGGTTTCATGTTACGTTCCATTCTATCCTAAACAGTGAAAATAAAAAATCTCCGATTTGAAGGATTTATGATGGAACGTAAACTAATAAATACATACTACCTAATATACCCTCAATAATTTTTCTTAATACCAATTATTTCTTCTA
>JAOSBP010000004.1:10717036-10727260 GCA_027563825.1 Erythroxylum mucronatum | reverse complement strand
ATTCTTTAATTGTTTGTATATATTTTTATATAAATAAATTATTTTTAATATAAATCACATAAAATAAAATAAAATAATTAATACTAATATTTTTATATAATTAATAATAAAATAATAAACCTCTTGCAACAACCATTTTAATATAATGGGTATAAAAATCATTTATTATACATTACATTCTATTCCATCCATCTTTCAAACAATATTTCACTACATTACATTATGAACTCTTTCATCCCTCCCAAACAACTTTTTACTATATTACATTCCATTCTATTTTAAACCGTTCCGTTCTGTTCTATTCCATTCCATTAATTAACATCCAACTGAACAGGCCCTAAGGGAAGATCTATGTCTTATTAGGCGTGTACTTAAAGTTGGATATTAAAATGTTATGCTTGTGTGCAATAAGCAATCATCAATCGATAAAGAACTTAAAACTAGTACTCTTTAATTCTATAAACAACAACAAAAACAGTAAATGCGCTAAAGGGTGAAAAATACATGTTAGTAAAGTTTTTTTTTGGTAATGATATGTTAGTAAAGTTATGAATAGATAGAATGCTCTTCACCGTGTAAAAATTCTTTTTGAACTAAAACATATAGATTTTCAGTAATTTAAGAACGTTTTTAAAAACTCTTTAATCTTTAATTTTTTTAAAAAAATCTTTATACTTTAAAATTTCCCAGCAAGCTCCTTTGTTTAGACTTCAGTTAAAAATTAACAATAAAATACACATGACATGAATATCATATTTATACCAATCAAACGTTACTTATATGGCAATTCAACCAAATTCTTAAATTCAAACCAAACTAATTCAATCTGATTAAAATAATAATTTATTATAATTATCTTAAATTATTAATTTTAATTGATTTGGATCAAGTTTAAATGTTGAGTTGAATTACCATATTAATGATATTTAATTAGTATATATCTGAAGTTCATAACATGTGTTTTAATCATTATTTTTTAATCAAAGTATAAGGGAAGAGATTTTTCTAGAAAAATGAAAACTAAAAGGAATTTTTTGATAATTTTAAAGATTAAAGAAATTTTCTAAGATTTCTTAAGCTACAAAGGAAATCCAAATTTATTACACTTTTTTCAAAAAAAATCAACAATTGTAATAAAGAAAGGGGAGCTACATTAAAAGTCTTCATGATAGCAAGCTTCACCACCATGTGATTAAAAATTTACCTTTTATATCAAACTTTGTTGTATTTTGAATACATGTTAATTTGACACGCTCTTGCTACAATATTGTAGATAAACCCACTTCCTAAAATTAACACATGAATCTAAGCCTTAAATGTAAGAACTTTCACTTGTGATCAATCCACCATACAACTCAAAATATTGAATGATGTTATAATTATTGCAACTTTTAATGCCCAAAAATTAATAAAGCGCAAGAAACTTATTCCTTTCAAGAATTTCACCAAACAATTGTTTGGCCATAAGCATAATGTCACATTTCATATTATATAATAGGAACATGTTTCTATAATTAAAACTATAATAATCTAAACAATATTTCAAGCCTGGAATTCTCCCAAAATCATCTATAACATAATCGATTCAACCTATTTAGGATTCATGCTATAAGAGGGAAAAAGAAATACTAACCTTGGTTCATGTTTTGTATATGTCTACAATGATAGATCTTTACTTTTTTTATTGCAAACACTTCTTTATACAAAGAATTTATCCACTCTCTCCTTCTCTTTTCTTCATTCTTTTCCAATGGTGCAAAAATATTGGTAACTATTAACTTAATTGAAGGGACAGGGAAGAGTTGTTATTAATCATAATAAAACCCTAGTGACTCTAATATTCTCTAGAAGCCCAATAACCATTATCTTTGGTCCACATTATACTAGAATCAACCTAAGTAATATTGGCCATACCCTTATGATTATTAAATTAATCTAACAATCTCCCACTTGGCCGATATTATGACTTGATGATCCAATAATATAAGGGTGCACTTCGTTAGATGACTTGTGATTGTCATGATCCCATCATTTCAATTCATTCAAGTTTGACTACTTGATGATCTAATAATATAAGTGTGCACAATATATTGAATCTATCAAGTCATCAAACTTGAATGAGTTGAAATGATGGGATCATGACAGTCGCAAGTCATCTAATGACATGATTCCTTTCATGTATCACACAATTAAATCAACTCAAAATAATTGTAATCGAGAAACATTATAATTCTCAACTTTAATGTTTTCTTATCATCACAATAAAACAATGCGTGTACACAACATAATGTGACAACTAATAAATAAACAAAAAATAACTTTAATTGAATTTATAAGTTTCAAAACAATAATAGAAAATAACCAAATGTATGTATATACATAACATGATCTCATGCTAACAAGAACTTATCTATAATGCCCATCCTTTCAACATGGCCCGTAAATGTTTCAGGCAGTAATCCTTTAGTTAACGAATCTGCTACCATTTGATTAGTTTCAATATGCTCAATTGACACTTTATACTTTTGCACTTCTTATTTGACTAACAAGTATTTTAAATCCATTTATTTAGCACCCTTAGAATATTTAATCATTTTTAGAGAAGAAAAAAGTTGCAGAATTATTACAATAAATTCTTAACGGTTTAGCTATACTGTCGATAATACCTAGCCCTAAGACAAAGTTTTGTAACCACAATGCTTGAATAGTGGCCTTAAAGCATGCCAAAAATTCAGCCTCTATAGTGGAAGTAATAATGACAGAGTGTTTTCCACTCTTCCAAGAAATTTCCCCTCCTGTTAGTTGGAATAGATAACCGAAAGTAGATTTCCTTGAGTCAACACAACTAACATATTTTGAGTCTGAATAACCAATCACTTCTAAGTGATCTGATTTCCTATATGTGAGTAGGTAATCTTTGTTGCCTTGTAAATACCTATGTGTTTTCTTTGCAGCTTTCCAGTGATCCATTCTAGGATTACTTTGATATCGGCCTAACATTGCATTAGCAAAATTGATATTCGGCTGAGCGTAAGTCTGAATGTACATAAGACTCCTAACTACAGATGCATAGGGACTAGATTCCATTTCCTTTCATTCCAAATCATTCTTGGGACATTTCATTTCATTAAATTTATCCCCTTTATGTATTGGATCTACCTTTGCTGATCGTTTTCCATCTTAAATCTCTTTAATACTTTACTGATATATCTTTTATAAGACAACTATAATATTCTTTGTATCCTGTCATAGAATATTTATATTTCAATCATATACGATTCCTCACCCATATCTTTCATTTCAAAGTTATTAAAGAGAAATTTCTTTACATCTTGTAACAAGCTCAAATCATTAGCAACTAAAAGAATTTCTTTAACATACATTACCAAAATAATGAACTTGCTCCCACTAATCTTCATATAGAAATACCCATCAACATTGTTCTCTACAAAACTATACGAGGTAATGGTATCATTGAACTTAAGATACTATTGTTGGGAAACTTATTTTAAACCATATATAACTCTTTAATTTCCTTCTGTTTGGTCCATATAAACTTCTTCTTCACAGTCACCATTCAAAAAGGTGGTGTTTATATCCATTTGGTGAAGCTCTAAATCATAATGAGCTACCAATGTCATATCAATTCTTAAAGAGTAATTCTTTGACATTGGAGAGAAGTTCTCCTTAAAGTCAATGTCATCCTTTTGAGCATAACCTTTGACTACAAATCTGACTTTATACCTTCAATATTACCTTTTGAGTCCCTTTTGGTCTTAAAGACGCATTTACAGCCCACCTGATTTAAGCCTTCAGGTAACTCAATTAGTTCCTAGACTTCATTATCATCCATAAATTTTAACTCTTCTTTTATAACATCGAGCCACTTTTCATAATTGTTACATTTCAACTTATTTAAATGAGACACGATCCTTATCATTGCTCAAGTCACACTCGTGCTTAAATGAATACACCATATAATCATATAATATAGCTAGTCTTTTCTCCCTTATAAACCTACATAATATTGTTTCTTGTAGCATCACTTGGTCATTTGTGACTTACACATTATTTACTGGTTCATTATTGACATTCTCTTCTTGTGGGTTCGGAATATTAACTTATTGCTATGATATATTGCGTGACTGTGATATAACAAAAGGAACAACGACTTGAGAAGAGACACTTGGTGAGGGATTTTCCACCTGAATCTCTTAAATACCCATTTTTCTTTGTTCGCCACTCCCACTGATTTGTTCATTTTTAATGAACCTAGCATTCCCAGACTTAACTATTCCGGTACTATGGTTAGGATAATAAAATATATACCCTTTGTACTTTTTTGGATAACCGATGAAGTAAGCATTAATGGTTCTTACATTAAGCTTCCTTTAATGAGGACTATAAATCCTTATTTCCATTAGATAACCCTAAACATGTAGTTTCCTCAAGCTAGATTTCCTACTTGTCTATAATTCATAAGTTATCACAGGATCTGCTTTACTAGGAAACCTATTAAGTAGATATGTAACTGTCCTTAATGCATACATCTATAAAGATAACAGTATATTAGTGTAACTTAATAAACTCCTAACTATATCCATAAGAGCATGATTCTGCCTCTCAGCCACATCATTTTGTTGTGGTGTATTGGGCATTATATACCATGCACAATTGCCTTAACTTTGAAGAAGTTTTGCAAATGGACCTGGATTCTCATCTTATTTACCATAATATTCACCACCTCTATCAGACCTTACTACTTTCACTTTTCTATCTAACTATCTTTCTACCTCATTAATGAATACGTTAAGAATATCCACTGATTGAGACTTTTCATGCAGTAAATTGAGATAACAACAACGTGAATAGTTATTAATAAAGGTGATAGAATACTTTTCATTGCCCCAAGATGGAATATGAAATGGACCACATATATCAGTGTGTATAATTCAAGTAACTCAGTACTTATTGTGACAAAATTCTTAGGTATGTGTTTTGTTTGCTTGCCTTTAATACAATCCACACACACATCCCAATCAATAAAATCTAATTGAGGTAAGATTTTACTTTTCACTAACCTTATTACTCTTTCTCTAGATAAATGACCAAACCTTTGATGTCACAAGTAAGCAAAGTGTTCATTAGTGCACTACATTTATTACAAATATTGTGTTCAACATGAAGCAAGGATTCAAAATGATTAACTTCAAGGTTAAACTGATATAAACCATCCATTAATGTACTAGATCTATAATAGTACTGTAGTTTATATAAAGAAAAAGCATCATTTCCAACATTGCAGTTAAAACCTATCTTATCCAATTTATTAACAGAAACTAAATTTTTATCACATCTAGGAACATAAAGACATTTTTTTAAGATATAGACTATAACTGGTGTCTAAGACCAATCTGTACACCCCAATTCCTTCTAATCATGCTTTTATTATGTTACCCATATACAGGAACTCTTTAGTTCCATTTATAGTTTGTATTAAAAGGAATCCCTACATAACATGTGACAGATGAATAGTTGCACCTGAATCTAACCACCAGGTATTATTAGACACCTTAATAAGGTTTGATTCAAAACATACTGAACATAGTACTTACCTCTCTTTTTGAACCAAACCTTTCTCTTAGGATCATCTTTCTTATGGTGACTAGCTTTCTTGCAGAAGAAAGAACATTGCTCTTTATGGATTTGGCCCTCATTAACTTTCATTAAGGCTTTGTCCTTCTTTTTGTTCTTCTTTCCTAGCATTCTCTTTCTACTGCTAGCTTCATTATATACTATAAGATGAACAAAATGTTTCTTCATTTTCTTTATTCTCCCTTCCTCTTGTGCCAACATGGCCTTGATGTCTTAAAAGTTTCATTTCTCCTTAAGAGTGTTATAATCCGCTTGGAACTGACCAAATTTAGGAGGAAGTGAGTTGATGATGAATTGTACTAAGAAGGATTTACTCACATCCATGCCCAGTGATTTCAGCTTTGCAGCTAGATTTGACATGCCTACTATATAATTATGGATAGGATGAGACCAACCAAACTTTTTGGTTGTCAATTCACTCATCAAGTTTTCTACCATAAACTTCTCATTTATGTCTGATTGTGAGTGCTCTTTGATTTTCATCATGAATTCCCTTACGTTGTTTGTATTAGGCATTGATGGCTTAACATTTTCAACCATTGTTAATTGCATAAAGTTTAGATTCAGCCTATTAGACTTTTCCTAAGCTTCTAAATATATCTTTTTGGCTTATGTACTAGTCTCAATAATGATTGCAGGCTTCTCAACAACTAATGTCAGGTCTTTATATATAATACCCATCGGAAATTGAATTTGCTTAAGCCAATTGCCATAGTTGAGCCCATTAAACTTAATCAAACCATTTCCTATAGCTAACAAATTATTAGAAGCTGCAAAAGTGAAACAAACTCACACATTAATTCTTTGAGTATAATTAAAGGATTCAGACAATAATAAACTTTAATATGTATATTTAAGTTCAACTTTAGGTGATACTTAAATACATATCCTTAATTCATAATGATGCTAACAACATATATATACAATTTAATAGACAGTCATTCTTATTCAAGCTAGTAGGCGTGTTATCTTTAAATATACAAATGTATTCAGTAAGTGTATCAATAAGTCTCTTTAAAATTATTAATTATAAGCAATGATCCATCTTTGGGTCATCTCCTAATATTATAATTAATAATCTCAATTAATCAGTTCATCTTTGATGTCATCTATTAACATCATATAATATGAACAATTGAAAGAATGGATATTAAATGTCTAAATATCTTTTCAAGGAAGGTCACTTTGGTGACTAATAAGTTTTTTTTATACAGTAAACATTTAATTAAGTATTTAAATTTGAAAATTTAACTATAATATTGAAAGATTATATTGTAAAGTCCAAAACTTGTTAGGGACTATAACGACCACCAAAATTGCAATTGCGTAGCTACACTTCCTACGTTAAATGATCGTTTTTTAAGGTTTTTTTAGCGAATAATTATGTGTAGGTTTGAAGATGCAAGAAGTGCACCATGTTGACACTGTATCAGCACTAGCAATATCAAAAGATGCTTCACTTTTGTTCTCTTGGTCCAGGGGATAGAATATGCAAAATTTGGCGAACATCGGATTTCAAGTGCTTGGAGTCAGTAAGAAACGCGCATGATGATGCAATTAACGCCATAGTTTTATCAAATGAAGGGCTTGTTTATACAAGTTTAGCAGATAAGAAAATCAAGGTTTGGAGCAAGAAAGCAAGAGAAAAGAAGCATTCATTGGTAGCTACAATGGAGGGTTATAAGTTTGTTATCAATGCCTTAGCTTTTAGTATAAGAAATATTAATGGCTACTATGAATCCTTAGGTTAACTTTAATGAAAATCAAAGTGTCATAATCTTGCTCTAATACCACATGCAATTAAAACTATAATGTTCTAAACAATATTTCAAGTCTAGAGTTCTCCCAAGATCATCTATAACACAATCGATTTAACCCATTCAATTAGGATTCGTACAATAAGAGAGAGAAAGAAATACTAACCTTAGTCCATGTCTTATATATGTTTATAATGATAGATCTTTATTCTTTTTGGTTGCAAACACCTTCTTTACACAAAGAATTTATCCACTCTCTCCTTCTCTTTTTTTCATTCCTTACCAATGGTGCAAAAACATTGGTATTTGTTAACTTAATTGAAGGGAAAGGGAAGAGTTCTTATTAATTATAATAAAACCCTAGTGACTCTAATATTCTCTACAAGGCCAATAACGATTATCTTGGGCCCCCTTTGTATAAGAATAAACCTAAGTAATATTGGCCACACTGTTATGATTATTAAATTAACCTAACAGTTTGCACAATCTAATTGTTGCATTAATACCTAATGCAATGTCAACAAATGAAGCAAACTGAATGGAGGTAGGCATGGATATTATTACCATGCCAATAAATTACAAGTTGATGGTATGCACCATTCTATCACTTCTAAAGAAGGTATAACATATAATGCTTGAGACAAACAATGAAGATGAAGATATAAATCCTTAGAGACAAATTAGGAGAAAATGAAATAAGCTCATTTTGTTCAATAGGATGTCCATATGGTAATATGAAATTTATAAGATATTAAAAAATGAGAACATATTTAATATTAGCAAAATTCAGTCTAGAATTCAAAGCCTCGTTAAAATAAAATTTTTATGATGTTCAATTTTTTAAATGTTATGGAAGTTAAAATCTATTTTTTTAAAAAAATATCAAATTAAAAACTTATTATTGTTAAGCTGGTTTTATTATTGATTAATTGTTTTTAAAGTTGGTTATTCAATTATAAAATTGATTCCTTATAATTCTATTATTGTCTTTTTAAAATTGTGTTATTAAAAATATTAAATGAGATCAATCTCTCTCTTTTTTTTAAAATCTCCAATAGGATTAACGAGTAAAAAAATTAAATTCATAATTTTAAAATTAGGATAAAAGATCAAATTTAAAGCAAAATTACAAAATTAATTATAAAATTTTCTAGTTTATTAAATATTTTTAGTTACAATTATGCATAAGTTAATAATGATTTAAAGTTATTAATTCGAATAAAATTTTGTCTATGGCAAACAATTCTTAAAATTATATTATTGAGCCTTAAGAATAATTGAATTTCAAATTTTAATAATTTTTAAAATTTATTATCTACATTATATCAAGACTCCTATTAATATAGTTAAAAAATTTATATGACATAAACATTATGTAATTTGAACATACAACTAAAAATATAATATTGGTATAACTATCTTTCCATTTTGAGTTTTTTATTGATATTAACATAGTGTCTCTGTACCATTAGAAAAGTTTAAAAACTAAATTACGATATTTAATAATTAAAATTTGAAAATATATTTATCTCTTTAAGTTTTTAATATAAATTTTAATGTATTAAGAATTATTTTTAGCATATTTACAAATCACATCTTTATCCCTTAAAAATAAAAAAATAAAATATATAATAATTTTTTTATTTAAGTAACTTTTATTAAATTTAAAAATTTTCGTATAAGTTTCAAATTTGTTTTTATAAATAATTGCCTTAAACATTTGTTAAAAATATCGAAACACATATAACATGAATAATAAATATTGGCCAATCAATTATTGCTAAATATAACGATACAATTCAACTATTAAATTCCATCATAATTTATTGAACTTGATTTAAATAATAAATTTAAAATAGTTACAATAAATTATTAATTCAACTCGAGTTTAATTAATTTAGATCGTGTTAAAGTTGAATTAAGTCTTTATATTAATAATATTAGTCAGTTTATATGCAATATTAATTTTAAGAATCGTAATTTTTTATCAAAATTATATAAAAAAAGAAGTTTTCTTAAAAATTAAAATTTATAAATAAGTTTAAAATATAAATTTAAAACACAAAAGAGTTACGTGTCTTTTGCATTAAAAATAATACAAGTTAACCTGGCTAGGCCCAGATTATTTAGCCTTACATCAAGTTTGGCTCGTATTGTTGAAACTTGACCTAACTTGAAACTCGATTTATGTACTGATAAAATGATATGATTTTTATTTTTATTTTTTAATAAAAAATTTTAAAGCTCAATTAGACCGGCACGAAACAAGGTTTGGACTGTCAAGGTCAGTTCGAACTCAAACTTAGTTCAGGTGCCTCGAACTTGAGTCTGGGCAGAAACTGTTTGGCCAAGATACCATTTTGTACTGGCCGGTATGTAATGTACTGGACTAAAATCGGCACGAAACTAAAGCGATTATATTGAATTTAAATATTGGTTAAATACTGACCAGTATCTGAAATTCTAAAAAATAAATCTATTTTTTTGTAAAATTTTCAAAAAAATTTAAACCGTCTCTTCCTCCTTTCTTTGCCCCTTCTTTTTTCAAAAGTTTTTAATTAATTATTTTATTTACTTCAATTTTTTTAATTATTGTTTTTAAAATAAAATAAATATTTTTATTACTAATAATAACTATAAATTAAATTATTTTTATTTAAATTTATTTTAATATTTATATAATATTTATTAATAAGTATTAATAAATATATTTTATTTTTAAAATAAATAATTTTAAAATTATTATTTATAAACTAATATTTATTATATATATTTTTAATTATTAAATCAAAATTTATTTGAAATTTATATA
>JAOSBP010000004.1:10701116-10716936 GCA_027563825.1 Erythroxylum mucronatum | reverse complement strand
AAACCTTGCGTATCCTTATTTTCTTGATTGTTGAATTCGAAATTTCCATCCTTCTTAATTCCTCAAGGTCGAAAACATACCAAAACAAAACACCCATTGAAAACATCATCAAATCGACATCAACCCTTCTGTGGTGCGCGTTAACAAGTTTGCTAAATAGACCAGATATGAGAAATTCATTTGGAACATTACTTGTATGTCTATGGAACTCTCATTGTGATGATTGTATAAGTGATCTTCGACTTGAGGTCTCTAAAGCTATCTTATATAGGAATTGCTATGTTTTAATACTACTTATGACCTATGTAATCATGAATCAGTCAATCGGTATTTATTGGACGTAGTATGAATTGTATGGAGGTAGTTGTGTGATCAAGATATAATTTATCACCTTGAAGTAATTAGCAAGAATGTTCCATTGTATTCAGTTAGTATTGATTCGGGAAATCCTCGGCTAAGGTGGAATGACACTTTGTAAATAGTTTACAAATGTCATTAATTGAATTGATAGCTAATGACAGAGATCTAATATGATTGGACTCAAAATAGGTGGATATTAATTTCATGCTCTATGTCTAATCGAAATATTGTATGATGAAATGATTGAATTATACGGAAAAATCATGCACAGAAAGGTTAGTCAAAACCACTTTAACATTCTAAAATATTTGGATGGTCATGATACGTTACTAGACGTCAACTTTGATCTATGATTATAAATTTTTTAATTAAATAATTAAAGATAAATTAAAAGGAGTTTTAATGTGTTTAATTCTAATTATGAAATAGAATTATAATTTATAATCATTGCCAACATATTTAGGAATTTAATGGGCCTCACAAACAGAATGAGTTATAGAGAGCAAAGTTATTTTAATCAAGTTAGACTTAATTATAAAGTTCGAGAAACTTTATAATTAAATATAGAATATTTAATAAATAAGAATCAATATGAGATGTTAGATATTAGATCTTATTTGGGCATAATTAATGTTTAATTAGAATTATTTAATTTCAATTAAATTAATAAAATGTCCAAAACTTATAATAAATAAACTTAAGCTTTATGGAGATAGCACTTCTCACTTAACCATCTCTGTAAGAGTTACATAGTTCTCTCAACCTATTCTGTGGATACTATTAGATGTTGGACACTTGTGTAGCTATAGTAGTTGAGATAGATCGATTTCAGAAACAGTTCGAAAGATATGACAAGAAAAAGATCAAGTTTCGGAAAAAGGTATGAATTAAGATTCCGGTTTATTATGATTTGTTTTCATCATTTTATAAAATTAAAGAGACTTTGATTTTTAGGAAATCAAAGGTTACAAAAATTTTTTGTAATTATTCTGCTGCAGTTAGGATCGAATCCCGATCCGATTTCCCCATATAACATTGCATCTATACATCGACTCTAAACTTCCTAGACAACAATGAGCCAATATTTTCGAGCTCTTCAGAATTTTGCTTCAATACATCTTATCTGAACTTGCTGGACAACATATGATCTGTTATTCTAATTATTTGAAAATCTGTAACATTGCTAATTGACTTCTCCTCATGTGCATTTTGTTCAGACCTTGCATTATCTAATTATCTTGTGAATTATAGAAATGGCCTTTAGTTACTCTGGTTAAGGGCCATTATTTTCAAAAAGAAAAAAAAAGGGCTAATTACAGTAAATTTGGCATTGCAAATAAGACTCATGTCTGAAACTGCCTCGTTTGTGTTCTGAAAGGTTGCGTTTATGAGACATTCCTCCAATGCAGCCCTGATATAACGACATTGAGAGGTACACAGGCAGGTTAACCAACCAATGACCAAGAATCCACATAGTACATGTAGGCACACGTGGCAGCATATACCTCGTCCGTACTCCAATCTCTCCATCTCTTATTCACAACCACCCACTATGGATGCTCTCCTCCACATCCCAACCTCCATGGCTAAGCGCCCTTGTCCATCCTCCTCCACGGCCGTTGCATCAACCATGGCCACGTCATCAAAAACCGTTAGGGTTCCGAACCATATGAGCCTACAGGCGGACAATATCCTCCAGACCTTTCTAGGCCTCGCGGATTCCCCTTCACCGTCTATCGATATGTTCTTTGAGCATCTTCTAGATTCTTCGCCTTGCGATTCCGATCAATCTGTCCTCATCGATCGCGCTCTAAAATTAGGCTCCGTTCTCGTGGAAGCTGCCAAGCGTTCTGATAGGAAACGCTCCACTAAACATAATTCTCTCACTTGGCCTCTGCCTCCTGATCTCACCATCAAGGTTTGGTCTATTCATTTTTCGATCATTGCACGATTTTCTATTTTTCATTTGTTTCAATCGTAGTTTTTATGAAGATACGCGTGATGATTGTTGTTTTTGAAACTGTTTTGAAGCCTGGAGTTTGTGTTTGATTTAATTTATTAGTTTCTTTTTATGATTTGAAAATTGCGTGTTGCCTTTGATTTGCCCTGAATTTTCATAAATAAGCTTTTGTAATGTATTTTGAAGGATTATGGTCGTAGTGGTTATGGGAGAAATCTTTTTTTTGAGAATAATGAATTTGCATTTGAAGCTTTAATCTTTTGGATTTGGTTGTTTGGGGGCTTTTTTTTTTTTGGAGCTATGATACTGATGATAAGCAATGTAGCTAATAGTTGCCATTTGACAAACTACTCTTGGTTCTACTCTTCCATTATTTTGCCATCTAGTCATCCATTGTGTGGTGATAGATAGAAAGATTAAGGAATATAGATCTTTAGTTGCCAGATATTGATTATATGCACCCATGTACATGGAAAATGCATACATATATTGATTTTGAGTGTTGAACATAGCAATGGTGCTTGCTACATTTTCAGTGTTGCCTGTGAATTGACATTTTTTAACTGTATGCTACAAATATTAATCTTTTGGTTTCAGTGCTTATTGTGCTTTTTCTGTATGATATTGGAATGCTATGCAAATGATGTTAACTCTATAGGCCATTTACTGTTGTGGGCTTGAAACCAAGATTTGAGGCTCAAGGGCCAGGAAAACCTGCTGAGGAGACATGTTCTTTCAGTTTTTGTGGCTTAAGATCCCATTGATGGTGCATTGAATCCTGTTTCGTTTGTTAAATAACTGATACTTTTTCTAGAAATTACATTTATCCATAGCTTATCTTCGTAGATTTTTGGCAATTGTATGTTACAAAAACACAATTTTCCTTTTTCTCCATTTATCTGAATGTTTATTTCTATGCTTATCTCCAGGTGTTTTCTGTGCTTGATACACAAAGCTTGTGCTATGTTGCTGCAACTTGTTCGATGTTCCGCAAATGTGCAATGGATCCCCTGTGCTATGCCAATATTGACCTGACAACAGTTGTTCCAAAAGTGAACAACGCTGTTGTGTCTTCTATGATTCAGCGTGCTGGAAATGCACTTCAGTAAGAAAATTGCATACAATAATTCCCTTTTTAGTCAAAAAGTTTGTGATCATCATTTGTTTGTACTTGTTATTTGAAAAATTATTCTATGATGCTATTAGGTGGCAAAAAGGTAGAGTTCATTAAATTTTAACCATTAACATGTTTCTCAATACTATTCTTAGCCTCTTTTTAAGTTACACATCATCCAAATATGATAATATTGTTTCCAGTTGCTTCTTTTTAGGATGCTAATGCTATTACGTATTCTCTAGTTCTTGTTAATGATAAAAATTGTAATTGCATCCTATGAACGTCTTCATAAATTTTTGTTTATTAAGGGTCTTCCTGCAGGATTTGCTCTCCTGACTACTCCAGGTAACTTTTCTAAAAATGGATAAGACACTCAACTTTTATGTTGAATGACTTATGGACTTTTTTAACCTTAGATTAACCCTGTACAACTGCTCCTATTTTAATGTGGATACAACCTTTAGCAGCTATTTAACTTGCCTTTTTTTAATCTCTTTAATGATTAATCAGGTCTCTCAAGCTTGGCATAGTTCCAGGCCCAACAATGTCGCCAGGATCTTGTCAGCCATTGGTTTATAGCATCAGAAATTCTGTAGATGTTTCAAACTTTTCTTGGAATGACAAAAAGACCAGACAAGGGAAGGAGTCATCCATTCTTACAAGGTCCTGCTTAAATCCTTTAAGTGGGGAAAGTGGTGCTGCAGGGTAACTGGCAATATTTGATTTAAATAGTTGTTGATAGGCGATGGGTTATTTGTTTTGTCCTAATCATTTGCTTTTTCAAAATGTTAGAACCCTTTTGAGAAGATTATATCTTTACAACATAGAGAGAATAGATAACACATCTCTTTGCGGGGCGCTGTCTGCCTGCCCGTCCCTCCTTGACCTGGAAATTGTTGGCCTGTAAGTTAGTTTTGTTACTTTCTGCATCTTGTTGCTGATTTAAGGATGCCGGGCTCAGTGGATTGAATAAATTAGATACGGGGTGGATGACAGGCTACTATGATCTATAATTTTAGTTCTTTCATACGACTGCTTTCTTGCTGTCTGACTGCAGCCCTGCAAAGAAGAGTGCATGTGACTGCAGATATTGAACTTCTATGTTACACTGAAAAAGGAATCATAAGCATGGATGCGATTCAAAAGTTTTTACTGCTACGTAGTTGTAAAATACAAGATTCATTGTTGGCCAAATAAGGAAGGCATCTATTATAAGAGTGTAATATCTATGATTGATGTTCTACTATTTCCATTTCATGACCTGGTCACACAAAAAATTCCTTAATATTATCTTTGATTTTAGCAGGTCTTGTGCTGTAACTGTTTAGGATAGCAATGCATTTAGGTTGTCATTTGTGCGAATTTACTCTGCGTTTGAGTTTGCCACAATCTTAATAAAACTTCCCTTCATCTTTTTGTCCTTTGTCACATACATAGTGAGCATTTGCACTTGTATCTTATTGTTTTGTTTCTTTGGTGGAGCAGTCATGTTGAACTGAGGCAGACATTGGTGTCAGTGAGCATGAGTTGTCCCTTGATAGAGCGTTTATTTTTTGAATCTTCAAAGACAGGTAGGCTTACTCCGTTGACAATCATCTTTTTCCAGCCTTGGAAAGTTTCTGCTAACTATGAATGTCTCAAAATCAGGAAGAGATGACAGTTTAAAATCACCAACATGTGAGAATCTAGTGAAAAATTGTCCAAATTTAATTTCATTGGCGCTTAGAGGTTTCAAGCTACATGATGGTAAAGTTCGAACACTTATTAAGGTATGATTAAAGTTCGAACACTTATTAAGGTGTGATAACTTCAGTGTGAAAATAACTGTGATCATACATATTACTTTGTTTTCACTTTGAGAAGACCTTTGTTGCTATATACTTAAGTGTTTACTTAGTTTCTCGTACAACTTATCTTTGATCTACATAATTTCGTAGAGTGTATACTTTTTTCCAGTTTTACCATAAGTTGATTCCAAATTGCTATACTTTCCCGTGTTAAAATCCTTTAAGAATATATATATTGTGAGCTTAAGATCCAGAAATCAACTTATAAGCATAAAATTCATTTATTTAAAACACAGGATTTTGATAAAAACAAGTGGTCAACATTATAATCATGAATGTGGGAAAACAATGTGTACTCTTTCTGTTTGGCATACTTACTTAAAAGCTTTTGTTTCTGTGTCTTAGTTTATAGTCAATCCCTTTTATTCTGTGTTTCTGCTCCTGTGGTTGGTATTTAGGAATACAATGGTCATAGGTGGTCTTGCTTTGACTGTTGAACTCTGACAAGTTCATCTTTCTGACTTATTTTCAGGGACTTCAAAAACTAAAATATGTTGATTTTTCAACGTCGTATTCAATCACAGGGAATTTTTTGAGGTGTGTGATCTCATATTAATTACATATGCTTTTGATCCTTAATTTACCGTTTGATATGTTGTTACTCTTATCATTTTCTTAAAACTTAAATTAGGAATCTTGGAGGCCCCGGAGGTGGAAATCTTCTGGAAATTTTGATTTTAAGAGACTGCATGCATCTCAAAGAGGTGGACAGTTTTCTCTATTTGCTCCTAGTGCCAAATCTAACTCTTTGTCCCTGGCACCTTCTGGGTCCTTATTATTTCTGTTATGTTGCAGGTGGAAGTTGCACGGCTGATGATGGCGATTATTGCAGGAGACTTTAAGTTCCTTCGACATCTTGTGGGTAGTTAAAAAAAGCAAAAAATACTGATTTCAGGCTTTGTTTTAATCTGATCTGAAATTCCTGTTGGATAGTTAACTTCTTTTTTTTTTTGGGGTGTCTAAAAGGACATATCAAATAGGGAAGGTTTAGCTTCTGAAGGTGACTGGTACAACAGGTGTTACAACTCCAGGTGATTGCTCTCCTACTAAATCCATTGTCCGTACAATACATCTTTGAAAAAAAGACATAACTTTATCTGTAATTTTGGGATGTTTTTAGTATCATTCCTATAAATCAAGTGCTGGAAGCAAGGCCCGATGTTTGTTTACTCGCTGAGTTTCCACCGGAAGGAAGGTTAGTCATTTTTCTAGTGTTGCAAACTTGGCATTATCGCAGTTTTCATTAATCTTTTTACAATTTTTTTCCCAAGGAAAATTCAGAAAAATAAAAAAATGAGTACATGATATGATTTGAGACTAAACGTACATGATTGGTTGGGATTCTGGATTCTACAGTTTTGTTGAGATTGAACAGATGATTGATAGTGACCTAAGTAGTGATCTCAGTCTGCCATCACACCTGAGTATTCATACATCAGATGGTTCATTCTTTATGAGTACATCAGAGAGCAACTATAATAGTGACCAGAGTAGTGGTAATGAAGAGGGTCAAGATTCTGCTTATGTAGTCCATGAGGAAAGCTCAGATGAGGTTGACTTTCTGGTTATCTAAGTGAACCCCCCAAATTCAGCAACGTTGGGAAGGGCATTACTAATGGATAAGGTATCTCTCTCTCTCTTTATATATGTGTGTGTGTGTGCGTGTGTGTGTGTGTGTCTGTGTGTCTCATGTTCGTAGTCAAGTGCACCTTTGTTAATTGGTTAAAACTGCTAACTCGTTGTCGGAGGCAACCATTTTACTTATCAAATCGTATTTCATTAAAGCAGATGTGTGTCATTAATGATATAGACATAAAAATGTTGGGAAGTTGACATCCTTAGCATGTAACCGATGCCTTCTCCACGTGGTTGGCTGACTCTCAAGGTTGTACAATTTGTTATCTCCTGAAATTACAAATCATCATATATTTTTCTTTCCTCAGGGGAGATGTTAGTTGTGTTCATTACCTTCTCGTGATATACACTTGATTCTCAGATTCTTCCGACATTTTTTTAGATATGCGTAACAACTATCCTCGCAGGCCATCTGTCTATGTTTTGTAATAGTGTGTTGCTGCAATTTTAGGGAGAAGGCATTAACAAAGTGAAGGTGAAATTAACCTATATTGTCCACAATGGACACTTTTCTGTTTATGGGAATCCGCCTTCGCTCAAGGTCACCCTCTGGTATCCTGAAGCTGGGAACTATCATGGGATTGTTCAATTGAATTGACTATGGACGGAGGTCCACTGAGGATTTTTTTCCTTGCACTCCAAGATGATTGTAAAATCTTTAGGGGATCTTTTTTTTTATATAAAAAATTCCTCTTTTTGTAATGTGTTTGTTCCAAGACCTTGTATTCTGTATCATTTTTTAATCCTCTGATCATCATAAAAATATCAGGTAATCTAACAAAATCATTAAAAAAATCATTGCATGGATTTATCTCCGGAGAATCACCTTTGACATAGTCTTGTAGCTCGGTAAGGTTGAGTACAGATCTTCGGTCAAATTTTACTCTGTCTAATACTTAAAATTATGTCATTTTGATCATTAGATATGAGTTTAGAGGGTGTACAATTCTGTTCAATCCTAAAAAGTCGTTTTGAACATCGAATAGGGTTGGAAAGTATAAAAGTGAAGTTCAGTAAGGCTAGCCTTCGCCGAATAAACGAATAAAAGAAATATAAGCCCACTTTCGACTTACCAATGTCGTGGGTCTGATTTTTGCAACGGATCTGGAGGTAGAAATTGTGATTGCAAACTGTTGGGATGGGTAGGCGTTTCGAATAGCCAAATTAAACCAAATTGAGTCAATTGACGTTCTAAAGCAATTCAAGTTGCGACTATCCTTTGATCAGAAAGGGTTGGAGATTTTAGTTCACCATTGCGTACAAGCAGCGACGTCGTTTCGAGTTAAGCTGGTGCTAGAGAGGGCCAACCGACGGTTAACCACTTGAATGAGAATTCATGTGGCTATATATATATATATATGTATGTGTGTAACGAGATACAGAACAGAACTGTATTGGCGAGTCCTTGGGGAGGTACTTGGACAAAAGAGATCATCGGTCGTGGCATTTGGCAATGGCCAATACCAATACACAGGCACCTCCTCCGTACAAGCCCTATCGCCTTCACAAAACCCTTAGATCCCACGAACGAGCCGTCTCGTGCGTTAAATTCTCCAACGACGGCGCTCTCCTCGCCTCGGCCTCCCTCGACAAAACCCTAATCCTTTGGTCTTCCTCCTCCTTCTCCCTTATCCATCGCCTTGTCGGCCATACCGATGGCGTCTCCGACCTTGCTTGGTCTCTTGACTCCCACTACATCTGCTCCGCCTCCGACGACCGCACCGTCCGCATATGGGCTGCGCGTGGTTCCTTCGACTGCCTCAAAGTCCTCAAGGGCCACTCCAACTTTGTCTTCTGCGTTAACTTCAATCCCCAGTCCAACCTCATCGCCTCGGGCTCTTTCGACGAAACCATTCGTATTTGGGAGGTTAAGACTGGAAAATGCGTTCGCGTGATTAAAGCTCACTCTATGCCTGTTACATCGGTGCATTTTAATAGAGATGGTTCGTTGATCGTTTCCGGTAGTCATGATGGGTCTTGCAAGATCTGGGACTCGTCTAGCGGAGACTGCTTGAAGATTCTTATTGGCGATAAAGATCCTGCTGTCTCGTTTGCTAAGTTCTCTCCCAATGGCAAGTTCATTCTCGTTGCCACTCTTGACAGCACTCTTGTAAGCTTCTTGTCTATTTTTCCGTTTGGTTCTGTTCTAATTTATACGTGGAAAATTTTTCTTGTTTGGCCGCCAAATGATGGTTATGTAGATGGTTCCTTTATATATGGATTATCCTTTTTCGCAGTTATTAAGTTCAGATTTTGGATCTTTGTTGAAAATTTGGATCTTGAATATAAAGTAGAAGACCTTATTGGATAATCTACAAAATTTAATTGTTTTGAAACCAAGGCTTTTACTGTTTTCTGCTATAGAGGTAGTTCCTTAGCTAGTTATGTGCCTGCAATTTTTTTTAACAGATTATTGCAATTAGCTTGATTAGTTACAAGTATAGTTCTCTTCAATTGCCGACTGTTGTTAGTCTTAGTAGTTTGTAGAATGTTAATTAAAAAAAAGAATTTTGTTTCACTGCTTTGATGAGTATCTTTTGTATCTTTTTAGGGTTGGATAGGATAGATTGAGGTAGTTGAATCCTTACCTGATAACTGGGTCAAAGAAGGAGTTTCCCGTCTTGATTGTTTTGTGCGCTTTTGTATATAACAGAATAACCTGATGCTCATTGGATCACTGAGCTTAGCTTACTGCATGTCCCCAATATTCATTTCGATTCCTTAGTTAACGTAAGAGGGCTGACCCTGTATTCATATATGTAGCAAGTATTGAATGCAGTAGTACAGTTTAATATTCGGAATACTTGTGTCGCTATTAGCTGATTCTTGCTACTTATTATTTGGTTTATTTCAATTGCAGAAACTCTCAAATTATTCGGCGGGGAAATTCTTAAAGACTTACACGGGGCATACTAACAAAGTGTACTGCATAACCTCAACATTCTCGGTGACAAATGGAAAATACATAGTTAGTGGTTCAGAAGATAATTGTGTATACTTGTGGGATCTGCAGCAGAAAACTATGGTGCAGAAACTTGAAGGTCATACTGATACTGTTATTTCCGTAACCTGCCACCCATCTGAGAACAAAATAGCTTCTGCAGGACTTGATCGTGATAGAACCATTAAAATTTGGGTTCAAGATTCGTGAATTGTCCTGGCCAAAGTAGAACTGTCAGAATTTCAGTCAAAGCATCCAAGCTGCTCAATTATGTTATGATGAGTGGTGACCGCAGAAGCTTAAACATCAGTGTTGAGTCTGTTGTAACTAAATGGCGCTTGATGATAAGGTTGATTCTATCGGGTACCAATGTCTTATATTTTTTGAGAGATGTTCCTGCCTTGTGTGAGGGGCCTTATTGTTGTCTAATTGTATATGTAATGACAGACACATTGGAAATGAACATTTGGCGTTGACCAAAGCTGTGTGTTTGAACTTCAACGTAGTTTACTTGGTCAATTTCCCTTTGAATTGGTCAACAATACGCGCAAGTAATGTCGTAGCACTCTTGATTAACAGGCGTATATTCGAATTAAGAGAGGAAATTTCGTTATGAAAACCAACAAGGAAATCTCATTAGATAAGGACTAGTTTAGTTTTTTATTCCTATTTCTGAAATTGATATCTTCTTTTTAAAAATATTATTTGAACAAGTTAAGAAATGAATATTATTGTTATTGATTTTGTGTGACAGATATATAGTTGGATTGGAATTTAAGAATTCAAATAAGAAGCAAGTAATAGTACAGTAATTGTAATGGATTAGCAATTGGCAAACTGTTAAAGAGGAGAGTGGTTAAGTGTATAACTAAAAGGCCTCGGCCCAGAAAGCTATTTGGACTAGCTCATTAATGACAAGTCCAACGCATAAGATAAAAAGAGTATTACCATCCCAAGCAAACAGGAAAGCAGGAAGAGAGCTCGCGTCGCAAAAAGACGATGACCACTATCCGACGGTTCTGCTGCAACGATCTTCTCCGCTTCGCTTCTGTTAACCTTGACCATCTAACTGAAACCGTAATTCTACTCTGTTTCTGCAAATTCCCATCTATCAACTTACACTTGCATGCCATTTTGCTATCAAACTAATCCAGAAAGATAATTGATTTGTTTGTTTTCTAAATTTCATAGTTCAACATGTCATTCTATATGACCTACTTGGCGAGATGGCCCGACTATTTCCATGTCGCCGAAGGTCCCGGCAACAAAATCATGGGCTATAGTAATTAACTCTTCCCTTTTGCTCTCCCCTTCAACATTACGTTTTTCTTTTTCATTTTTAGGGTTGCCTATTAAAGACAGATTTCAATTGGAAATGTTTGCAGTTATGGGTAAAGTAGAAGGACAAGGTGAATCTTGGCATGGTCATGTTACAGCTGTCACTGTAGCTTCTGAATACCGGAGGCAGCAATTGGCCAAAAAGCTCATGAATCTTCTTGAAGATATCAGTGATAAGATGTATGAATATTTTACATCAATTTTATTTTTTTAACTTGTCCTCTCTACAATTATGTCTTCAGGCCAAATCTGTTTCTCTTGATGCACTACGAGTTTCAGTTGATAACTTGATTGTTCCATTTCACTTCATATTACCCAATTCCTAGGCTTCATCTTTTTCTTTTTTATTTGTTCCGTATTCTGGGAGTTTTTCATTTTATCCTATGCGGACAAATACATGTTTCTGATGCATTTATGAAGATGTAAAGTGCAAGTAAACTTGAGCAAACGTGATGGTTTTTCAATTACCAGAAGAAAATTTGATACTGTGTGGAAGTCAATCTCCTTGGCTCTAACAGGTTACTTTGCATTCTTGGGAATTAGTTTTCATTGGAAGACTAGTGTAATTTAATAAGTTATAGGGTTCTTTAAATTGTATCTTTTGGGAGAGAGTACTTGTTGATCTTCTTAAACTGCATGTAATGTAGTTCATCTTGGTTACCATTTGGACATTGACCAGTTCGTCTTGCAAAACACCTACCCATATTCTTATCATTGTTGCATTGATGATCCCATATGAGGGTGATTCTGCAATAATTTTTATCAATATACAACCTATTAGGACTTTAAAATGGACATATCTGTTTCCGTCCTTAGTGGTTGCCAAAGTAATATCCTGGCAAGTATTCGCTGCAGCTTTGTTCCTAATGAGAGCTTCCTGTGCAGAGACAAAGCTTACTTCGTAGACCTTTTTGTCAGAGCATCCAATACACCAGCCATAAAGATGTATGAGAAGGTACTTATTCAGCCACATTTCTTTCAACTTGAGAACTTATTGTTCATTCTTTATATGTTTATTGTGCAAATCAGAAACTGAAAGAGTTCTGTTCAGTGGAATGAATTACCTTATTGAAAATTTTGACTGTCATTACATGCCACCATTCTTGTTCTTTTCTTTTTGACTTCTCGCTCATTCTCCCCCTTATCTTCATTAGATGAAATCATTAAACTTTTAGCTTGATCAGAGAAGAGGATTATTAGGGTTTGGATGGCCTTAATTTATGTGGTAGTGGAAACACATGGCACATTCAGGCTCTTGACTGACAAGGTTACTGTGGCTATTTTTCCACTAGTTGATAAATGCATTGTGGCATAACCTAATGGATTCATAAATTTTCTCAAATTGGTTAATAAGGATGGAATTAGATGATATTTATGATACCCTGTCTTCTCTAGGTAGCTTAGTTAGCATAAAATGCCATAAATTATCAAGTTGATGTTCACTCATTTGTCTGGTTTATGTTTTCTGATTGTGATAGTGAATTCATAAAAACTGAAGCTGAATGTCTGATTGATTGGAAGACAAATTCTGAGCGAAGGAAATAACATGCATCTATCAGATACTTCTTTTTGGTTTGAATTAGTGACAATCCTCTTTTAGTTAGGTGGGACATCCACCTTGAAATTCTGATTCACGGATTTAAGCTTGCTCGTACTTTAGTTTCTTGGCTGCTAGCGTGCTGGATGTACCATTAGTCCTTTCACTGGGACAAGTTACCTTATATGGTATTTCCTTTTTCTTCTCAGCTTGGTTATGTGATTTATAGAAGAGTGTTGCGCTATTACTCGGGAGAGGAAGATGGATTAGGTGACTTCTTAAATCTGGTCAATGTTTACCCTGTCCTTCCCATTTAAATTAACAGTGCCTAACAATAGATCAAATTCTGTTGTCAGATATGAGGAAAGCTTTGTCTCGGGATGTGGATAAGAAATCCATTATTCCCCTTAAACGGCCAGTCACACCTGATGAATTGGAGTATGATTAGATCTTCATTGCTTGCAATCAAATACTGAACTTGTTGGTTATGCATTTTGAAATTGGAATAAGTACAATTGCTAAATCAAATGCCATGTATCGTCTTGCCAAATCTAGGAGAATGTGATTATGAGAAATTTTTGGGCCAAATACGCGTCACATAGCTATACGAACCAACGATGTTGTGTTTTGTACTCTGCACACACCTGCCAGAAAATGGTGCTAAGACAAAATTATCGTATTAATTTTCAGTGCCGTTCTATATTGGCCGATATTCTTAATACTAATTGAATATTGATAAAATATGAAAATTTAAAAAAATTAGGATTAAATTGTAAGATTGAAAAAAATTCTTAACCTTAACTGTCCTCAGGTTTCTTTCTCAATTTCTCTGATGGTATGCTTGGCTCACGGTAATATGTATTTTACCACCCATCTATTCCTAATTATTAGGAATTTTGTGTTTGGTTTAAAAAAAACCCACAGAATAACCATTCTGTGTATTAGGTATTCTTGGACAGCGGAGAATAGATAAAGACAAAATGTTTATTTTCAGTTATCACTTGCAGGTTCCACATCCCTCCCGATCAAGTTTAGGAACAAATGGTAGTCCATCACGCTTTGCTCCCACAGGGCATCAGGGACATCCTGGAAACTTGCCTACCGTATCTGTATCAGGTACAAGTTACATTGCATCTTCCCCTTCCATAGCTGCATCTGGTGGCACTTCAGCATTTAGAGGTGCCCGACAACCAAATCCGTGGAATTAGGGATGTGCACTAACATGATATGGCTTCTAGCTGCCATTGGTGCTTGTCACAAGCAAAACAAATAAGGTTGACTACAGCTTCATAGAACTGAAGTTGGAGTGGTTGGTACGCTCCACATGTTGTAGCTGGAACACAATCTTGGTGAATTCAAAGAAGTCGGAGTGTTTGTTTTCAATGGAGCACCATAGTTAGAGTACAGAGTAGAAGCACTTACAGAGTTTAAGTGGTTAACGCGTGTTAGGGGAAAAATAATGGCTTAGGCAACATGTCATTTTCAATAGAGTATAGCCTTAAACTTTAGTGTTATAGGCTAATTTTATAGGTGGATTTTATGTCTATGGATTTCTTTTTATCATTAATTAATTTTTTATATTTTTAGAAAAGGTTTGAGAATAGAAAGCAAATTTCATATTATAAAAATTAAACTATTGAAAATTATTATGAAATTTAATACAAATTAGGATTCTCGTTGATAATGAATTAACGTATGAAATTTGATTAATATGACAAAATCATTTTTTGTAAAATAAAATTACAATTATTATAACAAAAAATTAAATAAAAAATTCGTTTTTTTCTTTAATGACTATATCATTTTCAATTCAATTGCAATTAGTATTTTTTTAATTGATGAACATATTTTTATTTATATGATTTAGATTCTTATATTAGTATACATTTGATTACACTAATAATATAAATTTACTATAAAAAATTTAAGTAATAATTATGAAAATTTATCATTAAGATTATTATTTATTTTATAAATATAATTAGAACATTTAACTGAAAATTGAATTGTTAATAACTTAACTTTTCATCATCATCACACCCAGTTTGAAGCCCCGTAGTGAAACGAGGTCTGAGGAAGTCTGATAGTATGCAGCCTTACCCCTACATAATAGAGAGATTGTTTCTTGACTTAACTTTTCACTAATTACAATTTGAATTAATTAAAATTTACTGAAATTATGTACTTTTAGTTATATAAATGTTGTTATGATTAAAAAATGTTAATAAAGTAGTTCTAAGAAATTATATAATGATTAATTAAATATTATATGGAATAATATATTAAAGAATTATTTTGCAACTTTAAAAATTTTATAATTTTAAAAATTACCCAAAATGGTATTCGATATTAACCGGTAATTGTGTTGTATCATATTAGAACCAAACTTGGTATCATACTAATACAATATTTATAACATTGATACGAGGTAAAAGATTGCTACTTGAATCTTGAATAAGAGAAAAGACTTAACACTTATTAGGTGCGATAATCCCAAATTCATGGATGGAATCTTTATTTAACTCTTAATATTTGGACTAAATTTTAATTTTAATATTTGTCAATCAATAACAAAATCTTAGCTTTTAAAAAGTGGATAATATGATCTTCAACTTAGTGAAATTTTAATTTTTTTCTAGAGATTTATCAATGCAGTTGAGTTGGTAATTTTTGTTTAATTTAAAGATCTTATGTTAGTCATGTATGCAGCTTAAGTAGACTCTAAATAGTGAAACTTCAAATTGGTTTAAAGATTTATGGTTTTCGAAGCCTTAAATTTTTAAAACCACAAATTAAAAGTATATTTTGGAGATTTCATGTTTTAGGGATTTCATAACTCTTTTTCTCTTTTGTTGTTGGCAGTTTTTTCTTTTTACGACTAACTATTTTTCTATCTCTTCTCTCTATTTCTTTTTTTTTTGAAAGGAAAAAGATAATTGAATTAACCTCAAAGGAAATTAAACAAGAATGAGGGAGGATTAACAAGCCACTCCCCCCGATCCACACTTGAACGTGTTGCAGCAGCCAAGTGATGTGCAACAACATTCGCAGATCGATGAACAAAAGAGACATTCACATGAATCAT
>JAOSBP010000004.1:10669955-10688086 GCA_027563825.1 Erythroxylum mucronatum | reverse complement strand
AATCTTCCAAAATTGCCCCTCACTTAAAGCCCCTTTCCCAACTTGCCCTTGGTTGGCTTTCAAGGACTCCAACTAACCCTTAACCATTTAGTTCCATTCTAATTCTACCTTCATTTAATACAAGCCATTAATACTAACCCTTATTCTTTCATTAATTCTAACCTACCACTAAATTACTTAGTTCCATTCCAATTTCTGATTTAATTTCTATCCCTTCTTTCAATTTCTAGTTAAAAACAAATTCTAAAAATTTTAAACCATAAATCAAACATAAAGAACCAATTAAGCAATTAAAACATAAATAATCAAGTAAACCCTTTAAGCAAATAAAACAAGGTCTAACATCCTTAGTCCTTAGTCCTTTCACTATCAACTAAGCGAAGCACCCTTACCAAAGGCTTACAAACACGGATAACAAATTGGCATTGAGACCAAAATTTTTTATCTTCTAGTATAATTTTGGAAACCTTTACTCCAACATTATACCTAGCATGTTGAGATGCAACCCACTTGTCACTTGTAAACATTTATCTTAACTCTTTCTTCATCGTAACAAAAGATTGAAGTGATAAGAAATTTGTTGCAAATCTCATCACAGCGGGACGACATAAATTCCTATCATTGGTAAATTCCTTTTTCATTAAATTCAACACTTATGTATGATTATAGATGAACTTGGTCACTTTTTTAGCTTTCTACATAGTCTCATCAATAATAGGAAGATACCTAGGATCCCTATATTATTCAGCATTAGGTCAATGCAATGTGCAGCACAAGGAGTCCAAAAAAAAAGAATTATACTTATTTTGTGACCTTCTTCTTGCTGCTTTACAAGCGGCAGTAATGAACTGAACAATATTTTCTAGCCCTACTTCATTCACAACTTCATCAAATATCTCAAACAAAGTATCAGTATTTCTAATCAGGCCAGATGCATCAATAGACTTTAAAAATATTGAGTCATTTATAGAATAAATCAAAAAATTAATAATAAGCTCTTGTCTCCTTTTAGTCCAACCATCACACATGATTGAATACCTAAAAGTAACTCAATTCACTCTTTTTCTCTGCCAAATAACTTCTAATTTTAGAAATTGAACAACTCAAAAGTTTACCTATTAAGTCATCAATCGAAGGAGCTTTATATCTCGGACCGTAAGAGGTTATTGCATCCACCATAGGTTGATAATAATAAGAATGAGAAGCTTGAATGATGAACCTGTATCATACCACCATCTAGCTACTGCCATATCGACATTGTGAGCCGCATCTCTTGATTGTATTGCACTACGAATTGAAGGTTAGGCGCCAAGAGTTGTTCGTGGTGCAAAAAAATTAGTCACCTACCTTCTTCTTTTCCTTACATCAGGTCCAAGTGTAACATTTACTTCTTCCTAGACATGGGATGGAACACTACCTCTACCATTACCACCTTTAACATTTTCACAATTACCACGAAAACTAAAAACAAACTTCCACTACCAATTTTAAAATTCAACCTTTCCCTTCTATCTTTCTCATGTTGATATTCTTTAAGCAATGTTTTCATTTGCCACTTCACATCATGACTTACTCTTTTATAGGGTTCTACATCTTCTTTAACGTCAGTTAAATGCTTCTTCAATCAGGTGATTTCTCTACCTTTCAAATACTTGTTACAAAACAAGCAAATTGTATGATTCCTCGTACCTGAGACCAATGCAGCATGAGCCCAAGCTAGATCATTATATCTTCCTGATGCAGTTTGATCAGGAGTACTTAAACTTCCTTTCATTTATCTGCAACAATAAATAAAGATATTAGTTTTGTAAAAAATTAATCCTTTAGTAGTTTCATCAACAAAATTAGCAGTGCTAAGTCCTTTATGAGGCAATGCAACATAAATAATATCTGTAACTCTTTATATTAAACTTAAAGAAGTAAAGACTAATGAAACTAGAGTAAATTTCAGAAATAGGGATACTTTCCTATTGGAGAGTAGTAAATTCATGATAAATTTAAAATTGACGTATAGTGTTCTGCTTTGTAGTCTTGAAGGTTCAAAGATTTAAATGATGGCTCAACAATCCAAAAATTTAAGTCATGACTTAAACATCATTAACTTCACTTAGCATGTTTATCTTTATTCTTGTTTTTTTTAGGAATATGATTATTGTCATCGACATATCTTCATAAATCCTTGCCTTTAATAATATCTTGAAATGAAATGCACAAGCTAAGTAATTTTTTTCATTAAGATGAACTAAGAAACTTTCACACTTATCCGAAGATATAATGCCAAGGTACTATAAATGAGATAAAAATGAAATAATGAGAAAATAAGATTTTGAAGCTGCAAAGACTATGGGATGGACAAATTTTAGGATAAATAAAGGTGAATATGTAAGAGACTTGATGAGATAGGCTAATTTTGGGATAAAGACAGCTCAGAGATATAGATTTTACCTTTTTTGCTAATTTACTATACAATAATTACAATTACAAAACCTCGTCTTTAGCTCTTCCACAAGACCACAACTGAATTATTGTTATACTCAACTAATTATTTACCCAATATCAATAATTTTAAGAATATGTCAATTAATTTTTTACTTTAAAGTCTTTACATTCTCGGTTTTAAGGTTTTAATTCAAGTTAAAACTTTCTAACTTTTAATTCATGCATGTCGTGCGTTCAATGATCAAAAAATTTAAGATAAATATCACATGAATCAAACCACAACCAATGAACCAAATTCATTTCATTTAACTTCGATCCATTATCCAACCAACGCAAATCACAAATCCAATTCACAATTTCATTCCAACTTCCAACTTCTAACCCATTCACAATCACAAATACAATTAAGCAGAAAAATCAATTAAAAAGTGAAAACACACCTAAACAAATTCACAATCGGTTTTTGGGTCAGGGTTGGGTTTAGATATGATATTATTCCAGATATGGCATCTGCGGATGCGTGGAGGACAGGAGGAGAGCAGCCAATGATAGAGGCGTGGAGGAGATTCAGCGGTGGCGTGGTGGTCCTTTTGGAGGAGGGCTGAAACCTGATAAAGGAGGCTAGCTAGGTGGTGGCGGGTTCGCGTGGTGGAGGAAGATGACAGTCGTGTGGGGCGATGGTTCGTGGTTGTCTTGTCACCAGAGAGGGAGAAGCACCATCAGAGATGGAGAGGAGAACAAGAGAGAGAGTCATGAGATAGTGAGAGAGAATGAAGGTGAGCTTGAGAGAAAGAAAAAAAACAAAGTAGCAGAAGCATCGAGGGGTGAGGGGTGTTTGGGTAAAAAGTTTTTGTTTTTTGCTAAATAGTCCCTCACTTTTCTAAAACTTATGGTACTAGCTGGTATATGGCAGATATTTTGAATATCGATCAGTACCAAATGAAAACATCCAGTACCGTCCTATACTGACCACCGATACCAATAATTTGAATATCGTTCCATTTTTCGGCCGGTACAGAACGATATTCTAAACACTTGTATATTTGGTACTAATTCACTCCAAGTACATTTATAGATTATAATTGCCTTCATAGACCAAAAAGAGAAGAATTTAGATGAAATTGTCACATATAACAAATATTTGAAACAATTAAAGACCTACACAACCTATACAGTGATTGTGAAAGTCTCTATAAATGTGTTAATGATGAAGAATTTAGTTATAGTCTTGTGGAGTTACACGTCTGTGTATCTTGATATATATGGTCATGTATGTTGCTCGTATAAATTTATGTTAGGGATGGCAATGGGCTGGGTTGGGCCTAGGGCATTTGACTTCGAATCGGGCTGGGTAGAGCCTGGGGCAGTCTGCCATCCCTAGTCTCTGTGTCCATGTGAAATCATAAATTCAGACGTTGATTATACATAATCTCTCACATGGTCTCTCACATGACTGTGTAAGTGACTGTATATATCCTAGAAATCTTAAATTTTACTATAAAAGGACATGAGTAGAGGCAAATTGAAGAGAGTCAATTAGTAAACAATTTTGAGAATTAAAATACTAGAGAGGCGATGATTTTGATCAAGGGATGAGAAAAACATGAAGAATGCATTGAGAGATCCTGTAGATAGCTACATCAAAGACAAACTTGCAAGAAGATTCAATAGAAGAGAAACGGAAAATTAGAATTATGATTTCTTTGTATTCTATTAGTTCTTCTTCATGTTTTTCTTCGATTTTGTTTTTTATGATAAGTAAATAAACATTTTTAGTGTCTAAGTATGATGAATCCTAGTTTAGGATAACAATATGTTTTAATCTTTTACTCAAACAAATATATCGATCAATTATTGCGATTTAATTATGTGTTTTATTCTTGTTCTAATATATCTAGAATATTAATGCATGATTTGATTTCATATGATTGAGATTGGGAAATCCTATTGTTTGAATAGATCTACCATAATTAGAATGAGTTGTATACAAACTTAGAGATAGGTTGACATAAATCCTTTAGATTAAGGTTAAACCTAGTAGTAGAATTCATAAATCCATAATGAAATCCTAGGGGTTTTAAGTAGAAAGATTCTGTTAATAACTGATAAAGTAGTTATTAATAATCTCGAGAGGGTTATTAATATAAGATAAGAATTTTCACAGTTTAATAATTAATAATTAATAATATAATTGCATAATAGAAGGTTAATAATTTAATGAGTCTTAAGGGATTCATCACCTAGACAATACTATTTAATATTGATTTTTTTCTTATTCTAGTTCCTGAGTTCATAATTGTTTAATATTAAATAAACTTTATTTTTAATTAAAAATCAAAAATTCGATTCATAAGCTAAATAATTAAAAAAGAGTAACTACTAATAATTATTGTCTTCGTGTGAAAGATGCGTATTTGTTTGTAATAGCTATAGCTACGTCGTGTAGCTGCGATTAAATTAATATTAACCTTAACCCTAGAGACTCAATCAATATGCATTCTTTTTTACTTTCCGTTTGTTTTGTCTAATTATGTGTCAAAGACTTGCTGGGAAATAGTTAAATCATGCAGGAGCCGAATGATGCCCGCATGTAGTCTCTCCCTGTCTCCCCCTTCCACTTTGTCCTGGTCGGGGCAGGATGGTTTCCGGATTCTTGAATTCATGATTGAAAATTGTGAATAATGGTCTGTGTTAGCAATGGCAGCTTCATTATTTTCTTATTTTTCCTTTTCTCGATCAGCTCCATTGCAGCTTAATGATTGCAAAGATGGTCCTCTTTCGGATGCTAACATTATGGGTTCATTTGTCTAAATGATTCTTTGAGCACTGGCACTTGGCCCACCTTTTGGTTGAATTTTGCTTCACGAGATCATCGAGTTAACCTATAAAATGAATTTCCACAGCCAGACTCTGGAGACCGAAATCTATATCCTTGACAAAATAAAAAAGTATCATCACAAACTCGAAATGCACCACTATCCTTTTGCGTTGGCCATGATGATCATCATTTGGAACTTGTATCTGTGTTAAATTTTCAGGACATCTAATTTCTTTGAGTAATCATGCTCATTTTGGCAGAACATATTTTTGGCAGGTTTGGCTCGATCTGTTTGTAAATAGATTTACGATGCGACGGAAATGCTGTGTTTCTAAAATAATTTGCTTTTCTAAAAAGTGAAAGTTCATGGGGAATTGAGGTTGTCAGTCCACCACTGACTAAATCAAAACAGGGACGCTATAGTTTGATTCATAATAAGTGTTATGGCTGTAGACTTGCGGGTATGGATAAGGCTTTTTCTCCTTGCCTTTTCACCAAAATGAACACCAAATCTCTAGATGGGGGGGATATGGCCAATCTTCAGGAGAGCGTCGAAGAGAGCAAAACTAGACTTTAGCAAGAAACATGACCTTTAGTGACATTGTCTGCCATTTTTCTTCAGTGTTGCATTTACGAGGAAACCATTATAACAACAAACTTCAAAAGGGGTGGACATTCTTTTCCGCAACAGCTTAATGTGGTCTTCCATAAATCTCCACTAACTCAACTTATGTTAGCCCATCCCTTGTCCTCTCTTCACATGTGTGTAAGCCAAGTGTCTTCAATCCTTGGCCATATCTAGCTAGCTAACTAGTAGTTTTGGCTGTCAAATCAACGATTCTAAAGTCTTTAGATGTAATATTTGAGTGGCAAATCCTATCCGTGTCGAATGTATGGATTCAGAACTGTGTGACCAATTTGGCAGATGTTTCACCAAATCTGTATAATTAACTTGGAAACATGCTTAAAGAACTTTATATTTCGCAGTTCAGAATTCAGAACCATCATACCCACTTATTCTCCATCATTATTGACATGTGTTATAACAGATCAATTCTGGTCCCAGATGTATCTGTATATGTATGCAAAGTGTTGGAAATTGTAACATTAATCATTTCCCATAAAGACTTAAAATGAGGTGTCACTATGAGAGAAACTATAGAGAACCATGTTGCGTTTTGATACATTTTTCATTATTATGTTTGTGAAACTCCGTTCAGACAGTCCCCCACCTTCCTGCTGGACAAAAACACCTCCTTTTAAGTTTTTACCAAGCCTTCTCTACTGAGAAAAGGGAATTTTTGGCCAAAGAGTCACATCCAAGCCAATCTTTCCGATCTTTCGCATTTGGTGTTTACTCTTATGTTAATTCAGGTACTTGCACACCCATTTACTTGGATGATAACATCTTTTATAATCTATTACAATTATGGGACTCGCATTCATTTTTAGTTTGCTCTATTTCATCAAAAAGGACTAAATATTTGGCGTTGCGCACTAAAGAGTAAAGAGAATTGAATGAATTTATTACATTGATGATTTTCTACACATGTGATTTCAGTTATTGAACAAGAATAACTTGTAATTAACCCATATGTATTAATATTAGTACACTCTCTCAAAAAGAACTCTGGCAATGTGGTAGTTGATAGTCCCAGGATCGCAGAAGGCTGTGTAGTAAAAGCTCTTGGCCACTGTGAGAAACGTCTCCTTCAAATCTGAAGAAGAGTTCTGGTACACTAACTTTACGAGTTCCTGCATGTTAGACTCTATCTCTGGAGTTGTGACATTGTCACTGCTGGTATTTGGGCTGCCATTGTCAGATACCTGAAAATTTTTCAACCATCAAGAATGAATTTTAAAGATAAGATATGTAATTGTAAACCCCACAAACTAAGAAATCAGTTTTAGGAGCCCACTTAGCCTTAGAATTGAAGTGGCTTGTCAATGGTAACTGAGTAGAGTTTTTGTTTAAACTCAAATTTAATTTCCTTCATAGAACATGCTTGATTACTAGGAGGAGACGGGAAAAGATTGCAAAACATACCCATGTTAAGGCCTGTTGGGTCTTTACAGTTATTTTAACTACAATTTGACGCTGGAAATGGCATTGAAAAATTTATCCAGAGGATACTGAATAGCATATGAAAAGTATTTAAGGACGAGAGGTTTAACGTTTTTCCGGTCACTAACCTTGTGTTGCTGGTAATGACCAAGCTGATGGCATATTCTATCAGTAAGGTCGGCAAGTTTTTGATAAACAGGATAATCGGAATGGGGCTCCTCAGACACCCAACGGCCAGCTGTAAGATTTATTGTCTGGACCAACAGCTGGGCTGCTCCTCGATGCCTGTCTCCTTCAGTTTCCCAGTTCGATAGCCAATTCTCCCACTAAAACATTTACATGAAAATGATCAAAAAGAGTGCCAATTTAAAGCATAGGGAATTTAATTAGAAGTTCTGTGCTTAATTTGTGCAACTTGAGCAGATAGCCAATTTCACACTCGTTTGTTCTTCATAAACGTAACTGAGCTGACTACTTTTATTAGTTGTGCTTTCAGTTTAGGCTTTTATAGATTAGTTGGGGCTTTCCTGGAACTGGAATACGTAAATCCATTGGGGAAACATGCATAGATTAATCAGATAACTCACAGCTTGGCGTAAATCGTGGCTAATATCACGACCATGAGACACTAATGCATCGACGGAAAGACCATTCAGTGTTTCAAGCAGCAGTTGGAGGAGTTCCTGTCTTTTCTCCTTGACATCCGAAATCCTGTCACCATACGTGTAAACATTTAACGTACTTCCATTTACAGACAAAGTTTGCTTTTATCTGTCATCATCATAGAATGACTAGTTACCTTCCATTTCCATTAAAACCTGAGGTGGTAGCACTAGTAGCCTTCTTGAAATCGTGAACAAAAGCACTTCTCAGCTCCCTAGAACTGTTATCCTCGTTGAAACAACTGTTGACGGTCTCGAGCAAGATTCTGGTCTTAGCCCAAGCCAGTCGCTCCTTGGACCTTTCTGGCTCGAAAATGCTAGCTGCTGCCAAAAAGTAGGAAAAGAGGAGGCTTCTTTTGCTTATTCCCAAACTTCCCAGACTGCATTCATCGTACCACCTGTTTCACGAACCAATTTAGTATAACCTCGTGGTGCCCTTAAGAACATGGGTTGTTCAGTATTCAGAATTTGTATACATATCGTAGTTTGGTTTACTTACTTTTGGAACTTGTCCCATTCGGCTCGTTGGATTGCTTGGCAGGTGTTGTAGTCTAACTTGGCGAGCTTCAGATATTCGTTGTTGTTCACAAAAGGCATCCTGCGTACACATTAATTTCTTCAATCAGTTAATAGTCCAAAGAATCAACTTGAACGGCTTGTTTTTTTTCTTTTTTACAAGATTTACATCCGACTGTAGACATATTAATAATATTTTTATCAACAAAAGTCCAAAAGATCAAGCGAAGAAAGTTCCAGAGTGGATTTTTCACCATTTTTGGCTTATCCGAGACAAGAGGAGACGGTTGAACCAAGAACCAAACTTTTGACCGAAGAAAAGGAATAAAATAAAAGGAATAGTCACCTGTAAAGAGTCTTGCCAATCCAAACGTCATCTTCACCCCCGTACTGTTCTAAATAGGATCTTGTCTCCACTCTTGGCAAGATCGCATACCATGGAACGTCCAACGCAAATTCCACCTATATACCCCAATTTGTCTTAAGTTAGCTAAGTAGACTCTAGAACAAACCCATTTTAACTTTATTAATGATTTGAACCTTTTCTATTCATAAACACACTATGCATTGTGCAATTGCCTAATGTTCCTGGCACTTACCCTTACAGAATTATTAAAATTATGTAAACCTGATATATATAGCAACTAATTGTATACATTAAAAGAAAACGAATATACCTCTCCAGTCAAATCCTTGGTTATAATCCATTTATCTTGGAGCTCATTGAGAATTCTCTTCTCTCTCAAAAATTTGGACGAATATTTCCTAGCATCCTCCATGATCTTCTCTCCTGGATACAGCACTTGAGAGGCTCTATACAAATTGAACATTCCCGTGACAGCCTGCGATGATTGTCCAGCAAAGCAGCAAAACTCGCCGTTTTTCTCAAAAAATTTGAACACATCTGCCAAAACACGCAAGACACTTACAACGTTGTTATATGGAACATGTAGTTTTAGTTGCAAGGATTGTTAACACGTGTGGATTATTATTACCAGGTGAAACATCGTAACCGTGAAGTCTTAGTATACGGAATCCCATGGCCGTGTCGTCGATGTCGTGAACCTCGGAATTTCTTGCCCAGCAGATACCATCTTGTCTCCAGTACTTGTGAATATACTTGACGCACTCTTTAATCTCTGGTTGGAAGTATCTTGAGATTCCAAGGCGGTTCAAGCGGTCAATAGCCCATATGTTCTCGAACAAATCCACGGGGTATACATTCGGGACTGAATTGACAAATGGCTCAGAATATTAACACTTGTGATTGCACAATGGAAAATGTTCAATGCTTGCTAATGCTTACCTCCTCCTTTGTGCTTTTGGACCGCATTATTCAAATAGTTGAGGCATTTTTGGTCTTTAGTTTGTTGAAGTGCGTAGGCGGTGGAGGCTGGGGAGAACAAAAATGACCCGTCTTCGCACTGCAATTTTATGAGTTGATCCCAGTCCAAGTTTTGCATTCCCTCCAAGCTATGAAGAAGTGTTGTGGGCACTTTGTGTAATATGTCCTTTGGTATCCTATCCAACAAGCATAATTATTGCATTTAATCCTATCCAACAAGCATAATTATTGCATTTAATCCTATCCAACAAGCATAATTATTGCATTTAACACACAGGTAAGAGAAAAGACCAGGACCTTTAGCTTTAGGATAAACAGAAATAATGTACAAGATAGAGTTTACTTTTGTTTCATAACCATAATGATGACGATGAGTTTGTGTGGAGTAAAGTACCTTGAGAGCTTTAGATTTCTCCTGTCATAAATCTCTTTCAGGATTGGAGCATCAGGAATTTCGATATCTAATTTACGGGCTATTTCGAGAAGCGAAGGGAAAGCAACTTCAAAGCCGATAGGCATGTGCTCAGGATCCTCGTCTTCTAGCTTATGTAAATTGTTCTTGAAGAAGGCCAGGCCTGATATGATGTGATGATATGTCAGCTAATCAGCAAAATTACCTTTTTTATTTTTTGCTTATCTAAATCACCCCGATTAAATAATTAGTATTTTCTACCTTGTTCGCATTTTTCGGGATGTAAGTTCCAGGATTTCAGTGCAATAACACAACCTAGGGTGTTGAGTATCCGATCATGAGCTTCAAAAATTTCATTATCACCCCATGATCCATCTGGGAGTTGATTGTCAATAATCCACTGAAGGGCAGATGGGAATTGAGGAGCACCACTTCCATTAAGGTCTTCCACAAGAGCAACCCATGCGGTGTCATAGGCCGATACGCTTATCTCTCCATCTTCCATTGAGCTCAACATCTTCTTAATTGCCTCCACTCGCTTGTTAATCTCTTTCCATAATGATACCTTTTCGACATAACAAACGTTAAATTGTCAATCCTGGCTTTTAGTGATGCAATAAGCTAAAAGCCACTAGCAATCTTCGAAAATCACCTTGAGAGCTTCCTCTTGTGTGTCATCTTCCACAATCTCATGCCACTTGAGTACCGGCAGGCCATTTTGTTTTTGTAATGCTTCGGAGTACTCTACAAGCAAAAGGTTATAACATAAGACTAAAGTATCGCTTATGACTATTAGTAAAATTCTCGAACTTTAAATTGTACCTTGGCTGCGAGCGTTGGATACAGCACTGCATCTTATGCGAAAATCAAAGTTCAGCCTTTTGTCCTTGGCTCCATTGAACCAGACACCTATTTAGAAAAGAGAACAAATAAGAGAGACGTGGATAAAGCATACTCTTACCTAGTTTGATCTTTTTGGTAAAACTTTTCTCCTTTCTAAGAAGGAAAAACGAAAGCGCTAATCACTGTAGCCTTCCTAGTAAATAAATTTGTGATGCTGCCATTAATTAGAAAGGAAAAACTTAAAAGCTCTTTTACAACCCTTTCTTCGGAAGAAACACAGGCAAAGGCAAAGAAAAAGTTAACAAAAGATGTTATGAAAAGCAGAAGATAAGGAAAAATGAGGAGGTCTATATGTGTTTCTGAAAGTTTCTGCGGAATAGCCAACGATAAACTTCGCTTCTCTAGGTCGGATCATTTAGATGCCACATGCCTTAACTTTTCTCATTCTTTTGTTTTCTTTTTCTCAACTCTTAAGAGCCATTCTTTGGAGGTGTGATCAACAAAGAGAAACACAGACAGCCGGAAAACAGAGAAAAAAAGATAAAGAAGATGTAGATAGACAGTGCCGAAGTTAATAAAAAAAGCCAATGCCAATAAACCATCTTTGAACTTTCTCCATCAAACAACATCATCATCATCAACCTCGCAGATGGACACGCCAGCAATTTGAGAAGTAGTAGTACAGAAAAGACCAGCAAGTATGGTCTGTTGCGTATATAATAGTACTATAGGTCACAGGATTCGACACAAAGGTTTCAGTGTTGTGCAGCAATCAAGAAGAAACAATTTGAAAAATAAACTAAAATGGTCAGGAATAAGCAGGAGGGAATTAGAGATATCAAAAAGAAAAGGGGGACTTACCAGGATTAAAAAGCAAAGAAGAGGAAGAGGGATTAGAGGAAGAGAAAGGGGGGGTGGCAGTAGTAGTAGTAGTAGGCAAGAGGTGGAAGGAAAGAGAAGACATGATAGATGGTTAGATGATGTTGGAGTTCTTTTTTGTTGACGCTGTTGTAATTGTTTTGCTGTGAAGAGCAAGAGAGTGAAGGGGTATGAGTATTTAAAGGGATAGAGAAGGAAGAAAGCAGACGGAATCGACTTGCTAATAGGCTGCATGGGATCATCCAATGGAGGGCACTCCTGTCCTTTTCCTATTTCGTTCCTTCCCATATCAGTATATCACCTAACGCTCCTTTTCTATTAGTTTCTCATCAACGTGCTAATTAATTAAAAAACGAACACCAGCAATAAAGTTATTACTATAATTTTCTCGAAGATCGTATAATTTACAGTTACATCTTATCTGAATTCATTGCATTTTAGCCTTGTCAGTATTTGCCTTTTTGGAAAGTAAATGTAAATCTAGGAAAATGATTGAGGAAAATTTAAAGAATTGCATTTGTGGGAGCAATCAATAATTTCAAGTTGTTGGGCCACAAGACATAATAAGAATGGTGTTATCTCACCGAGTAACCATATTTGTCCCCATAAAAGCGGACATAACTAGCAGTTACCTTGTTGCCATCAACAGGGATTTTGGCAAATCATCATAATTAGTGTTCTTCGCAAGTGCACCGGGGGCAATAATCACTAAGGAATTCTAAATTTGGAGGTTCATTAGTTAGCAATTTTATGGAAATTAAGGCCCCCCTAGCCCTTACTTGTCTAGCTTGCGGTCAGTGGCACAAAACCAGGGGGGCATTGGTACATTGCTGGCCATTATAATCTTTTCATTGTCCTAATCATCGTCTAGTGTGTCTTAAAAAATCTCATTAACCAGAAATTTGTGGTTAATCCGACAGTGCAATAACACAAGTCGTACGTGGTACATGGAGCTGAGTCAACAAGAAAGTGGGTGCATTGGTTAAATATCAGAAACCACGGAGAGTGACTCGAATTGTTCCGAATTTGACTCAGGTGGTTCATCGCACCGCTGGGGTGCTTTATTTGACTGGTCAACTAAAGGCAGCCACTGAGACTCTGGTTATATAACTATGATAACCAAGGTGGAAACTTTGTGTGTTTTTCCTAATCGTCTTTTTATAGAAAATTCCAAATATTTAAAATTAAGAGAATGAGTCATCTTTTTTTTTTTAATATCTTGTATTTGTTAACACAAATGCCCACCTTCATGTGTTTTTCTTCTTCTTTGTTTACGCAGCAAATGGAACACCAAATTCCCATTCCTGTTGAGGGTGCCAAATTGGACTTCCAAACTGTTGAAAGTTGTGGAAGAGGTCTGGCCTATATTTCAATGGCTTGTACTTGTCGTTTGCCACTTTACTTCTTACTTTAGTGTATATTTTGTGCCACATGAAACTTAATGGTTGATACAAACGTAAGGACAAAGTTGTGACGTAGACATTAATTTCATGGCTTAAATGAGTTTCTTGGTAGGCCGCGTTCTAAATATGACCAGCAATATAAGGCCGTCTACATCCAAGTAAGGTATTTGTTGAACGTGAAATTATATAAAAATAAAAAAAAAATCAACCCCTTGCATTTTCTAACTTTCTGCCGTCATTTTTTTTGGGGTATTTATTCCTTCAATTTTATTCACCGGAAGCAACGAATTCAACTTTTCCCAGTAAAATATTTTATTTATTACTTGTTATTCCAATGAACAACAAATGTCATAATTTAGTTTGTGTTAGTCCATCTGCTTTGGATGCCCATATGTTCCACTCCTGCTTTAATCATTGGTCGTCTTTGGCACGCCAGTTCTGTTTAAACAAATATTTCTTGCTTAGAATTTGAAGCACTTGGAAATTGAGACATGAATACCGAATACGATCATAGTGTTGCTTGTTTGCAAAAGTTATTCTATGCAGAAAGTTATGACCTCTAATAAAGTCTCTCCCATTGAGCAACAACATAAATCAAATCGGTAATGTTGGAAACACAAAGTGACATGCATATCGGAATCATGGTTAAGATGCCCATAACATCAACAAAAGCTCTCACGTTTGACTTTTAACTTGTGCCTATTCCATATTCATACAAGGGTTAACCAACTCGGCATAAGCATTTGGCTTGCGACTGCTTTTTTGATTCCTGACCGCTTTCCCGTTCTTTGTTGTTTTCTTATTTTTTTTGTCTTTCCAAACTCAATAATATATTTTGAGGATACTACTGGTGGACAGGTAGCATGCTTAATTGTGCATGTACTGTAAAGCTAGCTATTAAGAATACAATGGCTCCGTGGCCAATCTAGTCAATATTTTAAAAATAATTCTTTTAAATTAAAAATATAAAATAACGTCTTTTTAATTAATCCCAGCTCCGACATATTTAAGGCCTAATTCTTCTAAACAAAACAATATTATTTTTTAGAATAGTTGAGTCTCAGGTCGATTTGGGCATGGGTCTAACCCATTAAAAACACTGAGTTTAGGTCCGCAGGTCAACCCATTATCATCCCTAAAAACAAAACCTATAATTGAAGTCAAGTACCATAGATTACACTATGCATATGTAAATATGTTTTTATATATGATATAAATAATGTACAAATATTAAACAAAAGCAAAGTATTTTATAAGAAGAGTTCTCAAAAGTCAACACTATTATTAAAAATGCACAAACTCAATTTTTTAAATATGCATAAACTATAAGATAAATCAATTAAAAGACATAAGATGTCAAGAGTTTAATAATGTAATTCGAAACGAAATTTGAATTTTTTTCAACTTATTAATTATATACTTTGTACCATAGATATTAAGACGAAATTTTATAAAAAAATTTTAATCACCTCAACTTTAGATTATTAAAGTAACATCTCTTACTTTAATAAAATTTTAAACAAAGAGCTTTAAAATGGCTAAACCTAAGTTTCATTAGATAAAAATAATTAAAAATTGTTGCATCCTTTATTTTAATATGGTAAATAATCCTTTAATTTGACTTCCATTTTGATATATACAAAATACATTATGATGTTATGATGTTTATGAAGATCATCAAATTTTGAAAGTTTAAATAAATTGACAAGCCTATGAAATATAAATCCATATTGGAGTGAACATATATCTAAATTATTATCCTTTGCAAACGATCAATGATGTGATATTTTCACATTAATGATATGATATCAAAAGGGAGTTAATTGAAAAGATATTAGCTCATCTAAGGTCAAAAATCTTAGATTAATGATAATGTTTTTTTAACCTTATATGATTGCATAAGATATGAATAAACAATTCAAAGAAAAAGTGGAGTTGTACTGAAAGATAACCACTCAAGTTCCTTTATATAAAGAGGAACATAGTCCATTTTCAATTTCACTAAATATCTCAGAGATTTCCACTAACTTAAGTGTCATAATGGTCATATCGAAAATATTTTGGTATCCTTGACTTCTATTTTATGTATTTGCTACCCTTATGTCAAATTCAAAATGTAAAAAAAAAGTCTTGATATAATTTGTCATTATATGAGAGAACTAAAATTCTTATTCATTTACGTTTGGGTAGCTCTAAACTCACCCTAAACACCTTAGTTAAAGAAGGATGATGGACCCCTAAGGTGGAAACTCAATATAGATAACTTACCCCTCTAATCTTTCACCAACCATAGAGACTGACTATTAAGATAAGGATGAATATATTAAGATAAGGATAAATAAAGCAGATAAAGAAAAGACATATTTCACCATGCACAAAGAGATTGACTATTATAAAGTCATAAAGAACCTATTAACTAGTGAACATTGTCTGTTGCAAAAAAAAATATAGAGGAATTTGGAAGCATATGTGAATGATATGATAATAAAGACAATAGAGAGATAAGATCATTTATCTAACTTAAAGAGTGTGCTTTGATAACCTAGGATGTATATCTTGAAACTAAACCTTAAAAAATACAACTCAGAGTAAGAGTAGAAAAGCTCCTTGGATTCATAGCCACTCATAAAGGAATAAAAGAAAACCTATAAAAATTAAAGCCAACAAATAAATAAAACCACAAAAAATGTGAAAAAGTACAAATGTTCACGAGTAAGGTAACAAGTTTATTAAGTTTCTTATCAAGATTAATTGATCGATACCTATCCATTCTTAAGATAGCATAAAGTTTAAACTAGTTCAGGTTGATTAATGAGTTCCAATAAACCTTTGAACAATTAAAGAATTACTTATGAAGTCTACCACTTTTTTCTACTCCAAAATTATAAGAACCATTATAAAACTACATAATTTTTTTGTAGGTAACCTTGAAGTTTATTTTGGTTGAGATGGAAGCTAATATTTAAAAACCACTATATTATGTGAGTAAAAGATTACTAAGCCCTTAGTTGAAGTATCTAAAACTAGAAAAGGTACCTTATGCACTGCTCATTAGCATAAGAAAGTTAAGGTGTTATTATAAGGCCCACTTTAGTTAGATATGTATAGATCACCCATCAAGACATGTATAGTATAAATAAGATGTATCAGGACGGCTAGTGAGGTGGTCAATTGAACTAAGAAATTTCAACATCATGTCTATCTTGAAGAACTCCTTCAAATCTCAAGTCATTACGAACTTTATACTTAATATGGAAACATCAGTTGAAGGAGAGGAAGAAACCAATAGAAATGGAAGTTAGTATAGACATTATATGTAAATAGAGCTATAAGAGAGATGGATAGTGGCACATGAGTATATATGAAAGGACTAATACACTTAGTAAGATAATAAGTAGTCCAAAACAAGTTTAAAATATCAAACAACGAGGCATAATATGAGGTATTGCTCTTTTGGAGTGAAGTTAATCTATGAGCTTAAGGTTTAATCTATAACAATAAAATCAAATCCGTAGCTTATGGTGAACAAACTCAATGACATATATGAAGTAAAGTAAGAAAACCTAACAAAGGATAAAGAAAATTAAGGCAAATTATGGAACATGTACAAGCAAATATTAAACTGATACCCTAGTAAAAACTCACAAGGCATACCACCTATCTAAATTCAGAGTTTATAGTGTCCAATACCTCATAAAGTGTTTCATAAAGATCAAATAAAGATAATCAACATCAAAATAAATAAGTGGACACAATAGTTGAAAATAAAGAAAATTAATCACACCCAATCAAGAGATATATAATAAAAGGGGATTTACCAAAGATTAAAGACAAAAAAAAAAGTATGTCACATGCACCAATTTATTTAATAGTGAATGGACAATTATTTGAAGATCTTACACCTTATCATACTTAAGGTGTGTGTCAAAATCACAAATACAAAATATCATTAATGAAAATCACAAATGTGAATGCACAACACATTAAAAGGGATCTACACTTGCTCAAAGGATCCTTAGGCAAGGGTATTTTTAGCTAATAATCAAACAAGATGCAAATAATTTCATTAAAAATGTGATAGGTCTAAGAAGCATTCCAACTAACAATACACACCAATAGTAAACTATACAACTATACTTAGTGTAATTTTATTCATATGATGAGAAATAGATATCCTGCGTCCATTCCTCCTTCCTCTAATGTCAAGTAACTGAACTTTATAATAATATCGAACCCATTATTATAATCTTATACAGAATCACAAATTCTCAACAAAATACCTCATCAACAGTCTTATGAAATCTTTTCATACTGACATTCTAGAACCAAAACATGGGACAAACTGCATTAGGCCAAAACACAACTTAGACACTCAACAGAAAACAATAGGCAAGCAGTGGTTAAACCAGAACTGCCTAAACTTGCTATAATACCAAAAGATGTAACACCCAAATACTCCCTGGGAGGATACATGGATGCTACCCAAGACAGAACAAACAAAACCAACCTCACACTGACATTCATCTTATTTAGAATCTCAAACACACACATGTATTACATATCGTAATCTCAGAACAAAAATCCAAAGAATATTTACAAGCCCAAACAAACGAAACAAAATACATTATCGAGCAGTATAAAAACAGACTCCTTTGGCCAATGCAGTTGACTTGTCCCAGTCTTTAATCTCTTCGCTCTGAACCTACACGGGGCAAATCCACCGTGCTAAGCATATAGCTTAGTGAGTAA
>JAOSBP010000004.1:10621295-10634056 GCA_027563825.1 Erythroxylum mucronatum | reverse complement strand
GAACCTGAAAATAGGTTAACCGATCCTATAGGTTCTTTAGGTTCAGGTTCAGGTTCAGGTTCGTGAAATTGCCGAACTTGACATTCAGGTTCAGGTTCAGGTTATTTATGAACGGGTCAGGTTACCCTACCATGAACACCTCTAACCGTACCTAATAAATATGTTAAGAAGACCAAAATTAAAATAGAATTATGCATATAACTATGGGCCTATAATTTCATATTTGACTCATTTATGAAAAAACAAAAATTAGTTATAACCCGCGTAGGAAAATTCTAACATTCTTTCATTTAGAAAAGGCTAAATAGAATTTAATAATTTCTTTGAAATTTTTTAAAAATGAATCAATTGTGTTAAATAAAAATTTTACCAATTTTGTTCCCAAAGTTTTTTTAAATCTTAGTATAAAGAACTCAATTCGATGAACCATCCATATTGGAAAATGATAGTTAATATGTTGTTATCAATATATAACTCCCTATAATCATAAGCATATATAACTTACTAATTGAACTCTCTAGTATGGTACTAGTGTACTGTGAATTGCATCTATAACTTAGAAAATCATAAAGCAAGCATAACCATATCATTATAGTCTCAAACTCATACGCGGTCTCAAACCCATGATCTTTAAATAAGACCATCAACTTATATAGAGATTAAATGCCAAAAGATGGCTTGCTTTTTAAAGATTCATTGATCATAAAATCTCATCCATTAAGTAAACCATACACTTCCATAAAGAAACTATAGCTCATATTAAGATAAAAACAATAATATGTGCACATATACAATAAGATAACAATATATATGTATTTCAAACATCATAGTACAATAAACAAGTGTAAACAATAAAACTTTATTAATATTAAATATTGTAAAAATGTAACATAACAATCACAAACTCTCATTACATCAAAACATCATAAAATAACATATAATAGTCATATTGCCTATATATCTATGAAAATATATAGGTGTAAACTCTTCTATTAATGGATCAGCTCACATGTTTGTTGTGATAGTGCATTTAGAAAATATACCACCATCATAAACCCATTCTTAAATCTTAAAGTCATAATATCAACATACTTGGCACCATTAGTGGTCTTTATATTCTTGTAAAAGAATACATCAGATTAGTTATAATGGTGAATCTTGATAGGCGTAAAAACCAAATCAATAATCTTAAACCCTCTAACGTTCTTTAGTCACTTGATATCTTACATGCTGCTAAACCAATATATAATATTTGGTCTTAGGTACATAACGTAACACTTTTTCTACTACAACCTAGAGCTAATGACCATAGTTTTCCAAATACTACTAAAAATATAACTATAAAGGTAATGATAAGTCTAGTGCCTACCTTTGAATATGTTAGGGTCCTGATTCTACTACTATAAGGAATAGAACTCATCCTCACCTTCTCTAAATCATTTTAGGGATATTGGTCCTTAATAAACTTATCACTTTTGATTATATAAAATATACCAGGCCTACAATCGAACAGGATAAACCACTTTAGCACTATATCCATATAAGCCTTTTGAGCTAAGGCTAAAACCTTCTTAGATTTGTTCGTAGGATCTACATTCTAGGAACAAATTGTGTTTTTTTAAGATCTTTTATGTTAAAGTTATTTGAAAGCATCAAATTGTGTCTCTCTAAGATCTTTTATGTTAAAGTTCTTTGAAAGCATCTTTTTTCATATTTTATAACATGCTTAAATCATTAATGGCAAGTAAAATGTCATCTATATATAGGACCATAAATATAAACTTAACCCTATTGAATTTGGAGTATATATAAGATTTAAGTATACTCCTCTAAAACTAAAATAACTAATAAATGCATATTTGACTATATTTATACACCCATATTTGATAGATTTTGGTTGATATTTTGTAGTTTTATTGTATACTTGATATTTAATTAGCTTCAAGTTCATTTATAAGTAATAATTGTCTTCATAGACCAAAAGGATTAGAATCTGGATGAAAACGTGACATAAAACAAAAATTTGAAGCAAAGTAGAGATATACAGCCGTCTCTGAGCCCGTGTACGTCTCACAGCCCATATATCTTCCAGAACCTTAAAATTTACTATAAAAAGATGTGAGCAGAGGCCAATTAAGGAGAGAAGACTTTTGGAGTTGATTCCAAACATGAAGAACATTCAGAAGGGATGATATTGATCCAAAGATGTGGAGAATGCGAAGAAATTATCAAAAAACTCCAATAAATTACAATATCAAACCTCAAACTTGCATGAACATCTAATAGAAAAAAGAAGGGAGATTTAGAATTATGATTTATTTATTTTCTGTTCATTTTTTTCATGTTTATCTTTGATTTCTTTTTTTTATATGTGTAACTAAATGCTTTTTAGTGTTTAGTAACTAAATGCTTTTTAGTGTTTAGGTGTGATGATCCCTAGTTTATGCTATAATATATTTTGATTCTTTTATTTAATGAAATTGTTTTGATTGATCTATTATGATTCAATTATGTATTTATATATATTCTAATAGATCTGGAATATTAATACACAATACGATTTCATAATATAATGATTGAGAAATCCTATGTATGAGTAGATTTACAATAATTCAAAGGAGTTGATTGTAAACCTAGAGATAGGTCAACATAAATCCTCTTGATTAGGTTCAAACCTAATAACAGAATTCACAAATCGATAAAGCAATCCTAAAAACTTCAACCTAAATATTTTCAATAATAAACCTATGGATTAGTTGTTAGTAGTCTCAAGAGAGTAATTAACATAAGATAGATGGTCCAATAGTCAATAAAATAATTGCATGATAAAAGGATAATTATCTAATGGTTTTAGGGGGATTCATTACAGAAACACTAATCCTTGATATTGATTGTTTTTTAAGTAACTTCCTTTATTTCTATGTTCATTATTGTTTCCCACTTTATTTTAAATTTTTAAGTATTATTTTTAATAAAAAAACTAAAATCTAATTCGTAAGCTAGATAATAGAAGAAAGGTAATTACTAGTAATCATTGTCTTTGTGAGATCAACCCGTACTTATCTGTGCTAGCTACATTTACACCGTATACTTACAGTTAATTCAATATTGACAAATTAAAATTAGTCAATTAAGTTTTTAACATTATTGTCGAGGACAATGGTATTAGGAAACCCTTAATTTTGTTACTCTAGGTCATTTTATTTTACTCTGCTTTATTCTTGTTTCTATTTTACGTCATTTTATTTGTTTAATTTGTTTAATTTTATTCTTTTTTGTAGAATTGGACTCTTGGTTAGTTTATGACCCGGAGCACATCTGAGAGCCTAACAAACATAGATCCGAAGATCGAAATAACAGCACGTCAGAATCTTTGAAGGATGCAACTACGTTAGTTTGAACTAGATCATCAAATAAAAGACACGGTGGTCAAGTAGATATAGAACAATCACACAAAATGGCTGACTAACCATAAACTATGTTTGACTATGTTAGGCCAAACTTAACTGGTATAGAGTCCAGCATCATAAGACCCACTATCCAGGCAAACAACTTTGAGATCAAGTCAATCATCATCTAGATGGTGCAACAGTTAGTCCAATTCGATGGAATCAGAGATGAGGACTCCAATGTGCACATCTCTAACTTTTTAAAGATCTGCGATACTTTTAAGATAAATAGAGTTAAGGATGATGTCATCAGACTGTGTCTATTCCCATTCTCATTAAACGGGATGGCCAAACAATGGTTAAACTCCATGCCACGTTCTTTTTTGTTACTTAGCAATAAGTGGCGGAGAAATTTTTATTGAAGTTTGTTTCCACCTGCTAAGATCGTAAAACTGAGGAATGACATCTCCTCATACTCCCAAGTTGAAGGTGAATCTTTATATGATACATAAGAGAGATTTAAGAAGATGTTGGGAAGATACCCACACAATGGACTACCACTGTGGATACAAATCCATATATTCTATAATGGGCAGAGTTAAAGAACTAGGCAGTCTTTGGATGCAGTAGTTAGGGGAACATTATACAATAAGAAACTCGAGGTGGCCCAAGACTTAATAGAAGATATGACCATAGCAATTATCAAGGAACTAATAGGCCAGCAGAACTATATGAATTCAACGCAGTGGTGTAGCTGGCGAGTCAAATGGAGGCCTTGAGCAAGAAAATAGACAAACTTACAATGGCACCACAAGGTCGAGTGATGTAATGCGAGGTGTGCGAGCTAGAGCACCAGGGATAAGATTGTCAATCAGCTTAGCTAAAACATGTGGACTATTTGAGGAATGCTTATAGACACCAAAATAACCCATATAGTAACACTTAAAATCCTGAGTGGAGGAATCACCCCAACTGTTCATAGGGAAATCAGTTATACGAACGAAAAAACCATCCACTCGGATTTCATCAACAAACGTCGCAGCCTAAGAAGCCTGGTATCGAAGAGTTGCTAATGGATTCCATTTAGAAATTGAAAGTGAAACATTAGTAAAATGATGCATCCATATACAACTTGGAGATTAGAATCAACCAACTAGCAAAGATTGTGGCAGAAAGACCAAAAGGGAGTTTGTTGAGCTCGATAAAAAAAATCCCAAGGAAAGAATAATGACAATCACCCAAACTAGTTAGAGAAAACTCCAAAATGAGAAGAAGGTGACTATTGACAGCCACTTGAAGACTAAAGGTGGATGACGACCAGAGAGAGTTAAGGAATATTGACCTAGAATTCCATATGCTGCTAGAGTAAAGAGAAATATGTTGGAAGCGGAGTTAGATAGATTCATTGAACTTTTATAACAATTTAAGAATGACTTACCCTTTGTTGAATCTCTTTTGCCGTTGCCAAAGAGCACAAAAACTTTGAAAAAGCAACTATTAAACAAGGAGGAATCAAAGAAGTTGGAGACTACCATGCTGAGCAAAGAGAACTCCAAGAAGAAAATTAGACTACTGGAGAAACAAATAGATCTAGGGAGTTTTTATGTTCATTGCACTATTGGTAGTTTAAAAGTAGATAAGGCTTTTGCTGACCTAAGGGCTAGCATAAATGTGATGCCTTTTTCTCTGTTTAAAAAAATGGGAATAGGAGAACTTGAACCAACTGGGATATGTGTGTAGTTAGCTGATAGATCAGTAACATATTATAAAGGGGATTATAGAAGATTTACCTATTCAAGTTGATAAGTTTATATTCCCTGCTAATTTTTTGATTCTTAATATAGAGGAGGATACGAAAGTACCTATAGTCCTCAGTAAACCCTTTTTAGTGACTGTGAAGTCAATTATAAATGCTGACAAAGGTAAGTTAACATTAAGGGTAGGGGATAAAAAGATTATTTTTAGAGTTTCTAATGTCACAAATTATGCTCTTGAATTTATAGATGTAATTGGAGATAATAAGTCCATTTAAGATGTTTTGTAGGATTCTATAGTCAAAGGTATGTTGGAACCATCGTAAATTCAAGGGAATAAGTTGAAAGAGAAGTGTGATGTTAAGCATCCATAGGTAGCCTACTTACAGGTTATGGAACCCACAATAAGGCTACTACAACGTCCTAATTTATATAAGTCACTCTGAGTTTAAAAGGCACGTCGAGCTAATGATATTAAACAAGCGCTACATAGGAGGCAACTCATGAATTAGTTATTTTAATTTCGTATTGTTTTACTCTTGCTTTCATGATAATGTAGGATTTCAATTGAGTTTGTTTGTGTTTTAGGATAGGAAATCAGCCTTCTCATGAGAATATGCATAATTGATGTATAGGATATGTATGTTGATGAGCATCTAATTTTAAAGTCACACATGTTTACAGAGGATTACACGCTTTTTAGACACACTGGTGTAGTTTTATGCATTTTAATACATGCCTATGTACCAAATCGTGTAAACTCACAAAAAGCTATAATTTAATGACATACACAGTTTGATACAGGTGTATCACATGTATCAAACTGTGTACGTCTGTGATACACCTTCAAAAACCCTAGCTCCTTCGGATTTCTCACTTTCTCTCTTACTCTCTTAACCCACATCATCGCCTCTTATTTTCCCTTTCAAAAATTTTACATTTTTCAACCAATCTAATGACACCCAAGTAAGTATTCCTTTCAATTTCACTTGTTTAAACATGTTTAATCGGGTGTTTTGCTTTATTTTTGTAAATTTTGCTACAAAAATGCAAGAATTGTAGATTTGGGATTTTGAGTAAATTTTTGTAATTTTATGCTTGATTGTGGTATAATAGTTGAATTGAAGTCTTAAACAATTGATTTTATAAGTCAGCTTGTTTAATTTCATATGAGGTGTTAAAATTTAACTTTAATTGTGTAATTGTGCGATTTTTGCTCACTAAGTGTTTAATTGTGATATTTTTGTGTTAATTTAGGTTAATTAGTTGTTTTTGACCTTAGTTGACATTGGGTTTGTCATTAATTACATGTTATTTTGCTTTCAACATGAATAAAATGTTAATTTCATCAATTTTGTGTAATTATGAAATTAGGACTGTTGATTTTAGAATTAGGGTAAAAATCCATAATTTAACAACTAGGTTAGCTTAATTTGTTAATTACAATATTTCCAATTCTAATTTTGAGAACTAATTAGTCTATTAGTTAATTTTTTGACCAAATTTATTTTATTTAATTGTTTATTTATTGTGTTAATATACTAATTACTTCTATGTGTTTAATTTTGCATTGTAAATTTGTTTTCACAATTAATAATTTAGTGAGCATAATAAACTTTAAGTACGAAAAAAGTGTATTACTGTAAATTATTTGCAAATTTTCTCACACTTATTCTAAAGTTTTAGGTGCAAAGACTAGACCATGGCGTGAGAAGGAAGTTTCGCGCTTGTTTCTAGAGACCCGAGGGGAGCTTACACCATGCATCAACCAAAACTAACCCCGATGTTGCTTTTCAATGCTGCAACACATAAACGATGCAGATTTTGTCAGAACAAGGGGAGTACTCGGACTTGAGGATAGATTTTCACTATTGGATGTCCTCCCGACAGTTCTAAAACATGATCAGCGATGATAGTAACTACCACTCAAGTTGGTCTAAAGCCTCTTCACTACGACTCCTGAAGCTCTGATACATACACAAAGTCCTGAGATACACTTTGAACGGCTAAGGGGGTAATCACGACGTAGTAGGAAACTTGTATATATATTATACCATTATTTCTGGATCATGAGCAAGAGGACGCCCATTTGTTAGTCGTTAAAGCGAAGATAGGAAGATCGGCACCATCTGTGTCGGTCCTTATGTGACCTGACTAGCAAGAAAGATTGGCTTATTTGATCAATTGCCACGGGTACGGCGGGTTAACACCGTGGCAGCACTCAACATCGATATCATGATACATATACGAATGGTCAGCCAACGTCGAAGACCCACAATTAACATATACAGATTCATTAGGGAACCTAGGGTTAGCAACGGAGGGTAGAGATAGAGGATAACAACATATAGAAGAGAAGTCATCGTAACCACAGCCACCACGACCTGAGACGAGAGATGAAGCACCAAAGTCAAATATTCTAAAAGGTCTTAGAGCTAGGATGCAAAACCCAGCTCAGCTAAAGATAGTAATATTAGAGAGATGGGTGGCCCAGTTTTTTAAAAATTAAAAGACTATTTTATGACAATAGGCGGAGCTTATTGAGTAGGTAGGATGGCTCAAGGCTGCGGTTGAGCGACTAGGAAGGCTTGAGCTTACAGTCGGACGGATGAGAGAGTTGATGTTATCAATGGCGAGCCATCTAGGCATCAATTTCTAGCCTTTATCATCTAGCAAGGTTACTTCCTCAGTATCCCCTCCATCGATACCAGATCATCCATTCGAGGACCCTCCTTTGTTGGACCAGTCTGGAACACATTAGGGGGGAGAGGCTTGATTTTTGTTTATTCTTTCTTTTTCTTTATTAATTGCGTATTTCTTATTATCTTATCTTTAACATTATAGTTAATGATCTTTCTATTTCTTAATTATATTTGTTAATTTTATTTTCTTTTTATGTTTTTATCCCTTTTTCATTTATGTTTTAAAAGGATGTAGTCTACTATTGGATGGATCAGAATCAAAAAATCGTCTATGTAACATCCTATTTCCATACTAAGGGTTAGAACCCTAAATTTTTGTAACTGCGAAATAGCAATGAGAGATTAGAAAAATGCATTTCATACTCATGTATAATGTTAGCATATACACATATAAACTTGAATTTTGCACACATTATGATGATTTGTTCATGCACTCATTTGAATTTTTTCTAAGTATAAATAATTGTTTTAATGTGATTATGATATGGATAGTGAATCTTTTTCCTTAAAAATTGATTTAGAATTTTTGATGAAATTTGAGAATTTTCTAGAATTAAGGGTATTTTTGGACTGGGAAAGACAATTGATGAATAGTAGCAAAAATAAGTGTCAGATGGTAGTACAAATTTTGATGAATGACATTAGGAATTAATGACATATGTAATTGAAAATTGAGAGACAATTGAATTAGAAATTGGAGATAAATGGATTGGTTATTAATGAGGACCCATTAAAAACCACAAGGTGGTGACATGTGGCAAGTGACAAGTGTCACTTGCCATGCCACACACCTCACTCTCGTAACTTACCCTTACAAGACTAATATTCATTTGTTTCTCACCTTTGGCTAAATGCTCTCTTTTCTTCTCTTCTTCATTTCGTTCTTCATTCTTCTTCTCCATCTCACGACATTTTCTCACCCTCCTCATCACGTTGAGTTTGCTCAATCCCTTCACCTTGTTTCTTTAAGAATATGTTATCTCCTTCATCATGTCATAAGAAAAACCTTATCTCTCCCTCATAAATGATGATGATCGAATGATACCGGAGAAGCTAGGATTAAGTGTTATTTGAAGATCTTGAGGTAAAAGAAGTAAGTATAAAGCATTACTCTCCTTTATTTGTTGAATAAAACATATTTTGATGATAGTTAAGAGTTAAATGATCATAAAATAAGGATGGTTACATGTTAAACGTGAATGAGAAATGTGGGTAAATTCAGGTCTTGATTTTATATATATGATGATCAATATTTCATAAGATGTTGAGATTATTTGGGTTAGAATGATCATTAAAGATGGTGTAGGAAAAAGTGCAGAAAATTTTGATAGATAATGTGTTTTATGTTTTATTTTTAGTGTTCATGATCAATCATGGACTATAATTTGTTTATGGATGATATTGAGCTTAAATGGAGTTAGGAATGAATAGGAAATAATGAGGACATAAGCTAGAAATGATAGACTAAGCAAAATAGATGAACTAGGATGAAAATGATGATGAAGTGTGCTGGAATACGCTAGATGGAGTATTTTCACTCAACATGCATATATATTTTAGCCATATCTTGATCTGTAAATATCCAAACGGGATTATTTTAAGTTTATATTAAACTAGAGACAAATTTATATATTTTTCATGAAGGAATCGAATTTTAATTCTGTCTCTAAGATTTTGAAAATTTGTCTTGAAATTAAGTACAGTGTGCTGTCGAGGTTTGGGAATAGTTTGTAGTATTTTAGGTATAACATTCAGAATATTGAACCAAACTGCATGAAATTAGTGTCGTTAGAAACTTAATACATATGGTTATAAGAATGTATTACCTAAATACTTCGTTTTCCTTGCCAAAATGCCCATGAAAAATTATTCTGAAAATTTGTTTTGAAAACAAAAGCTGGAATGATGCTTGAATATGGGAGGAACATCATTGATAGAGAGGAACATCAGGGAGTTGCACAATCGTGACAGAGAGGAAACATCATGAGGTTGCACAGTCATGCACAAGCACAATCGTGACAGAGAAGGTGCACTGTTGTTTGACAACTTTCAACACCCTTTACTTTTCTAACCATAACTCCTTCTCCGGACCTCCAATTAACTTGAAATTTGAACCTCAAGCTCCTCACACATTTTCATTCCTCTCCACCAAATTTCATTGTCATATGAATTCTCTAGGAAATGATTGATGAACTTAGGAAGATCAAGTTTCGCAAGATATGATATATGAATGTATCTCAATTCGGAAGTTATGAGTTGTTAATGATATAAAAGCGTTCTTAGAAATGCTAATATGATTGTAAGGAGATGAGTAATGTGTATCAAGTAAGAATGAAGGAGAGTTTGGATATTGTGTGATCATATAATGTTAGAATAACATTGGTGAATGATTGATTGATGATATTATAATAATCAAGTGTATTAAGCTATGAACCTTAGTGTATGACTGAATGATGAACTTAGAATAACCAAGTATTCTTGAGGTGTAAATCTAAGAATAAGCTAGACATATACAAATGATAAGGTTTGAATGATCAAGAGACGTGATTAAGGAAACATACCTAGAAAAGTCAAATCGAGCATGCATTATACATTACACTTATACATATGTGTACAATTGAATGTTTATGTGATTGTGCAATTAATAATGTGTATGCAATATGTGTATTGCATAATGTTGATATACAGGAATGAACGTCCACATTCAGATGTTTCTGGATCAAGGAATTAAATGCTAATCTGGAGCGTACTGTGAGTCGACCTAGAAAGTCTCACTTTCATTGTTTATTCTGTTTTAAATTTATGTATTCAATTACTACTGAATGTGAATGTGATTGAGACAATTCTAGACATTAATAATCTGAGGAGTTTGATAAATGTGAGAACATAGGAAGTGCCTCATTGAATGTGAATGTGAATGTGAATGAAATAAGTGATTCTCAACATTTTTGTTGAAAGTTAGACATCGATCCGATGATAAATGTGAATGTGAAACTGAAATCAAGTGATTTATTAAATATATTTGAATATGATGCATTTCATTACATGAATGTATGAACAAATAAAAGGCTGTTGTGACCCCAGTAGCACCAAAAAAGAGCTTAAAGCTCAAAAAGTGATTAAGAGCCAAAGGCTCACTATGTAAAATGATGCTTGTATCCCCAACAAATAAGGGACAGTTATTAATAAGCTCGGTATCCACAAGGAATAAATGACAGTTACAGGTACTCGGTCACAATAATAACAATTGTAAGTGAGTCTCATGAGCATTGCATATGTAATTGATATATATGTTTTAAATGATCAAAATGAATTGTTTGACTGCTTTGAATGTGAAATGTGGAATAAGGACCAAAGTGTTATGTGATGCTATATGAATATTGGTGAAATGATGTGTATTATATGATGACATGAAGTGTATGTGAAATTGAAGTATGAACTATTATGTTATGTGATGGCTGCGCTCACTGAGCTCGCAAAACTCACCCCAAATTTGCAACATTATTTTTCAGGCTTAGAGGAGATATCTAGTTAGACAAACTGGAGTCTAACCACTGCATTCAGATAAAAGATAGAGGTCAGGGTCAGCTCGCATCTGCATAGATTTTTCTATTATTTTTGTATTAAAGAATGTATTTCGTAATTATTATACCACATGTATCTGAATACTTATTTTTTGTAATGACTTTCCAATTTGGAAATGTTCATAAATGAGATTGATCAATGAGTGTAATAATAATTGTGATTATGACATTTATAAAAAAAATGGGCTCAATTTGATTAGTGATTTTATGTAATATACGTGTGATATTTGAAAATTTTGTAATAAGTTCGATTGTTTGACCATCCTAGCGCACCACCCTTGTAGATTGTATTTCTGAATACCGTTTGTATGTTCAGGGATATGCACTCTGAGAGTGGAGTGCTACAATCTTACTAAGGAAAGTATCATTTAACCTTCTCTCTTATATATGCTGACATTGTGTAAATTAAGGGTAATGTACAACTTTAAGTGTGGGGAAGGGGATAGCAATTTTAATGATTTTCTTAAGCTTATTATAATCTTAATTATTAATTTTATGAACTGATATCCTAACTTAACTGAAATTTGTCCATCATTACTTGACTTCATTATTGAATATTGATTTGAAATAGTATGTAAATAGATGATAGTTAGAACAAAATTGCTTTTTATATGATATTGCATACTATTTACACACATATAACCTATCTTTTTCATGAGCTTTTAAGCCTAAGAGCGAAAATTTCAAAAAAAAAATAGCTCTTTTATTTCTTTCATGTATGTTATCACATATAGTTGAATGATTCTAAAACATGCTTTTATTATGTATATTGAGGCCACATTTGTTAAATTAAAAGCATTGAAATGATGAAGGCACTTAGATTCAACAATTTGTTTTAGCCAATTTATTTGATAATTATCTTACCCATAAATTATCCTTTAGGAGTAACTAAGTTAAACCTTAGCCTTTTTCCTTGCTGAAACCCACATTATTAATCTTATCCTTTTTTTTAACGTCCCTTAATTGTTTTGAACCTTAAAGGCTATTTACATTATTTGCTTGTTTAAAACTTGAAATTTGGAAAGGTCCAATATCTCTTTAATTATGGTACATAATGAATGCTCAAAAATATTATTCAAAATAATAATTAAAAAAGAGCATAGAAAAATTATGGTTAAAAATATATGGAAACGTTAGATTTATAATGAAAGGACCTATGAACAGAGGAGCAAGTTTCTTGTAAAGTTTATTTTGTAATTTCCTTCAAATCAATGCTTTTTGTTATCCTAGTCACACCTTACCTAAGCCCTATCTATTGGGCCCCGAACCTTTCTTGAAAATTAGGACTATTAAATGAGAAGTTGTTCATGATTATTCATGTATAAAGAAAGG
>JAOSBP010000004.1:10569412-10591153 GCA_027563825.1 Erythroxylum mucronatum | reverse complement strand
ACATTTAGTTTAGTTATTCAGTATAAAAGACAACTTATTAACAATAAGGTAAGAACTAAATTTAGAGAAGAAAATAGCATGACGAGAGGCTTAATAAGAGAAAATATTAATATATGTTATAAGAAGCATAGTTTTCATGTAACTTTTAGTTTAAACAGAGATAGAGAGATATTAGGAATGTAAATCAAACAAGTTGTTCAATTTTTTATGAACCAAAATCCTATGATGGAGTGTTAAAAATTGGGAATGATACAAATACAATGCCTTCTAAGGTTTCTTTAAAGAAGGAACAATATATACAACTAATAAATTTTGATGTAGTCTAAATCTCTAACTATGTGACTTGCACCTTGGAATGAGAAATATTAAAGTAGCGAATTCACTCCACACCACCTAGTACTACCATTGCACTTACAAGTACATTCAACGAAACAAAGAAGCAACAAAAGGAAGTCGGAGCATGTCATTGTATATATATAAAAAAGGGAATTGTCATAAGGCGATTGGTGACTAGTGAGAAAGGACGGGGAAGATTGATGAAAAGTGATAATTTTTACTAGCTTTGGTTCTGTAAGGGATTTGAGTTTTGTTGATGTGAATAGGTTAGGTTAATTAACTAGTTTAGTTACTAAATTTAATAGATTATTTGGTTAAGTTAATTTGTTAGGTTAATAAATTTTAAGGTTAACTCTGATAAGTTAATAGGTTAATTAGTTAAATTAATTTCTTACGTTAACAAAAATATGGGTTGAATACTAATAGTCGGTCCTACATTTAAAAATATAAATATAATTTTAAATCTTATAATTTAAATGTGCTGGCCCTATTACTTAAATATTAAAATATTATAAAAGTGTCAAGTTATCACTGATGTGACAAAAAATTGACAATATCACATTACCCTAAATTCCTCAATTAATTTAAAATTGAACTAATGTTGGTCAAATCCTAGCATTTAATTTGTATAGGAAAGGAGCAACCAATCGTATAATGACATAGGCAGTAGTTTCCGTGACTCTTTCACTGCTTCTTGTCAATATTCCCTGCCGCACACTTGCCCCTGTTTTGATCTCTTTTGGAAAAGAACATTACATATATACTACGAACAAGCAATGTGCAATGAATAGTTATAGCCATATAGGACACAAAATGAGGCAAAGTATTATATATATAAAATACTCAAACCCAACCCAAGGAGATCATCTCTCGTTTCTGTTGGTAGCTGTAAGAGACAATTGCCCTTTGGAAAGAGCTTACCACCAAAAAATAAAGCGTTGAAGTGAAGAAAATGATCTTTTAAGTTGGTGGATGGATTTCTATGCTTAAACGTTATTGTCTGTGTACAATCACAACGGCAGAAACCAAGTTAAAAGTTAGGAATCCATGGCAGAACCCACCCACGCTTCCTTCCTTATCTCATCTCATGGGTGGTCCCAACGACAGTTAACTTCAACACATGTTGAGCCCCACTCCCAACTTGCACTCACCACAAGAGAATATGGAGGCCCAACAAAAGCCTTTTTGGCTTTTAAGCCGCTTCTTCTTCCCTGCCAGACGCATGCAGCAGATAAGGTACTACTCGGTGATAACAACACGCGTGACTTCCACGCTAGTAATCTTCAAGCCAATTCATTCAGCAATTCTTACCAAGATGGGACACCTGTTTGGTGCGGAACCTTGTCAAGCCTAGAGAGCCAGAGGATCATCATATGAACGACAGGAATCAGGATGAGCTGAAAAACTCGAGCTTAAAATTGACTTGATGAATATACATCCATTCCACAACGCAGGCCTTTCACCACTACATTGAACGTGACTCTAGTACTTCAATTCAGAAAGTTGGGTAGGGCATGTGCTTAGGATTGAAGGCACATTCCTACCACAAACTGCGGAGGGCTTCTGAGGATTCCCAGCAAAAGAGTTATCACTCTGTTGTGACTGCAGTTGAGTAATTGAAGGATTAACCTTAGCGCTTGTTAAATTTGTTCTTTAAGTCGCTATTAAGTTGCGACCTAACGAAAACAGTCGGAGACAGATTAAATTACCTTGGGAATTTGATGCACATGTGTTGCCAATGTTGACTTCGAATTTTCTCCAAAGGATATCTGGCTGTGTCCTTGTGGAACCCGCCCTTGCTGCTGAGGAATACTCTTGGATGACATGCGAGTAACGGAGGGTTGAGAGACTGGCGTCCTTGATGCACTTTTCCATTGAGTGTTCCATGGCGCCATAGTTTGTGAGAAAAGAGAAGAATTGTTTGCATACTTGCCTCCATTTGTCGATGAAGACAAGCAGGCAGATGTCACTGATTTATTTTGTTGTTGAAGTTGTTGATGCATATGCTGCCTCTGAAGCTGAACTAGGTGCTGCTGCTGGGAATTTGAAGAGTTAGCAACAGCTGGAGCATTTGCAATAGAGGTGACGGAAACGGAAGGCCAATGTCCAGTCAAAGGCGAGGGCACAAAGTTAAGAGTTCTAGCTGAATTATCAAAAACAAGTGTCTGCACAGCATTTGATGATGACTTGCCCAGCGTTGCCTTTTTCACATCGTCAGGTTTCGATGAAATGCCTCCAGACTTACCGTCAGAAAGCTGGCGACTCTTCTTTTGGATGGTTTGAGGAGCAGAAAGAACTTGATATCCCTGTTGTGTCAAGTCTGGGAGGCCTTGTAGAATTACTGAGTTGTGTGCCATGGATGAAAAGTTGAGATTTGAAGCAGTGTAACTCCCATCAAAAGAAGCAAATGGCATGGCATAAGCCGGAGATGGGATAAGCTCTACTCCACCCTTCAGATTCTTCTCCTGCGACTGTTGCTTCTCACCATGACTGCTGACGGCACCACCAAAACTAGTAGAAGGTATCAAGCCAAAGTTTGGCTGAGGAGGGACTGAGAAGTTCTGGCCATGAGTACTTTTTTGAGAATGACAGGCTCGGGTATCATTGCTTCTTGGGGTACTCTCTCCACTCACCTCAGCTTCAAGCTTCCGCAATTGATGGGAAGGTGCTTGCTGCTTCTGTGGTTGCTGTGGATGTGCACTTGAGTTCGAAACATTTTTACTATTGACATGTGATCCATGAGTCTGATGATGTTGTGGTTGTTTGGGGGTAGATGATGAACCAGTTGATGTGCTAGCATTTTGATGAACTGGTTGGATCAAAGATTGAGAAGATGGATGTCGCTGTTGAATTTGGGAGGGATGTAACATCTGTGATGGGAAGAAGGAACTATAGACTGGCATTGGTTGGGCAGGGTTTACACCACTAAATGCTGGTGTGTTTCCAATGGGTGTAGAAATAGGGAATGGACAACCATTGCTAGGTAATATTGTCACATATGGAGCTTCATTAACAGCCAAATTTGAGTGATTAAAGCTCGTTGCTGTGGCTACTGCAGGCAGTCCAGAAGAGTTTGTCACAACTCCAGCTATCGCATTACTAGAAGGGACCACATTGTTCGTTGAGGCAGCAGATACTGATGGCCTTCCTTGATTTGCTATTGCTGGAAGGGAAGGTTGATGCTGGCTCAGGGGAAAGACGAAAGCAGGACCAGGCTACATTCAAAAGGGGAAATAAGATTTGTGAGAAACCATCTACAAGAATACAGGCACGTAATTTTTAGACATAATTAACAAACAAAATATTGTTCCTTGAGAAAAAGAAATGCATTCATGTCGATGCATTCACTCAAACAGGCGCACACATGCAGAGAATCACCCATCTAAAGGATTCAAAAGCTGGAGAAGACATAGAACCAACTCAAAAACCTAATGATAGCAATGAGAAGGTCATACCAAAAAGTTACCAGCAACAGCTGGGTTTGGCGGTTGATGAATCACAAGTTGCTTTTTCTGAGATATGTCTATGACATTGACACCATCAGAATTGCTATCTTTCCTAGTTAAAGCTCTATAATTTCCCCCACTCTGCCCCGTCTCCTGGGCAGTGTTTAGACTGACAACTTCTAACCTTCCTTGCAATGGCTTGCCAATTATCATATTTTCAGCAGGAGGCATGCCCTCGAGATTATTTGGTTTGCCAACATACAGAGGAGCAGAACCACCAGTTGCTGGCCAGAAGTGGTTCGTCTTCATACATTGCTGGTGCCAACGAACACTGGAAGCAATATGGTGGTGTGTTGCACACCGCTTTGGTTGAGGTTTAGAGAGAATGAAACGTAGAGGCTGCACATTTAGACAATTTAAAGCCAAATAAGTACACGAGAAATATTTTCAATGTATAGGAGAAAGTTTGCTATGATACCTGGATAGATGTGGATGGTCCATTGGTCCCATCAATGGAGAAAACAGTTTGAAATGGGGGTACGTATCTGCCAATAATCCAAGTTAATTCCCAGTACAAAGTTGTATTTTGAAAGCAGAAAGGAAAAAGAAAGTAAGGGGGATAATATCAAGCTAGATATCTCACTCGAGAGGTGGAAGACCACTTGGACAACCAGCTACAGCAATTGGAAAGGGCATTGAGCTAGATTGAGCTGACAAAAGGAGCACAAAGATTGTATAATATATTATCCTCACGGTGCAGTACTATAAGCCTAAATGATTTCATCTTCGGGTAATAAGTAGAGATATTGCAGTACCAGATGCCTCCAATTTATTAATGATGGCTTTAGGTTGATCTTTGAATATTGACTTAATGCCTTGGTCATTGCTACTCAGATGAGTTGGATTCTCCAATTCAAGCTTTGGTCCGTGCTTTTCAACAATTTTCTTTACTTTCTTCCCTTTCAGCTCCAAGCCCAATACTTCCTTCTTCATCAATGTCTCAACCCTTTCTTGATTCTCAACTATATTTCTAAAGTCCTGCAATGTAAAAAAAGGAACTGAGTGAGTTCAATTCAAGTAAGTTGTCCTGTTGCCTTGCGATGTAACGGCAAATTAGCAAAGCAGTCCCGCTGTGAAGAGGATGTCATAGGAGGAGGCGCCTCATAGAAATGCATTTCTCTTGAGAGCTTTTACAATATACAAAATGGAATTCTAAGTAGAATGTGAAGATCCTCACCATCAGATCTATCTTCAAGTTCTCTTCTCTTTTGCTTTCACCTTCTGACACAGTTACAGCTCTGAGAAATAAAACAAGATAGAGAAGAGTGGGGAAAAGATCAGATACCTATAAAGGATCATCGATGACAAAAAGAGAAAAAGCAGAAGATTCTTTGATGCTCACACTTCTGCCACTGCCGAATCTTGTACAACATCCAATTTAATGCAAGTACCAGATTCCACCTTTGGTAAATTAGATTTTTCTTTAGCAGCAACTTGAGATTTATCAGTCTCCAGATTTGATTTCTTCTCTGACGGCTCCGGTGACCTACACACAGCTTTAGAAGTACCCATATCATCGGAAACCTTACTCAATTCCTCATCGAATCCCCGTGCTTTCTCCAACCTCGGTTCCTGAACTTCCATTCTAACAAGATTTTGACTTTCATCTTTAATTACCGAAGCAATTGAACTATTTTGGACCAGTGGTGAATCATCCTCCATTTTCTGCTTCTTTGAAGCTGTTTAAGGGCAATTTAAGAAAAAAAAGTAAATTACAGAGATGCATTCATCAGACAAAACAACAATAACAAAGACCAAAACTTTATATACCCACCAACACCAAGCACGAGATCGGATTCCAGGCTAGCATATTGTGTACAAAGCGAGGTCATAACAGCGTTTAGAGTGGGTGATGACTTGGGATCAAGAATGACACCAATTTTTGTACTCTTTGTTTCAAGCTTCTCTGGAGCACTATCTGAGTACTCCTCCTTCTTAGAGCTCTGAGATTGCTTCTTCAAACCGTACAAAACCTCTGCAATCTCAAGCTCGATATCATCTTGAAGTGAGCTAGACGATTTTGACACTTTTGGAAGACGAGTCCTAGGCCCACTTGGTTTCTATCAAACAAAAAAAGAGCCAAAATCTCATCAGTTTCTTGAAGTTCTTCGAAATTATATTAATGAAATCCAAAAAAGAAAACACCTAGTAACCAACCGCCTTCTTTCTGCTTGATGAACTGTTAGACGGCATCGGTGATGCCAAAGCGCTCCAATTCGTCTGTGAAGCAGAAGCTCTCTTGTCGCTTTGTTCTTTCCCGAATCCATCGTTCCCTGAAACCCAACTCTCATGCGACCTTTTCACGGAAACTGTTATACAAAAAGAAAATGGAAATTCAAACAAAAAAGAGATGAGATACAAACATCTGTATAACTAACTAAAACCAAGCACTTCCTCTACCTGTGCGAGCCTTTCTCGGCACAACCATTTCATCGGCCACTTTGAGCGGCAGTGCTTGTCTTCCATCTTCAGTCGGCAGCGCTGCGACACTCTTCTGATGGTGGCTGTTGTTTTGAAAAAGCATCTCACAGTCATCTTCATCACTAATGCTCTGTTCCGTGCTCTCTTCTCCTTCTTCTCTCGCAGCTCTTCTTCGCTTGTTCTTGTTCAACGTATCTCGATCTCGTAGCCTCAACGTCTCTTGTAGCTCCACTACATGTCCGTCTTCATCTGCAACAACACGAGCAAAGAAATCGTAACTTGGACAGATAAAAAAGAAAGAAAAAAAGAAGAGCGGTTCTGTGTAAGTGCTTTACCACGAGAGTCTACAAGAGGAGTGGGTCGGTGTTGGCGTTTGTGCAATCCATTAGCAGCGACGAGGCCTGCAACATTTGATTTTCTTCCGTTTCTGTTCCGCTCCATAACTTCGTATCTTCTTCACTCATGAAATATCGTTCAACTCGCGGATACAAGAAAACTACAAATTCCGGGGCGGCGAAAGAGAGCAGCCAGGAGTCAGTTCACCGCAATAGACGGACAGAGAATAATTGGCTTCAAAGTCTGTGAAAGAGCACACAAACATCCAAGGCGAACCTCACCATATAACCAATTGACTCTCTCTCTCTCTCTCTCTCTCTCTTTCTCTCATGTGTTGTGTGTGTGCCTTCTCTTTCCACCTGGTTTTTATGTCCACCGTGTACCTTTTGATCGCCATGCCTATAGTCCCATCTTTACGCTTCTGAGTTCACTCGCTCAGACCGAACCTACAGCAGAGTCCAGACCCACGCTGGACGGCTCTGATTCTGTGATGTGTTTGTCTTTGCTTTTGGATTATGACCTCATCCAACGGCTGTGATTGGCCAGTGCCAACATGGCTCAGTTTTATCTGCGTCGTTCTCCCACGCTGCTTGTCACGCATTAACTCGTGGTCGTGGGTCATTTTGCATCTTAGTTTTGGAGTCCACTTGTCAATAATTTATTCGCCGAATAGGAAAAAGCAAATATCTTCTCTACCCAAAAAGGTACCGGATCCAGTCGGTCGCATCAGAGAATCACGTGAGAGCTTTTAGTCCGAAACAACCGCTCGAGCCGGTTAAATTGGTCCCATGATGTCTGTTGTGGGACCACAATAGTGTAGTGTTAAAGTAAATTGATGTTCTAAAATTAAAGGGTGATAATTGATATAAAAAACTTAAAAGTTTAAAAGATTAAAATAATATTAAATTGTTAAAAATTAAATATAATTAATACAAATATTTTTTATAAAAAATTTAAAATTTAATTAAAATTCATTAAGTTAAAATTAATTATTTATTTTAATTTACAAGAATTTATAAAAATTAATTAGCTAATTAATAAAATTATTAATTTTTAAAAATAAAAATTATTGAAATAAATCAAACTAAAAATAAAATTTAAATTAAAAACTCAAGTTATTTAAAACTTTTTATAATTAAATTGTGGTAGGGTAGAGGAATTAATGGCCGTTCGATAAGAATCCCACGTGCATATCTTCCTGCTTTGATGAACATTATCTTACCTGGCGCTTTCCTACCGCGTGCTTGCTTCGTGCTGCCAAAGGAGGGCTTAATCCAGCCGTTGACGAGATTGAATCGGACGCTCAATGGGCCTCTGGCAGCTGAACTGGAGTCGCCATCACGGGAGGAGCGATTGTGATGGCCCTGCCCTGGTTTGCCGTTCCATTTCCATCGGGGCCCACACAGGCTTCAAACTTTGTTGACGTGGCTGTTACGGCGTCACCATCTTGCCAAGCCGAACGCAAACTCAAACTATCTAGATAATCGATAGAAAAGGCCGGGGAACTACGGAGTGCTGGACTTTGCAATTCACACGTTCAGAAGAGGATATCAATATTCTTTTCCTTTATTTTGAGTTTAAAGAAAAAGCAAAATATAAAATTGCAATCGGGTACAATGCATTTGAGATTGCATGAAAGCCATTAATATATCCTCTCTTTTTTTTCTCTCTTTTGTGATGAGAGAAGTATAGACGTGATTTGAAACCTTGAATTGATCTACCACAGCAAACAAAACATCGCCTCACTTTAATAATTTGGGTGGACTGTAGTTCAAAGAAAAACAAGACAATTAACGCGTGCAAGATAAAAGAATGTCCAAGTCACCAGATACGGTGGGACAGTTAGGGGTAACTCTAAAGTTATGTTTATTTATAAATGAAGTTTGTAATGAAATTTATATGAAATAATTTATAATATAATAAAATATAAATATACATAATGAGAAATTTGTTATTTTGAAGAGATGAAATAGTTTATGATATAATATAGTAAAATTTTGGTTGGAAAATGGATAGAATGAAATGTGATGTATATATAATAATTATAATAAATGACTATTTTATCTTTAATTTTTGCAGTTTTTTATTAAAGTTGAGGGTATTATTGGTATTATAAAAAATTATTAAAGGTATATTAGGTAGTACATATTTATCATTTTATATTTCATCGTAAACTCTCAAATTAGAGTTAGCTTTTTTTTTGTTTCTTACGAAGTGTCCTAGGAGGATCCTAACTATGTGAAGTTCCGGCCTCAAATTTTAATTTTTACAGTTTGAGATAGAATAAGATGTAATATGAAACCTTCTTTTTCTATCCTCTTCCATTACATTCTATTACAAACTGAAACCATCCTCTCAAACAGTAGAATAATATTATATTTTATTACATTATATTACTAACTACCCTACCAAATATAGCCTAAAAGGATAAATAATTTATATTTCTTATTGTATTAATTGAACATATTACAAAAAATATGCTATAATTGAAATTGCTTAAGTATAGTTATAGGGTTTGTATATTTGTATATATTCATTTATTCGCTTTCTAATGAACAGATCAAGACACTCATAACCCTGACGACTTGAGTAAAATTTTATCTTTTTAGTTTATTAATTATTTGAAGGGGGCCTCTGGTTTCTTTTTCGTATCATCTTAATTTTGTCTTCTTATAACGGAGAGCCCTTGTCCGCTTTATATCAGAGTCAGACTCGTACGAATCTCCTCCAATCCATCCTCAGTCATCACATTATGTATTTGTTTGTTATGACTTTTCTTTCTGGTCTACAGTCTAAATTAAAGAAATTGCCTCCCTGGCTTAAAGAAATAGAAAAGAAACCCTTTTGAGTCGTGTTGGATGGCTTTTCGCTTTTGTAGTTTATTCCAGAATTGTTCAAATCAAAGCAAGAGTCTTTCTTCATTACAATTCCTCCACGCTCTGTACTTGTTCTATTACCTTTTAATACTCCCCCTCCGATTAAACAAGTGATTAAAGCATACCTTTATCTTCATTTGTTTTCTGGGGTTTCCAACTCCATAATTATATTTTAAAACGAAAGCCAACCACTCTCTCCCACTTGCCTTGAATCAAATTAAATGGTAGACAATGCGGTATTAAACAAACAAACTTAAGCAAATCCTAATGGCCCAGGATTTTTGGTTCACAGCTTCTGCCTGCCTGCATGTGATTATAAATCTTATGCGTATTGGGATATTTTAATCTCATTTTTCACTTAGGTTAGTTTGATTACATTTTATACTTACCAACAACGAAGACTATAATATATTATAAAGATAGTGGATTAAGACAACCTCACCTCCAGCTACTTTATTTTTATGACTCCAAAACCTAGGATTTAATACTATAATCATTTAGATCCAAGTTGGCTCGGAAGATTTGAAAAATAATTGAATTAGTCAATGTGGTTAGCGTTGCTTGGGTAGGTGTTTCAAGTGAAGGAACTGCGCGTGTCTTGTGGCTTGAGGTATATGATAATTATTTTATTATTATCTTTTTGCGAGTGTTCTCTGGGTATATATAATAGGAGACCTTTATGATATGCTAATTGTTATTTCCTATATGTCGACGTCATCTTGTTTCTGAGATTTTCATATTCAACAATAGCAGATATTAAAACCATACTTTAGACCAATCTTAAAATGGGTAGAGATTAGAGAATAAATAAAATAGGAACAGGTAGAATATATTTTTATTGAAGTTACAGCTCAACTAAGATTAGAATCGAAGGTTAATGTGAAGTTTAGGTTACCGCAGCTTCTCATACATTACTAAAACAGTAAAAGAAAGTGTGGCGGTGCTTAATTTTTTGATTGCCGACAATCAAATAGGAAAAGGCGGATCAGCCAATTAACACAGTCTACAGACTTTTGAGGTGCGTTTGTTTAGCAAGAGAATAAAGCAAAATGTTTTATCCTACAACTTTTAGAGTCCAGACCCTAAAAATGCAGCTTTATACCATGTATATTCGTTGAGGATTTTGGGTACTAAATATGTGGAGTCCCCAATTAGAGAGAGGTGATCCTCAGGCATCTCGGTGCTTTCACTGGCCCCATTGCCCGTATGAATGATACCTTTATGTTATGCTCCTTTCCGTTTCTTCTACCACTTCTTGGTTTGAAATAGGAGTGGATGGGGCCTAGCCTACTAACGCGAAAGGTCAATTGGGCTGTTAACGAAATAATAATTAGAAACGCATGCCCGACCAAACAAAATTGAATGAATTTCTGGGTAGGGTAGGCAACCGGCTATGAAAAATGCTTTTGGGAGTTCGGGTCGGTCAGTTCATGTCAAGAAAATGACACGTTGCGAAAAGCAATGCCAATATGACCATTTCATCATTCACCCAATTTTACTACAGAAGCAGTAATGGCATGAGTTTTATTTGAAGAATCATATTGCAAGGCTGACGATAATATTTTGTAACCCAACTTCAAGCAAAAGCAACTTATCTTCAATGATCAATCGATCATTCAACCTTGGTCCACAGCCAAAATAGCCAACTTCGTCTGGCTCATGGTCAATTGAAAACACGGCTGCACCTTCCTTGTTATCAGTACCCAACTCAACCAATGCTTTGGAATTACTCGCAAGAAATAGTTGGAAGTTTCCTTTCAGATTTCTTGTTTCTTTTCGATGTTAGATAAAATTAAAGGCTTTTTTGTTTTTATTACCATTTTTAATTTATTTAAATGTTTATAATTATTTTAATAAAAATTAGGTTTTAATAATTAAAATATATTTTCAAAATAAATATTAATTTATAAATAAAATTTTACATATTTATTTATTTATTTAAATAAGATATGATGACTTTTATCGTAAAGGTAAATTTTGTCATTTAACGATGAGGCCAATTATGCTTTATATGACAGAGTTTTAACCCGTCAAACAAGTGTATAGTCATAAACTAATAGTGACAAAGAAGATGATACTTCGTTGGATATGTAACCTTACTAAAAGAGATAAGGTCATGACTGTAATGGTAAGAGACAAATTAAAAGTAGCTAATATTATTGACAAATTAAAAGAGACAAAGCTTGGGTAGTTTGAATATATCAAGATGAGACACTCAGGCAATTCAGTGAAAAGATGCAAAAAAATCGTACTAAGTAATTGTAAAATGAAAAAATGGTGGCGTAAAAAGAATTGAGGGAAGTTATAAAAATTGATATGAAAATGTTGGATTTATAAAGAACCTAACCCGCGATAGAAAACTTTGGTATATTATAATTATGATAAATAATCCCATGTGACGAGATTCTTCTAGTCCTCGTAAGTTTTTTAACTATTATCTTTTATAGTTAGCGTGTACTTAAATAGTTAGTACTTATCTTTATTATTATTATTATTATTATTATTATAGTTTTATTTATATTTATATTTACTTATTTACTTATTTGTTTGTATATTTTTACCTCTTTATGTATACCATTTGAAAAAAAAACCTCAATATTAATTAGGGATAAGATTACGTAATATTAAACATCTTTAACTTCACATTAATAGGATTTTTAGCGGATGTTGTTGTTGTTGATCTAAATTTTATATAATATTTAATTATTATCATTAATAAAAATACTATTTCATTAACTTTAATAATAAAAATATATTTATTTTTATTTAAAAGCAGTAAAAAAATTTAAAAAATTTTCAAAAAACAACAGTAAAATCGATCTAATAAATATTACTGTACCGATTCAACTTCAAATTAAAGAAGAGGATCATTAATCTCACGTATGGTTGTAAAAAACCGAAAAGAATGAAAGAGAAAAGTTGGAGGTGAAGGTGAATATAGTAACAATGATAACATGATTGCAATATCAAGTAAAAAATCTTCAGTACTAATTGCAACATTAAAAGAAAGAATATGCTCTCTTTTTTAGTAATTAAAAGAGCTAATAACTAGTTAAAAAATACGCTCTTTTTTTTGTTTCAAAGACTAAATAACGTGCCATATCAATTTTGTGTCAAGGAATACTCTCGGACAACTCACAATAAATTTGCTTTGTTACAGTAATTTTGCTTTTGACAAGCCACAAGAAGTGTCTCTTAATTTTATATAATTAAATTTTAATTTTTATTATAAAATTTATCTCTTTAAAAGTACAATTCATATAAAATTCTTTTGGCGAATCTAACACTAACAACATCTTAAATAATTAAATTATATTAATTCTAATATCAATTGGTAGTTAATTTTAAATTTTTAAATAATTTTTATTTATTGGATTATTAAAAATAAAATATAAAACTAAAATTACTTATAAATTTAGGGATGTTAAATTTTAAAAACAAAAAAAAGGGTGAAATCCTCGACCCATTTTTATTCTATTTTTATTGTACTAAAATTAAATATATATACCTATGTTATATATAAAGTAAAAAATGTTGAAAAATAAATAGAAAAAGTTTGAAAAATAAATTATAATATTAACATTAAAAAATAAATGTTAAATAATATTTTAAAGTAGAAAACATTAAATGAATATTTAATAAAGAGTAGAGATGACATTTGAACCTAGACTTAGCACACCCCACCCCGACCCAACTTGTGGTCAACAGACCAGGTTAGGGTTGACCACACATCAGGCTCAATTTTTGAGTCTGCCTATGGCTTAGGCAGCCCACGCCTACATCTATAATAAAAATGATGGCATTTTGCAAAAAATGACATTGCTTTTTTATTTTTAATTTTAAAAAATAAGGTCAACTCCAATCGATTTGGGCCTCGGGCTCAACCTTGCCCTAGCTTAGGATGGCAATGAGCCAGCCTTTACTAATTTTTTAAAATAAAAATATAGAATAACTTATTTTTTAATTAAATCGAGTCTGGACTACCTAAGTTCAGCCTTATTTGAGACCTAACTTTTTTAAGTAAAACGATGTTGTTTTGTTTAGAATAATTGAGTTTTGAGTTAGTTTAGACCTGAGCTTGACCCATAGACTGGCCCATTAAAAGCAACTAAATTTAAGTCCATAAGTCAAAAATTTTCATCCCTACAACTTAGACCCGACACCTATAACAAAAATGATATCGTTTTGTAAAAAATGATATCATTTTTTATTTTTTATTTAAAATAAGGCTGAGTCAAGCCGATTTGGGCCTCATGTTTAGGCCCAGTAGGGCCATGCCATCCTTATTAAAGAGACTGAGATTTGAACAAAATTGAGAATATAACTTAATATTGATTTTGATACTAGTAGGGTAAAATATTGGTGCCATCTAATGTCAAATATATTTTCAGATTAATTTTGAGTCATATAAAACAAAATTTCAATTTTTATATAATTAAAATTTTGGTGTTTTCATATAATTAAATATTTTAAAATTTGATTCAATAACTCTATTTGTTAAAATTAACATAAAATTTTTAATTATTTAAAAATAACAACTATTATGAAAAAAATGTTTAAAAATATTCAAACATTTTTTTAAATACATTTTTTAATTTACAAATATGATATGATATTTCCTGGCATTTTAATATATTGGCCGAGAACTTCAATATTAAAGCATAAATCAATTCCTGGCATTTTAATATATTGGCCGAGAACTTCAATATTAAAGCATAAATCAATTCCATTACATCAATAAAGTCTTCATGTGTATTTTCGTAAGGAAACTCCGGTCAGGTTTTCAGCGTGTGGAGTCCATGTTTTATAGCAGTTTTCACCGTCTGCAGCTATCTATTCTATTCTGATGAAAAATGTGATCATGATAAGATTCCGACTCTAGTTACTGCAGTTACTATAATGATCAGGGATCCAAGACTACTAGATTCTTTCTCATCCGAACAAGCATTAGAAATACAGCAATATAAAAGTTTTGCATCCAAGAAGGAATATATAAAAGTAGAAGAACATATATGACTATTGAAAATCATCAAATGCTTAGGTCCCTCTCGGTCTGCCGGAATGTGGATACTTTTTCTTTTTGTTTGTTGACAGGCTCAATCTTACTTCAGATACTCATCTATGAGTTTCTGCGGAAGAATAAGTTCAGAACTTCCTAGTAAAAGTCGGAATAGAGCAAAGAAACAAAGATCCACATAAGCTGGGAACATCTGTGAAACCAGACTTAAAAGTGAATAATTAGCATCAAGATTTGTGCAAGCAAAACCACATTTAGCCTGTCTTTAGAACAGTTGAACGTGACCTACCAGTTATAAGTTATAACCAACTCTGATTAAATAATGATAATATTACTATTATTTAAAAATAAAAATAATATTATTTAATAAATCCTAATTTCCGAGTCACATATCATTTTTTCATAAATAATGTACCGAAGAATTGGTACTTAAGTTCTGAAGAAATCCTGAACACGTGGATCTCTAGACTTCAGAGTATATTCTCCACCAACATGTTTTAGTGATAGAATCATTTAGTATATCACAAACATGTTCCTCGGGATATTTGATCGTAAGTTCACCTGATTAAATCTCAATATTTCACAAAGCTAAAAATAGTTGCTTAAAGATGAAATTCATTGCACGTAATGGACGAACAAATAACTCCGTGGCAACTTACCTGCACACGACTTGTGATAAGTATTTTCACATTGATTACTTAAGGCTTCTCCTACGCGCAAGAACAAAAAACCAAGATCAACAATAAAGTTTTGGGAGGATTTGCAAGGAGATTGAAGATGGAACCTGTAAAAGGTCATATTAAACTCATTATGTCCTTTTATTACCATTTCTTACTCAAAGATGATGATGAGTTTAATTAATAAGATTTTTTTTCATGTTTTCATACTTGTAATGAGTCCTTTAATAAAAATAGTATCCTTATTTTTCAGAACTCATCTGGCAACTTAAGGTAGATTATGGTGACCATATAATCACTCCAAACCAATTTTCCTTTGACTTATCATTTAAGTCAGCATTTGCAATTTAAGTTTCTTACTTTATCTCTCTATTATCACCTTGATAATAAATCTAAAAATTATCTCTTCTTTAATCATCATAAAGACTAAAGATAATTGCCTGTGAGAATTTCAATTTTTTATCTGCCCTACATACTCTTGATTCATGTACAAAAATTCATACAAAGTAAACATATTTCAGTTTACTTAATAATTAATATCAAATCATATTTGTATTTTTACATGACAATACATTAAAAGAACATATATGAAAAAAAATGTTAATTGATTACATTTCAATATCTATGTAATCACTTTATATGCCCAGGGCAATTAGTTTTGTCATTGGGTCTAACACCATATCTTATATCTATATATACTTCATGTTCACTTCTACTCGTGTAACTATATCTTTCACATAGTTGTATTTGGTACCTATATGCTTGGTTTTACAATGAAACTTGGGGTCTTTTGTATAATCGATTGTTGTTTGACTGTCAAGTTGATTGTTACTAGATTAGTATTGCTTTGAGCTAAACTAATCAAGAATCATCTAACCCACACGACTTCTTATATTACTACTGAAAATGCTATAACTTTGGCTTCCATCATAAGTCAAGTAACACATGATTGTTTCTAAGTTTTATGTGGTATAACTTTAGTGGTAAGCAAGAAAACATATCTAGAGGTAGATTTTTTCTCATCTAGATCTCCTCTCTATTCTACATTTGTTTATCCTTGGGTACGTAGGTTTAATAGTACCTTTTAGATATCTCAATATTCTTTTTACTACTTTCCAATGTGCTTATCCAAGATTTGATTGAAATCTGCTCACTATTCCAATAATGTAACAAATATCTAACCTTGTATAATGCATGAAATACATAAGACATACAACTTCACTAAAATAGGAAATTTTCTTCATTTGTTTCCTTTCTTGTGGTATATACAGGAAAAACTTCTTATTAAGAACTTTCTTTTTAGCAATAGGAATATTTATTAGTTTGCAATCTTGCATATGAAATCGTTCTAAAATATTTTGAATATAAGTCACTTGAGAAAATGACGATATTTTTTTGAACGATCTCTTAAAATCTTAACTTTAAGAATATATGCAGCTTCACCTATATCTTTCATCTCAAATTCATATGACAACCATTCTTTGATTTGGTTGACAAACTCATATTCATTACAAGAAATCAAAATCTTATCCACATATAAAGATAAATTTATAAATTTATCTTTAGATCTCTTAATATACACGTAGAGGTCGTCGTCAAGTTTATGAGAATCATATGTAAGGATTATGTTATGAAAATGTATATACTAATGCCTTGAAGACTACATCAGACCATAAATTAATTTCACTCACACACTTTATGTTCTTAGTTTGTTTCAATGAAACCTAAAGGTTAATCCATATGGATCTCTTCTTCTAATTCTCCATTTAGAAAACACTCTTGACATCTATTTGATGTAATTCAAGATCCAAATTGACTATTATAGCAAGATCAAACAAATTAAAGCAAACCTCATAATAAATGAAAATGTTTCTTCATATCCGATTCCCTTGTATTGTGTATATCATTTTTTCACAAGGCATGCTTTGTATCTTTCAATACTACCATCAACATTTCATTTCATTTTGAGAACTCATTTATTCCCAACAATTTTGTGCCCATTTGGGAGATCAACTAAGTCTTATACTTGATTTGAACATAAAGAAGTCATTTCTTCTTTCATTGCTTTCATCTATTCTTCTTTAGTAGGACCATTAAAAGCCTCATATGCATTCCTTGGCTCATCATTCCTTGGCTCATCATGTTCTTACAAGATAATTATGTGAATTTCTCCTTCTATGTCAAAATGATGTCAAAGAATCATGCAACAATTACTTTGGTGCAAACATGATTCATGAGAAACAAATTCATTAACATCTTGATTGCTTTTACTTGATCAGATACAAAATGTAAACTTTGAGTATATTGTAATCTTAATTGTCATTGAGTTAATTCTACAAGTTTTAGACTATCTGACTCTGATAAAGTCCCTTTTCTTAATTCCCAGTTGCAGAACCATTCTTGTCAAGAGTTTCATAAAGAAATAGGTCTATTCTTATTTCACTCTGCTTTGGAAAGTCATTCTCTAAGAATGTGACATCTAGGGATTCAAATTCAATTAATCATTTATTACCTTGTTCAGCAATAAACACGTCCTATTGAGTTTTTAAAGTATCTAATAAAGATACTTTTCTTGCCTATTGGGCCTAGTTTCCTATGTTAATGAGAGAAATAATTTATGTATGTAACATATCCTCATGGTCCTAATTATTCCACGTTTGTTTTTTTTCCTATCTATAACTTATACAGAGTGTTTGTAACTGATATTGTTGGCATTTGGTTAAGTACATAAGTGGCTATATGCAATGCATCACCCTAATAGGTGACTAGTAGATTTTCTTATGCCATCATGGACCTAAACATTTCTAATAACATTATATTACGTCTTCCTACAATGCCATTTTATTGCGGGGTTTGTGGAATAGTTAACTATCCTTTTATTCCTTATTTATCACACAACATCTTGAACTTATCAGACAAGTATTCTTGTCAACGATCATTTCTTACTGATTTTATTTTCTTGTCTAATGGATTCTCTTCTAAATCCATATACTTTACAAAAACATCTTAATGCTTCTAATTTGTAAGAAATCAAATAGATATGATCATAACGGGTATTATTGTCTATAAAAGTGTTGACGTACACAGCCCTATGTCATGACCTTACATTAATTAGACCACAAATGTCTCAATGAATTAATTGCAATGGATAGGAAGTTTGTGTTCCCTTTCTAAATGACTTTTGTGTCATTTTACCAACTAGACAATATTCATAAATAGGTGAATTTACCTAATATAGATCGCCTAAGAGTCCTATTTGGCTAATCTACTTATTTGATTTTGACCAATATGACATAGTCTAGTGTACCATAAAATTGCATTATTATTATAATTACTTCATATAGGATTATAGATCGACCACCACGCATGTCTAATTTGTAGGTTCCAATCTTTTGTACAACAACCCTTGAGTTATCTCCTACATAAATCCTTCGTGTTCATGTGGGATTTTCTAGAATTCCACAAAGGTATCTTTATCCTTTTCCACATGGTTAGTTGTTCTAGAATATTCAATCCACAATGGATGTGATTCTATTAGAAAAATAGAGCAAGAGATATTTACAAAACAAATGTCTGGACAATAAGATTATACCTTTTTAAGCTCGTTACAATTACAAGCAAAGTTACCCTTATTTCTAAAGTTAAAGCACTTGACTTTATTCATGTTATGCTTTTTGAAAGGATGTTTTCCTTTTTCATATCAGTTCCATTTTTCACTCTTTCATTCATGATTATAATGGGTATTTCTCATACCCTTTTTCCATTAAAGCCTACCATGATGGTTATGCTTTTGATTTATAACTCCGTATAAGCTAAAACCAACTACATATACCTCAGAAGGCATTTTATAGGTTTCAAGACATACTTCTTCTAGTATGAGATGCCTTATAACATCTTCCATCATTTTTACACTTTCATTATGGGTTAGATGTATTTTCATATGCTCCCAACTTTGAGATAATAAACAGATCATAGCTTGTGCTTACTGCTATTCATAACCAACATCACTCAACTCATTTATCATATTTGACATATGCTCAAATGCTTTTACATCATGATTCACATGTTTCTTGTAAGTGTCAAATTTGATAGGGAGTGACCTCACTTTTGGTCACTGAAGTGCCTCTAAAATGTGCAACTAAAGTAGACCGCATGTTCTTAGCAATTTCATATATGAAAAATTCGTTTATGATATCATTATCCAAACTACATAGTAACGTAATGTGAGCCAATGAGTTCTTTTTCTTCCATATTTCATAACCATCATTGTCCTTTTTGTGTTGGGTCATATTGCCTTCGTCAAGAACATCCATGGTTATGTTTAATGGTTTGAGAGTCTCTTGCTCTTTTAGTACAAATTGGATTTTCATGATCCAAATCTCATAATTGTTGCTATGTAATTTCTTACCCTCGTTGAGTTCAACAATAATATTCTTTGATGTAGTACCCATAATGGAAATGCAAGTTTTTTTACAGAAAGAAATAATATATTTGCAGATTAATACTATGGCCCACTCTGCAAACGGTGGAAATACTCACATCCAATGGAAGCAAACACAATGGTGAAGCTTTTATTCCCATCTTATGGTGGTAATGGGGCCTCGGAGACCGGAGAGGATGCATCTCTCATTCACCACCGCTAATGGGGACTTCTAGACCATCGTTTTCTTATTACTTTTGATTGAGCTTCATATGTATTTAAGTTTTGGCTTTGTTTGGGAATAAGATCACCGTCTTCACGTTTTGCTCCTTATTAGATTCTGTTTTCATCAATTATGCTATTGTGGTGGGTTTCAGTATTTCCACAAAGTACGTTGATGTTAAAAAGCAAAACGTGAAGGTTTTAATGGTGCCTTTCTTTTGTTTTCCAATGCTCTACAGTAATTGTTTGTGTTTGTGTTTCTTTTATCCATTGTCTACACACAGAATGACGATCCATTTTTTGTCTGAACATCAATTTGGTTTTGGTTTTTGTTTCTCGAAAAATGATGTTTGGTTTGCTGTGTGGTTAATCCATCTGAACACAATTTTGGCTAAAAGAGACCGACTCCGTAATCTTATTACATATGATCATTATCTATTCAACAAATAAGACTTATAAAAAATAAAACAGATGATTTGAACCCTTCTTTTAAACCATTATTCAAATAAAGAGTTAACTCTTTTATTATTAGTTCCCATGATCAAATAATCTATTGTTAATCATTAAAGTTATCCTCTTAAAGATTTCAACAAGATAAGGATATTAATAACAATATAATTTGACGTGCATTTAAGACATATGATAAAAAAGATCAATTATATTGTCAATTTTTATCACAATGCCTTTTCTTTCAAAACAAACATTCAAACAAAAACATAATTTTGATCATAATTAAAATTCATATCCATAATCCACACAATCCACATGTAAGAAATATTGATATAGATAATCAATTTTCATCTTCATCATTTGCTTGAAATTAGTCATTATTATAATTTGAATTCAACTAAAACACAATTTTAATTTTATCAAAATAAAGTTCATGATTAAGTTGAATTAAGTAAAACACAATTCCAATTTTATCATGATAAAGTTCATAATTAAAATACATATGGAACATATTGTGATACAAATTATAAGAAAATTATCTAATATGTAGATAAATAATATGATACTTTAAAAACATATGCATCATTAATCAAGTTATTTACATCAATTTAATTATTTTTTATAAGTAAATCTAGCATTTACAAATATGACCAATATCAGTCATAACATAATGAAAAAGTTAATAATAACAATATTAAAGAATATAAATTAACTAATTCTTTTTTGTAAAGGCCAATCATTATCAATATAATGTTTTGTCACCACCATATAACCCTTCTTTTAGTTATCGGTTGTCCGCTTGTCTGTTATAATGGCGATATGTTCTTCAATACTCGACAATGTTCTTAAAACTTCTTTCTTCTTATCCTTGTATATCTTCATAATGTCCTTCTTTAACATATTTTAAGTTGAAACCTTGAAGTTCGGTTGTAGTGAGTTGTAAAACATCCTAATTTTTTTGAGCATCAACTATAGATAATAGATTTTCATCACCAATTTGTTAGAGTAGTGCCCTAAAGGCAATCTCCTTTAGCGCATTTTGTACAAAGTTATGTATAAATAAAGAAAGGCTTCTTTCATTGATTTGGTGTTCATTATTTATGAATTGATGTTGATCAATAAACCAATTAATGAAGTCCTTGATATATGACATAGCATGAAGGAAATTATGATGAGATCATACTATTGAGATTCCTATCATGTGCAATTATGTCAGTATCTAAATTATCCCTAGTCATAGGATTAATGAATCTGGACATCATTAATCCGGATAGACTAGCACATGTCAACTCCTTGATTTGATCAAGCAGTGGATCTCAGAAACTGTAAATATGAGATATTTAGAGTTGAGATGTGGATGCTTACTAGAGGTAGTAAGTACATTGGATGACCTTCTATGAGATCATCACATGGATGTTCTATTCTAATGTCAGTGATAATCTCATTATAGCAATGGTGCAAGTATCCTTAGACTTGAGGT
>JAOSBP010000004.1:10545397-10569312 GCA_027563825.1 Erythroxylum mucronatum | reverse complement strand
TCATGGTCGACGTGCACGTGACATTTTCTTGGGGACTGTACCTTACCCACATAACAAGGAATTCATGCATAAAATCGGGCTTTTCTTGCCCATTTTACTGATTCTTGAATATCGGATTTTCATGCATCATTCATAACTATATCATACTCATTTAACCCAATTTCTCAAGTTAATTCAATCATCATCAAACTAATGGCATATACTACTATCTTTTCACATAACTCATAACTAAAATCATGTAACAACAATCACAACCATTTAAAGCAACCATTAACACTCACATACAAGTGGTTAAAAATCATTAATGTCATTCATTTAATAGCATTTATTACTTATAAACATAAAGATAAATATGTAACCCACCTTATATCTTGCTTGAATCTTGCTAGTGGAGTTCCCCCTCTTGTCCTTCTCTTCCCTCTTGATCCACTTCATGAAAAGCCAAAAACCCCAAATCAATATACTTCAATTGGAAACCCACCCAACATCTTTCATGAAATTAACTTAGGAATCACTAAACCCATCTTCATTCTAATCTCTTTATCACAAAACCCAACCAATTACTAAACATTAAACACATGACTTACCTTGGATCTTGACTCAACCAAGGAGATTTTTGTATCAAAGTGAAGCTCAAGCCTTCCTCCACACTTTGAATTCTTGAACTTTCTTCCAACACCTTCTAAATCTCTTGAAAATTACAAAACCCTAAAAACCTTCTTTTCTTCTTCCTTCTTCACCTCTCACGAACTCCTCTCTCTTCCCTACTAACACATTTCTTTCTTCTCTTCTTTTATAATCTACTAACATTACTTAAGCCCAACAAGCCTAAAGCCCACTTGGTTTCTTCCCTTTCTCCTTATACTTTCTACTAACATAACTTAAGCCCACTTCCTTTTCTCTTCTTTATAACTCATTAGGCCCAAATCTTTCATTCAAGCCCAACTACTCTTCTAACTCATTTAATTTCAACTAACACATTAAATTCCATTAACTCATGCTAACTAACTCATTGAATTCCTTTTTAATTTCATGCTATCTAACTCATTTAATGTCATATGCAAATTAATACTATCTAAATTTGATCTATTAAGACAATAATTTCCTTTAATCATGCTTAATAACATAAAAAAAGAATTCCGGGGCTAAAACAGCTTGCCCAAGGATTTAAGGCTACTCCATACCCAAAGTCAAAGATCGAACTCCTGACCTTTGGTTAAAGATGGATGAGTCCCTGCTACTCAACCACACCCCTTGGGTTTATATCATATATATTTGAATATGTATAAAATAAAGAATATTTTTAAATAATTATGTCATTAAAGCTACAATCAACTGATTAGTTTTACCACGTAAACCAACATCCAGTCCTGACTCCTCAAGGCAATTTGTTGTGTATGTATATCCTAGTAAGCTTTTTTATAGGCAACGTCTTGATTAATCACGACGTGATTAAAATATTAGAAAAATGACAAAAATATAACACCAAAACATTTTTTAATTGTAAGAATTTCGACACAATGATTAAAATTAGTTCAATTAATTCTATAAATATTTAATGAGTTAAAAATTTAATGGGTTAATTTCTTTTTATATTTTAAGCAAGAAAAAATTTAATTGGTCTACTCCATAAAGAGTTTATTAATATTGTTAAAGAATAACAAAGACTGAATTAATTGAAAAGTATAAAAGATTATAGCAATGGATGACTAGAACTAAATGCCAAAAGCTTGTCTGTTATTAGGCTAACGAAGTAACAAAATAACTAGCTATTTATTTTACAATCAGACCTAACGATTAGTGGTGTCAAGAAACTTTGGAGCAACAGATTGCATGAATAATGAAGGAGATGTTTGTATTTTTATTTCTTTCAAGCATTTATTAATTGCTATTTTAAAAATTAAAATTAAAATAATTAAAATTTAATCTATTATAAAAATAATAAAATTACCCAATAAAAATGTAATACTTAATTAAAACTCAGCGAAACATAATACTTTATCAATGTGAGTGTGGTACTCGTTGGCCGAGTTCTTATAAATAAATGTTAGATCTCTTACATATACTTAAAGAAGGTCCGCATATAATCTCATGGTGCAAGTGAGTTGATAAGGGGCTCTCTTAGTTTAAGTGAGGTTGTGGGTTCAAACCGCCCTTATGTATGCAGCCGTTTAAAACTTGAGGTCAGAGCTTTGCCTCCTGCAAGGGACCTATTCGATTCGAGCGAAGATTAGTTTGGGTGTGGATAGTTTAAAAGTATCTTTTTATAGTTGGAATCCTCTAGGAGATCTTGTGACCAACCAAAAAAAAAAGTTTTTCCAATTTAAAAAGGTTTAGAAAGATATTACAAATGTTTAAAATTTAGACTGGATATGAAATCAGTCAAAGAAAAGTTTTAAAGGTTGACTATGTTAAATTGCTATAAAATTGCTATATAATAAAAAATAAGAAGTAAAAATTATAAGAATAAGTAAAAATATAGTATAAAATAAAATACTTTATTGAAATAAAAATTCACTAATAATGCCTATTAATATTTAATAAACTAACAATAATCTTAATAATTTAAACTAACAATGAATCTATCATAAATTTTAAAATAATAAAAAAATGTGTTTCTATATCATCACTTATTTAAAAACTCGTAAAAATTAAAGTATGTTTAAAAAAAGTCAATAGAAAGGTCGCTAACTTTATTCTAACTTTATTTTAACTCCTTTTTAAATGTCCTTTAAATATACTTTTTTATAGTTTAAATATTATTTTTAACACATTCTTAAATTATCTAAAGCAAAATTACTTAGATATACTAATTAATAATATTAAAAAAATTCATGATAAAAATGATGATTAGTTTTTAACAATAATTATATATACTAATTAATAATATTAAACAATAAAAAAGTTGGCCGATTTATTTGGCTGATTTTTTATTATAAAAGTCATAAGCATAAATTAGATAAAAAAATTAGGCCTATTTATATTTATTTTGATTGAACCAATCAGCCCATTTTGGCTTTAAAATCACTAGATTTTACTAAACATTGTTTCAAGCAACTTTCGCAAAGAAACGTTTGAACAACACGTTCAAAAGTTAGGGAGCTTACTTAAAGTTTCTAAGAGGTTATTCAAACAAAAATAAAAATATACTTATGCATTATTTTGTTTATACAAATTTTTGATTGATCATAAATCGATCAATAAAGTTTGCATTATATACAACATATGGTACTAGATTAACTTCATAATTGTATGAAATAAACGGAAAATTTTTAATTTCTCTGTAATAATGGAGAATTATTTTTTTTGCTTAAATACACAATTTATATATGTTGCGTGAATTAGTTTCTATCTAAAAATTACAAGAAAATGAAAAAATTAATTTTAAAAAAAAACCAAAAATAACTCTCATAAATTAAAAAATAGATTATCTATTCATATTATTTTGTTTCTAACCTATTTTATAAACATTTATTTATCTAATAAACGAGATTCATAAATAAATAAATAGGTGCACATAAAACACGGCGGACTATAAATCGCATGTTTTGGAAGATGGAAGAAGTAGGAGGCACGTGTCTCTAACATGAGGAGATGCCAGAGACACGCTCCAGTTCCTTAAATTATGTTCCTCAAACAACTAGATCATTCAATAACAGGAGCATGACAACTGTTGACGCACGCATATCATGTATGCGCTATGACTCTACATAACTGCACGCGCTGTACACAGCTGGTCAATGCGTGGACCCTCACAAATGCAACACACGCATGTCATCAATTGCCATGAATTTCTATAAATTGTAAAATGGACCTTAAAATAATTTTGGATCATTTTTAGAGTAGTATCGATAGAAAATTGATTTTCAAATTTTATGGCATTATTTCATGAATAACAATTAATTTTTAACTCTAAAATGGTTCAAATTAAATTTTTACAACCATAATTAACTAATTTTTAATGTTGAAATAAAGAAGATAAATATTATTTATTATCTTATGTGCTTATTTATTATTGTATATTATATGATTTGTTACTTTTTGAGATGTTTATTTTGTGAATGCTTAAATCAAGATTGCTGATAATGTCCTCTATCACTATTATTATATAAAAATGAGCATTTTCATTAAGATTTTGTATTATAAAGTTGTAAGTTTATCACAAACTTATACCCATGTAGAAAAAATGTCAGGATAACATAGAATTGTATCCTTTGTACTTATGAAATTATTTTGAATGCCAATAAGAATTCAATCACTACAGTGATTTTGCTTGCATCTCAGAGAATATCTCTAATTTTGTATTTGGTTATTCAACCTAAGTGTTAATCTTATATGAAATTTTGAGATACACGTAAAGTTTTTTTTTTGTAGGTATAGACATTTCTTGAATAACTTATATGCCACAAGTGAGAAAATCACATGAATTGATGATATGCATTATGAACTACTTTTATGTGGAGATCTTATCCTTGTATGTTGTTTACTTTGCCAATAATTATTCATAATATATTTGAGAAGATGCTTATTATAGATATTGTTTACAACTTTTAGTGTTATCTTATCCTACTTTGTACTGAGTATATACGTCATTTATTTTACACTTACCTATTACATAAATAACAATAGTGTTATCATTAAAACCAAAACTACTTTCAATTTCAAAAGGAGGAAATAGGATGTGGAATTTGTTTCATAAATGACAAAAATTAGCATGGTTATGATCAAGGAAAGGTCATATATTCCCACATATGCCAGTACAAAACCTAAAAAACATCATTTATGACTTGGGAAAGGTCAAATATAATGTACTATTTGTCCTTCAAGAGGTCTATACCTAATATTTACTTAGTGGAATACCATAAACAACCATCACAAATGGCATTTCAATAATATTTCTTAAAGGTACAAAATTTCTTCCAATTTTAAGATTGGAACAATTCTAAAATAATTTATTTTATAAGATATACTAGAGATGAGGGAGTGAAAATATATCATCATGATGGTCTATGTATAGAGTAAATAGAAAGCCTTAAATATAGTCATTCTTGATGCTTCCATTGCTCAGTAAGCTCTTAATGTACTTTAATCAAAATTTAGGATCCTTGTTACAACTTTCAACTCACAAAACAAAGGCTAGGACATTTATTTCCCCATTATTCATTGCGTAGAATAGGAAGAAAAATGAAAGAAAATGATACAAACAACCTTAATATCGATTAAACTAAAACTTAAAACCAAACTCATAAAACCCAAAGTAAGGCTTATAGAAATCCTCTATTTAAAAAATTTAGGCAAACAAGTGGTGTAAGGAACTTTGGGGATATCATAAAGTCTAGGATGTACATTTTTTTTTTGAAGAATAAAAGGTTATAGAAACATGACTGCATAAAGTATAAGACGTTGAACGAAAAATATGAACTATCATGTAACTCTTTAACTTTTTACATTCATAAATCTAATAACACTATAGCCACTTCAAGTTTCTAATGGCTAGATAGTGAACATATAATCATGTTACTTCCATAATGTAGGGATTCATATTAAAAAGAAATCCAACTAAGGGCGAGTTAAAATTGATGGTTAGCCATAATGAAGAAATGGATGTATATTAACCTTTATATTAGTTTTAATCTTGTTCTGCACACACATTTTATATATTGTCTTGTAAACATATAATATGATCTTTATCTTTATTCTAGATAAAGAAGGCTATAGTTTTATAATTGAAAAGTCTAGTAGACAGTTATCTTTAACGCAACACATGCTGGCATAACCTTTATTTCATTTGGTTTATATATAACTTGTGTTAAATCCTGATAAAATATATGCTTATTCAAATGTTGTTAAAAAAGATAGTTAGTGAAGACCTCCAATAAAGGAAAAATATTTCATGTGTGGCATAAAAGATTAAGTCACATCTCAGGAGAAAGAGTTCAAAGATTGATAAATGAAAACATTCTTCTAGCTCTTAATTTTGATGATCTAAAGATATATATTGATTATTGTAGAGATAAGTTGACCAAAATAAAAAAAGAAGTCAACTCGTACTTATTACTTTTTAGAAATTATTCATACTAATATATGGTCCATAGTCACTCACCATCTACCATTCTAGGTATTTTCTAAATTTTACTGATGATTATTCTCATTATAAATATGTGTTTTTTATTAAAGAAAAATTATGAAGTTCATGATAGATTTAAGATGTTTAAGATTAAGTTAAGAACCAACTGGAAAAATTAATTAAGATTGTCAAGTTTGATCATAGAGTGAGTATTATGGGCAAATATGGGATTTTCATATAAGAAAAGGTTTTGCTTATGACTTGATAACTTTTGAAATTGTAAGCTCATTTTGTTATGACAAGTCCTAAATAGAGTGGCATGATTGAAAGCTAAGATTAACAACAATAACAATACTCAGTAAGTATCTTGCTAAGATGTAGAGTTTGTAGAGGTTGAAAAGTACGCAGATTTATACGTAACTAATAGAAAGGTTGTTTCGGTTAGACCCATAGAAGAAAAAAAGGTGTTTGAAAGCAATTAGAAGAAAACAAAATCCAAATACATAAACAAATAATTTCATAAATGAAAAATAAAAACAAAAAATAAAGATAAAAGTAAGTAAATAGATAATCATATAAAAATGAAAATGAATAAGCAAATAAAACAAACAAGCAACTAAAAATATGAAACAGACGGCAAATAAAATAATAAAAAGAGCTAGTGCTATAAGTTAAAGTATTTAGACTAAATAACAAACACAAGAATAGAAGGAAAAGGTTCAAAAGGCCTATGTAAAGAGAAGGACCTCTCTATGTAGGGTCCTCTACCCATTTCCTATTTTATTAAAGTTTCTTATTGAAGGCTAAGTCATCGGTAAGCTCTAGTAGGACCATATCATTTATGATTACCTTCCCTCAATTCTTCTTAGGTCTTCCTCTTTGATCATGGTTTTTCGATGTGTGTAAGTTCTAATTAATAACCTTGATAACCCGCAAACATACCGGTTATTCACGTAGTACCTAAGGTGTCGATCCCACGAGGAGGGATAATCTAATCCTAAAATCTAAGGCCAAAACAATTTGTAGTAATTCAAAATGTAACAAAACTAAGGCAAGAATTTAATTCATAAGGCAAGAATTTAATTCAATCATGCAACTTAATTCTGAGAATCAATTACGAAAATATTAACAAAGAAGCAGTTGCAACACACACTCAAGAATCTACCTAAAGGAACTATCAATTGAAAGAAAGGAGAATTTTTACCTACCTTTAACGCTAACCTAATTGATTATAAATTATTGGATTATTGGTCCTAGATGTTCTTAGGGTTGAATACTCTCTCTCGAGTTATAACCATTAACCCTAAAATTTAAACCCTAATTAGATTATGGAAAATTGCAATCTCTTAATTAACAATCTATCCAAAACTTTAATTAGATCTAATGTTGTCCAACAAACTATCATGAAGCTGAATGACATCTCTTTTCACATAATTACCAATTTGATTAATTTCTCGTTTTTATTAAATCACCTAATTCTCGTTAGCCCAATTTAATTATTTTTCATTCGATTCACCCTCTCAGTCTATTATCAGATTATACAATCATAGAAATCAATCAAAATAAATCCAAAAAACATAAAACAATCAGATTTTATTAAATCAAAGATTAAAAAACCCGAACGAGAGTATAGAATATCTCAATATTCACAATCCTATCATTAAACTGCTATTTCCAATTCTATACAGTAATAAAAATGAAAAATAACAGGAAATACAAATCTAAACGGAGACAAGAGGCAACGACGTCGAGAAACTCCAAATTCGGGAAGTACGTCGATGTCGACTTCTTCTCTACTTCTCTCTTCCTTCTTGTCTTTCTCAATCTCTCAACAATTCTCTCTAGGGTTTCTCTCCAAAGTGGCTGATGTCAAAACTTCTCTCAATTTCTTTGTTTTATTCTTTATATACCTTTTGTGTTATAGGCAACCCTAGGGTTTTTTGGGGTCCGAAAGGTCTAAAAACTTCCTTGAAACTTTATGTTTTTTAGTGTTTACAAGTCTGCCCAACGCAGGCCGCAATTGTGGCCTTACATGCCACAATCGTAGGCTACATCTAAGCCTTTTGTCATGATCGTGGAAAGCAGGCCACAATCATGGGTCATGTCCTAGGCTTCTGTAACGATTGTGGCATATGGGCCATTATCGTGGGCCAACTTTGGTACTTCTGTCACGATCGTGGCTTGTTATGCCATGATCGTGGGCCGTTGTTTTGGCTCGATTTTCTCCGAAGCTTCTCCATTCTTCGATGTTAACCCTAAAACACTAACAAACATATCAAGGTACCTCAAAAATATAATATTTAAGCTCAAAGGATTCTTCTAACCCATAAAACACTTAAAACACAAATAAATCACAAACTAATACAATTCTACCATAAGCACATACTAAACAATCGAATAAACGGCTAGACACATATCAAACTATACCCTAAAATATGATGCATTTTACATCTATCAACATCCCCACACTTAAACGTTTGCTTGTCCTTAAGCAAACAAAACAACAAATAACAGAAATCACAAAACACATAATGCAACAAATGAGGCAATGACTTCAACTTTATGAAATAATTTAATTCTAAACACAATCATTCAAGTTGTTCCAAATTATTAACATGCAAAATCTGCATATAAGCACCTTGGACTCAATATACAACTAATCAAAATTTTAATGTTGAGTCTATTCACCCTTGTCACTTGCACACCCACATTGATAATCATTCAGTCAAAACAAAAGTGTAGCTATTCCTCAGTAGGTTTTCATGAAAAATCAAGCTACTAATAAGTTTGGTAGGTTTTTATTTGAAAACATTCTTTTTGTTCATTTTTCTTTAAGGACATGAACCTAGTCTTTTTACGCGGAGGCAAACATTTGTGCTGAATGTCGATCCGGTTACTCAACCAAGTCGTGTTATATTAAGCTGCTTGGTTGGAATGTCATTATAAATTTTTTACACGAAGGCACAAATTTACAATTATAAGTATATAGGCATCCTTCTTAATCTTCACCTTATCTTAGACATCTTCATTTCACTAGTAAGAATCCTTCTTATTATCCCTAGGCCCCTTAAAAACTCCCAAAATCTCCTTAGTTACATTCCTTAAAAGAGTTGAAACACTTTCACACATCCAGTTAGCATCTCCTTGTAGCTTCCATGCCTTTTCATACATTACTCTATACCTAAGATATTCTATATTATTCCTTCTTAGATTCCACCATCTAACTCTAGTGCACCTCTAAGAACTTCTTTTCTTTTTCCACCATTTAATTATAAGGTCCATGACTAATAACCTATGCTGAGTTAATAAGCATATGTTAGGTATCACCTTGCAATCCTTAAACAGGGTCGATCACTTTGTCTTATAAGAAAGTACTGAATTTAAGTCTTTGCGATTCTGTTACTAAAAGTTACAAGTGCTTCTCTTTTTTATTAAAATATATGTTGACTACCACCAAGTCATAAAGCTATCGAAAAGTCTAACAAGGCAATCCTGCTAACATTCTTGCCTCCATACCTTAAATCCCCATGCGCACAACAATATCCATCTAAGATCACCCCTATATGTCCACTAAAGTCTCCTTCTAGAATAATTTTCTCATTAAGGGGGAATATGTTCAATCACCTTATATAGTTCTTCCTAGAATTGACTCTTAATTGTTCTTCTAACCCTTCTAAGGGTGCATAAACATAAACTACATTAAAAAGATCTTTTAACACAATCTTTCAGTTGGCTTTATGAAAAATTAATTCAAAAGATGCTTATATTATAAGGTTAAGAGGAGCAGGGTTATTTTTCTATATTTATATATAGATGATGCCTTATTTACATTAAATGACTTGGTAACATGACATAAGGTTAAGCATTTGTTGGAAAATCATTTTGATATAAAAGATCTCAATGACACATCTTTCTTCTTTGGTATTCAGATTCATTAGAAGGAAGCTCGACTAATGTTTAATATAAAAAATTTAAGCCTTTTCAACACTAATCTTTCATAAGAGATATTATTTTTGAAACAATTTCCAAATAATATAGTTCAAAAAGAGGTCATGAAGAATGTTCCATATTTTAATTATTGATGGCAATAAGTTGAGGCAGACCCAACTGTCTGTGGCCTAAGTTTAACCAAATTTTTTTAGGCCTAGGCTTGACCTAGCTTGAATAACTTGATCTATTTTATATTTTATAAATTATAAATTATTTAACTTTAGGTTATTATTAGAAAATATTAGTCTAGTTTGATCTTTTGTATCAGAGTGTAATTAGAACTAAATCAAACAAACCCAATTAGAACTAAATTATTACAACATTCATTTAAGAAAAGGAAATTGTAATTATAATGAAAACATGTGTGCTTAGAAAAGTATAGAGTTAGCTGAAAATCTTAAAGGTTAGTTTAAGAAACCATAAAGAAAAAATTAACTTGGAAAATATCCTTTAAGGAAAACATATGTTACATTAGCATCTCAACTAAATCAAACAAACTCAACAAGAAATCAAAACTTTGGAAAATTAAAACATATGCTAGGCAACTATAAGAATATTAGGCAATGGCGACAATGAGAAAACTAAACAATGATAGGTGATAGGCAGCAAGTGGAGAGAGACGTAAAGAAGGTAACAAATGGTAAGGAGACTAAAATAGGAGAGAGCTAAAGCTAGCTAGGGTACAAAAGAGAGGATAGAAGAGATGAATTGTGACACTTTTCATCCATTTATACATTAAATGATTGTGTTTTATTATGTTAAGAAAACGATGTCATTTTGTATAACATCCCGTTACCTGCGGGGAGGTTAGAATAGTAAAATGAGTGATTAATGAGAGCTTAGAAATGCATTTTCATGCTCATGCATAAAATGACGTACACATACACATGAATAGTGAAGTTGTTGTATATGAAAATAATTGTACATGCATTCATGGATAATTATGGGTATTTTTTAGACTGAGTTGTGATATTATTGAAAATTTTAAGAATTTTGAATGCGTTATTATTGGAAATATTATTGATTAGTGGAATTGTTGTATTTGTGAATTTTGGTGAATTTAGGATTTATTTTCAAAATTTATAAAGAATTATGAATTTTTATGAAAAATAAGGAACAAGGAATCAAAAGAATATTAAGAGATAATTGGATTATAAAGATGAGAATTAAAGGAATTAGTCCAAAAGAAACTTGGATAAAGTTTAGACATTAGGAAAGTGACAAGTTTCACTGACTTAGTAAGTTGCTTTTTATACTTTTGTTAGAAGTAAGTTTTGATATCTGAGAGTTAAAAGACTAAGATATATTTCTAAGTTTCCTTCTTCATGGTCACCTTCTTCGAATTTCCTCTCAATACATAGGGATTGGAGTTGGTTTGGATGAAAATCTAAAAATTTGAAATTTACAATAGAGAGAGAGACAATGTGGAGTTTCGGATTTTTGGTGTTGGATTGATAAATTTGAATCTGGATGTGTAGAGATTGTATTTAGAATTAGAAATGCTGAATAGATAAGTTGGAAAGAGATGGAAATGCTAGAAATGAAAAAAATTATGGAGGACCTGAAGTACAGATTCGGTGAAGAAGAAGAAGAAGAATTGCATGCATGACGGTGACTTTTGGATTTTAGGTGAAATTTGCACCGTCATGCTTAAGCACAATCGTGCATTTGGGATTCTCTTTTACTGAATAATCTTGCTTCTTTTGGCTATAACTTCTTTTCTAGACCTCCAAATGACTTGATTCTTAAACTAATAGATTCTTAACACATTGTTCTACCTCTCCACAAAAATCGGTAGCATTCAAGATTGAATAGAAATAGATTGATCAAATGAAAGTATGGAATCTGTTAGAACAGTGAAATAGGATTATCTTACTATTTTGATTATATTTGGACTTATAGGACTTAAAATGAGATGATTTTTGATTTGGAGTAATCTAGAGAAATAGGGATACAAATTATCTGAAGAAGTCGAATTATAATTCAGTCTTTAAGGTGTTCAATGTTTGGATGGAAGTTATGCATAGTATACTATTTTTGAATAAGAATAGTCCAAATATGTTTGAGGTATATCTTCCAAATTACTGAACCAAATTGAGTGATTTGCTTGTCAATAGAAACATAAGACATAGAGGAATATTTTTCTAGAAGAGAGTATGACCAAATTACTTCATTTTCACTCTCTGATTGAATGTGAACAGTAGACCCGAAAGTGTGTCTTGGAAAAATCTAAAGTGATTCAATGATAAAGGAATAGAGATTTTAATGGTTTTAGTGAGGCATAAGCCTAAGTATAAATTATACTTAGATGAGTTTTGATATGAGAATGATTTTATGATGAAATTGATGGAAAAATACCCAGGATTGTCATGAGCATGCATTGTACATATTTCATTTCATACATGTGCATTTTTGAACACTTATAATTGTGAAAATTGTGATATATATGTACGTTATTTGATTTAGAGGAGCAATTGGAACATCAACCTCTAGACGTTGATGGCACTTCCAAGCTTTAGCTTTGGGAGCAACAAGTAAGTAACCTAGACGGTTTCTCTCAATTATTGTTTGCTTAAATTATGTTTTGAATGATAAATGAATGTGAATTGAATTGTGTTGATTTCCGGATAAAAGGTCTTATGATTGTGAAATGTGAAATGTTTATTGAAATGCTGCTTGAATGTGAATGTGAAGAACTATGTGTTTCATAATATGATTGATTGTGATAGATGCATTTCATACATGAATGCACAATTAGATAGTGACAGTTGTAACTAGAGTGGCCACTGATCAGAGCTTAAAGCTCAACGTGTTAAAAGGGCTTCGATCTCAAAAAGTGATTAAGAGCCTAAGGCTTACTATGTAAAATGTGCCCTGTATCCTCATCAGATAAGGGACAGTTATTAATAAGCCTAATATCCAAAATAGATACGGAACAGTTTAGGCACTCGGTCACAACAACGTAACAGTTAGAAAAGAGTCTCATAAACATTTCATATGCATTTTGTTAAGTATGTTTGATTGATTGAAAAGCATAATTGCCTATACTTAAGTGAAAATGTGATACATGATCAATTATGCACAAATGTGATTGTCTATTATGTGAAATGATGTGTTGCATGAATTGAGTGAACCATCGATGATAGTTACCTCATTGAGTTCGCAAACTCACCCAAAATTTACAAATATTTTTCAGGATCAGAAGAATACCTCGTTAGGCAACAAGAGTATACCTACTACATGCAAATGAGAGATAAGGGTCGGGATCAGTTCGCGTCTGCATTTATAATTTCCTATTTTTGTATAAATTTGTATATTCCGCAATTTCTATATAATATGTATTCCGAAAGTTTTGTAAAATGTGTATATGATTTATGTTGTAATGTAAAGACATTATGACTAAAGTATTATGTATTTGTGAAAAGGCCCAATTGGCTATTGAAAGTTATGTTGATTGTATTGTTGTGATTGAAAAAGTTTACGAATAAAGTGGGGGCGATTTGAAATGTTGATTTCCGAAAAAAGGTGTATATTAGTTATCCAAAAAAAATTTATATCAATTTTAACTGACTGAGTGCTCTAGCATGCTACCCTCGAGGGGCTCAAACTCGAACATCACTGATGATATTGGGTACTTGTCTTGCGGGAGTGGGGTGCTGCATTTTGTGTAATATAAAAGGTTTGGGTTTTGGGCCAAACTGTGTTGTCAATCTTAAATTGAGCCCATTCTAAAGCTTGTATTTTTTTAAAAGCCAAAGTCTAGCTTGAAGGCTAATTAACTCAAGTTAAGCCTATTGACTTCGAGTTAGACTAGACTTAGGTTTTTTTCACCCCTAATTCTATTATTGTTGACAATATAATGTTTGCTCAAGTTTGTATTAGACTGGACATTGCATTCATTATTGGAATATTGGGTAAAAATTTATCTAACCAAGATATAAACCATTATCATATAGTTAAATGAGTTTTAAGAACATTTTAAAGAACAAAGGATTATTTGTTAACATGCAAGAAAGTTAATAATATATCTTAGATATATAAATTCTAACTTTGCTATGTGTTAAGATAGTAGAAAGTAAACATAAGGTTACATTTTTATGTTAGCAGATGGAGTAGTTTTATAGAAATTGTCAAGCAGATATTTGAGACCTCTTTTGTTATATGTGCTAAGATTGTTGTATATTATAAGGCGGCTTCACATGCAATTTAATCGATAAATCTAATTTCTAAATTGTCTATATTTGATTCAGTTGCTAGATCTAATCTTTCTTCAATGTTGTTTGGTAACATCAAAAGGAATATCGATGATATAAGCATTTGGAGGTAAAATATTAACCATAAGGGAACTTGTATAGAAAGTTGAAAATTATAATAGAACATATGTTTGGCTGAGTATATTTTAGTTGATCCTTTGATGAAAAGACTTTGTTATGTTATTATTGATAAACTCATTGCAGTGTGGGAGTTTTGAAGTTCTTTGACACTATTAGTCGGAGAAAATTGTGTATTTACTCTAGATACAATTTTGTTCCTCATTTATTATGTTGCATTGTTTATATATTGATGATTATTGTTATTGTTCATACGTATTATTCTGTACTATCTTAATAAATGTGAAAGTTTTAAGATTTTTGTCAATCTTAAGCATGTTATAGGTTACTAGACAAATATACAATATGCTTAAGGTTACTAGACAAATATACAACTTGATTTTGATCCTCTGTCTCCTAACACATTCAAGTATCTCGAGATATTTATAGGTTTTATGAGAAAGGGATATACAAGTTTTAATCTTATCAAGCTCTCTAATGCATTTTAATTTCTCCATCGTAGTTTAAAATAATGTTTAAAGAAACCAAGACTAATACATAAATCATGGTGTATTATAGATTATTTGAATACTATAATTATTCGCCATACTCCATTTCTTATTCATGTTACAAAGTTTTTTTTTGGATATGCTTGATTATAATGAATCTATTGCATATGACATATAAACTTTACGAGACTAAATAATGGGCATCAATTATTTTTGGATAAAATGCTTTACAAAGGTCGATTAATACAATATTATTTTTATTCTCTTAACATTCAATATTGTTTTAGTTATAGATATGACAATTTATAATTTTTTGAAGGAGGATAATGTTGGAATTTTGTTTCTATTTAATATTTATTTATTTTAATTTTTAAAACTTAATGATAAAAAATAAATTTTAATTTGATATAAAATAATAAATTAATTCAATAAAAGATCCGGCTAAGTAGACTAAGATTCAATAAGAAAATGACATTGATAAAAACTTACCAGGATTATAATGAAAAAATTAATAAAATTATTATAATTGACAGTTAGATATACTTATAAAATTGTTATACGTATTTAATTTTCTTTAAGAGATTTATGTATTAAAAAAGATGTAAAAGAATCTTACTAATGTTGTTTTACTGTAAAGAAAGCAATTTGTTCAACGATCGACTAATGTTATCAAGATTTTCAAAAACTTAAAATGAAAATAAATAATAAAGCAGATATATTCTTACATTATTTTTGTAATAATTAATTATAGACGACCGATAAAATTTATGTCATATCTAACCGGAGATTCATAAGCACCAAAATTGGCGTGATTGCCTAAATTTGCTCCTAAATTACTACTAGGTTGTTTCTAACATCTAATGATGCTATGTCTGTCTTATTTCCTCTTCAAACATGACTTTGGTTTTCATCCCGTCACGTTTCAACTTGCATCATTATCTTTTCTCCATTTGACTGTGTAGGAATTGAATTCTATTGCTTGATTTGACTTAACCAAAATGACCAAGTAGCCTTGGACTGCAAAATACTTATTTGTTCTGTTTCCATTTTCTGATTAATTACCGGTCCCCCTCTTTCGGACAGCATGATTAGTTAGTTAGCATGCTTAACTTATAGTTAAGAAAACGTCCTAATAAGAGAAAAATTAGGAAAGAAGAAAGCAAAGCATCGATGGTTGTTGGAACTCGGACGAGCGAAGCAGTTGAAGTGGAAGCCGAGCCGACTGAAAAGCCGATATCACGCGCGCTTGCACGTGCAAGCACAGTCAATAGTCAATACACTTGAGACTCTCAGTGTATACATATATACACAGAAGGAAGGTCTTCTTGACACCTACACACTTTGCACTCCCGGTTTTAACTCTGAGCGACTCGGAGCCACAGAGTGGGAGGAGAATCATAACATAACACCACTCTCACTCGCTCCACTCACACAAAGCCTTAACAGAAACAGAGGGAGAGAACACAGAGAAAGTGTGTGTGCATGGTTCAGTCATTAATATTGTCTCTCAACAAGAAAGCGTGGGAGGGACACATTTCACCACTTCCACTGATTAGTAAAGCTTTTAATTCCATTCAAACGTCTTTGCATTTTGGGTAGTTAGGGAGAGAGTGAAAAGAAATGGAACTGAGTAAGGTTACGCTGGAGATCTTCTCAAAGCTGGAGCAGAAATGGCTTTCACACTGCGAATCAACAAAGAAGACACGAGTGCTGAGTATCGACGGAGGGGGAACCACCGCCGTTGTCTCCGGTGCTGCCCTTATCCACCTCGAGGACCAGATCCGTCTCAAAATAGGTGATCCCCACGCACGAATCGCCGATTTCTTCGACATTGTCGCCGGTACTGGTATCGGAGCTTTCCTCGCAGCCATGCTGGTCGCTGAAGACGGCTCTGGCCGTCCTCTGTTTACTGCTAGAGAAGCTGTGGCCTTTGTCGAGGAGAAGAACTCTGAGCTGTTCAAGGGTAAGGTCGCCGGATTCCTCCGTCGACGTAGAGGATTCTCGGGCAAGAGCATGAATAAAGTGTTGAAGGAAGCGTTTAAGAGAGAGGACGGAAAGAGCTTGACCTTGAGGGACACGTGTAAGCCTCTCCTCGTTCCTTGCTTTGACCTCAAGAGTTCTGCTCCCTTTGTCTTCTCTCGCGCCGACGCGTCGGAGTATAATAGTTTCAACTTCGAGCTATGGAAAGTCTGTCGCGCCACGTCAGCGACGCCGAGCCTCTTCAAGCCGTTTAACTTGACATCCGTCGACGGGAAGACGTCGTGCACCGCAATTGACGGAGGTCTTGTGATGAACAACCCAACAGCGGCGGCAGTTACTCACGTACTCCACAACAAACGGGATTTCCCGTCAGTTAACGGCGTAGAGGATCTATTAGTTCTATCGTTAGGAAACGGCCCGTCGAGTGGATCGCCGAGGGCGAGGAAGCTCCGTCGAAACGGCAAGTGTTCGACGTCGTGGGTTGTTGACATTGCGGTTGACGGAGTTTCGGAGACTGTAGACCAGATGTTGGGTAACGCATTCTGTTGGAACCGAACGGACTACATTAGAATCCAGGTAACAACACTGATGGTGGTTGTTTGGTCGCTGCCAAAGTTTACTGTAAAAGAAAATGAATGTAATAACTTGGAGTAGGTTTTGTGTAACCAAAATGATAGTTTATTCTTCCCGAAACGAAAACCATTAATTGTTTGACTTTAGATAGATGTGGAGTTGGTATTATTTTTCCTCGATTTGAACCATGGTCATAAACAATATTAAGCATTTAGGTAAAAATGTGTATTATTAAACAGTTTATGGGCTTCTGGTAAAAAGCTGATTGACGGCGTGAAATGTGATGCAGGCGAACGGATTGGGCAGCCAAGGAGTGGTGGACCAAGTGTTGCATGAGAAAGGTGTGGAGTCGTTACCGTTTGGCGGGAAGCGGTTATTGACGGAGACTAATGGGCAAAGAATAGAAGGGTTCGTGCAACTCCTTGTTGCTTCCGGAAAGAGTAGCTTGCCTCCTAGCCCATGCAAGGATTCCACCGCTAACGGCCGTTAGCTGTCATTTCCACTTTGTTTTTCTAGCCAATCTCTTGCTTTACTTAACTGGTCCATGTTTGGACTTTGGAGTTGAATAGTTAAAAAAAACGTTTTAGATCAACCTCCTCTCTCCAATCGGTCTTTTAACTAGTAACTACTGATACAAAATTGAAAGGTTTAACTGATGTCTCATTACGCTTTTGTGAGTTCGGCTTGAAACACTAAAATTGAGAAACATGGCGGTGTCAGTGAGCAGCCAAATAAAAAGTCAGATGACAGTAAGAGTTACAACGTCGATGGTCCACAAAAGCAAGTTAAGGGGCACTCTTTATCTGGAATTATACATATATCATTTGAGCATTTGCGACTAGGAACAGGAAGTTCGTTAAGAGGTAATGTTCAAAAGTACCGCTCGGCTTTGTGAAAGAAAAACAAAAAGATCTCAAGTAACCAGTACAAGTTTCCAGCAAAATACATAATATAGAAAGAAGAGAAATTAACATTTTCTTATTAGTATTATAATAATAGTAGCCATCGTCTTTAGTCTTTAGTCTTTACACTTTCTCTGAACCTCTTTCGGTAGGTGAGCTTCATCATTAGTTTTGAGCCCCCTACTTAGTTTACTTGCACGGAAATGGTCCCTGTTTTGTACTATTGCAAAATGTATCTTCCTAGCCTCTGTGAAGTAGAAGGATACTTTTTATGTGTTTGGTAGAATATACTCTGCCCACCATATAGGTATTTCCCTTTTAATTTGGTTTTTGGAGGATGACACCAAGTGAAGACAAGGTTTAGAACTTAAACAAAGGTGTAGCTTTCAAGTTGTTGACAAGCGTTTCTAAGGAAGACTATAGGCTAGGCTATAGCACAGCAGCCACCCTGGATGATGTGGACTCCAGTCCAGGGTCCTGCTGGCACAGCTTAAGAGAAAAGTAACACATGGTTTTCGTTTTATATTTTTAGTGGGGATTTTATTTTTGGCATTCAAGGGATTGAGACATGAGGATGGTTGGGACCCCGAGCCCATTTCTGGCAATAAATTTACTTGAAACCAAATTTCACAGCGCAATTAAACGCACAAGGAGGAATGAAGGGGACATCTACCCATTCCACGTTTGGTATGGCCTTGGCGAGGATATTTTGACGACAACTCACTGATGTCCAACATTTGCTTAATCTGTTACGCCTCTAGTAACATCGGGGTTGGTTTGCCAGCTATAACTCCTACACACACTAAGATTGAGGCACTTGGTAGACGATCCTTTAGGCACTTGATGCTAATAGCACTTGGGAGACCATCCTTTAGGCACTTGATGCTAATTGGTAAACGTGGGCGCTTACTACTGATTAATTAAATTGAATTTATTTAATTCATTCAAAAATTAATACTGAACCTTATTTCCTCACGTAATTTATAAGTCACGACAATTGTTGGATTTATATTAATTGCCCACTTTCCCTCACCTCTTCACCACACCGCATGCGTAAATACTAATATTGCGAATATTGTACCCAATTAAATTTTGATACAATATTATATCAATATTGGTTAACATTGGTTATTATGTTAGGTCATTTTTTTAAAATAAAAATGTTAGGTCATTTTTAAAATTTATAAAATAAAATTTAAATATTTTTAGAAATTACAAAATAGTTCGTTGTCATATTGTGTAGTTGTATATATAATTTGTAAGTTTACATCATCTATATTTCAAAAAATCATAATAATAAATAATAACCACAATTAATATAAAAAGAAAATTATCATCGTAGAAGTATAAAATTAAAAATATTACAAAGTATTTGAAATATTACAGTTTTATCATATAATAAATAATAATTACATTAAAACATCAAATAAAAAGAACAATAAAAATTTTTAACTTTTTAATTATTACAATTTATAACAAGAGTTTGTGATGAGAAAATAACCAATTAGAAGTAAAAATTAAAATTAAAATATATATTATTTAATTTACTATTAATTAAATATATTATTTAATTATTTAATATATTAATTATTAATAAGAATTTAAACAAATTTAATTTAATATTACGTATTTAATTAACTAAAAAAATTATCACTAAAATTGTAAATAACTTAATTTAATTTAAATTTGTAAAATTAATCATTATATTTTTAAAATATATAAATATAAATAAAATTTTATTTAATAATTAAAATCTATTTAAAAATAGTTTATAAATAATAAATTATTTATTTTAAAAATAAAGATTATATAAAATATTAAAAATAAATTTAATTAAAAATAATATATTTTAAAGTTTTATTTAATGTATAATTATTATGATTAATAAAATTATTTATTTTATTTTAAAAATAAAAATTTAAAAATCACAATAAAAGTTGAAATAAATAGTTAATTAAAAAATGTTTGAAAAGGGATCGAGGGGGAAGGGGCGACGTGGGAGGGTAATTTTTGAAAATTTTTTAAAAACTTTTCTAAAAGTCCTTCTATTTTTTAAAATTTACGGTATTGGCTGGTATTTAGCCGATATTTTAAATAATGGTTGGTGTCATGCGAAATTGGCCAATACTGACCAGTATCAACAACTGGTATTTTTGAACATAATTTTGTACTGTTTTTCGATCGATACGGTACGAAATTTAAATTTTTGGTACTGACCCGTTGATTACGGCACTTTCCATTTATTTCAAATTTCAAGCAGCTTATAATAATCATGTAACAAAGGGTTTTTAAGTCGATGTGGGTCCCTTTGCTCACTATCTAGAGCTATGTTATAATTTGGAAAAAGGCTTCATGTTGCCCGTGTCCTATTAAAACTAAGTGATACCAAAAATACGTTATGGAATGTTAGGAATCTACTTTACTAAACGAAGGCTCTGTTTGACAATCAGTCGATTGTATTAGCTATTAGTTAATTCTATCAGCAGTTAGCTAACATCGAATTAATATAGCTGATTTGATCAGCGGATAACATCAACTGTTTATTTAAAGATGTTTGATAAAATTAACTGTTTAGTATTAATTATTTATATGTAAAATGACTTACGAAGGTATGACTTTAAAAAAAAATTTATAAGGACACGAGTATTAATTATTTATATCTTAGTATTTCTTTGAATATTCTCATGACATGAGTATTAATTATTTATATCTTAGTATTTCTTTGAATATTCTCATGAGAATTTAGATAGAGCAGAAGAAGTCAACACCATCATTTCTCTAATATCTTTCATTAAGTGTTAAGAACATCGAAAGCCCTCTCAATACAACTTCTCACTAACGAATGAGCTTAATTAAAAACTTTTAGAGATCCTCCTAGATTTGCACCACGAAGGGTCAATTGAAGAACTTGAGATATCACTAAAATGCCACTAAAAATAAGCTTGAGAACGGGTTCGGTTGAATCAGGCCAGGAATTTTTTCTCAAATGCAGCACCAACGAGCTTAATATGAAATTGGGTCTATAAAAATGATATCGATTTCATTTCTAACTGGTCCTTATTTATTAAATGTCTCATATTTAATCATAAAGTTTCTCAAACTTTACAATCAAGTCTCACTTGATAAGATATCTTTGCTCTGTTAAACCTATTCTATATGTGAGACTCATTAAGTTCCCAAATATGTTGGCAATGAATATAAATTATAATTCTAATTCTAATTAATAATTAGGATTAGATAAATTAAAACTCCTTTAATTTATCTTTAATTCTCTAATTAAATAATTCATGATCATAAATTAAAACTTCTCTAATTTATCTTTAATTTTCTAATTAAACAATTTATAATCTTAGATTAAGATTGACATCTAACAATGCATCATGAGCACCCAAATACTTAGGCATGTTCAAGTGGTTTTGACTATCGTTTTTGTGCATGATTTTTCTGTATAATTCAATCATTTCATCGTACAATGCTTCAATTAGACGTAGAGTATGGAATTAATGTGTACTCTATTTTTGTGTTCAATCATATTAGTTCTCCATCATTAGCTATTGATTCAATTGATGACATTCGTAAACTATTTACAAAGCGTTATTCTACCTTGGCCAAGGATTTTCCGAATCAATACTAATCAAGAACAATGGAACATTTTCTCAATTACTTTAGGGTGATGAATCCTATCTTGATCACATAACTACCTCCATATAGTTCGTGTTACATCCAATGATTATCGATTGACTTACCCATGATTTAATAGGTCATAAGTAAAATCAAAATATAACAATCCCTATACAAGATAACTTTGGTGACCTTAAGTTAAATGGTCACTTATACATTCATCAAAATGAGAATTCCATAGATATACAAGTAATATTCCAGATAGATTTCTCATATCAGGTTTGTTTAATGAACTTGTTCTTTAACAAGCATCTATATGTTTGTTTAAATATCTTTATACTTTAACCTATGAGATTGACTATTTCCTTTATAAGGAAAAGTATAATGTGTGCTAATTTTTTTGCGTTCTATTAATGTCCAATCTTAATAAAACAATGATTAGAAATAATTTAGGGATAATACATAAATGCAATATGAATCGCATTATAATTTCATTTGTAATTTATAAATATCCTATGGACTTTATCATATACATCTAAACATGTACAAGATAAAGAATGCATTTAAATTATTTTGTCACTAAACTAAAACTAAACCGATTGATTGGAGAGAATAAACTAACAAAGAGATGATCCTACTAGTACCATACTATTTGTACATCTTTATTGTCATTTTTTAAAAGCTTAAAGCTAGTATGTGATAGTGATTTCTTATAGCTTGCGTATGGCAACATAGTCTAGCTAGCTTTTACCAATTCTTTTGTGGGTTCGGGTTTAAATTATTTCTGTCATGTTATATCATTGAAAAATTATGTTACTTTGGATACGTAAATAGTGGCATTTGGTGGGACAAAATGATGGGGAAGCTAAGACTTCATTTTCTATAAGAAAATGTCATTTCTTTCAATTTTATTAAAATAACATTCAATCTTCCTACTTTCTAAAACAATGTGTTAGAAAATTGAAATTAAAGAAGATATTTTCTAAAATGAAGTATAAAATAGAGAATACTTTTAGGAAACAAATTATAAGACCAAAATTTTCATGTCACTATACTTGGCTAACAATAAAGAAAACAATTAAAATATGTTTTCTAAAATAAAGTAAAAAAGGATCGAAAATGTTTTGTTAGGAAAGATTTATATTTTAAACCACCAAACAAAATTTCAACATTATTTGGTATTTTTATGGAAAATGGAAAAAATACTTTATTTTTAAAGGGAAAATACTATGTAAATGCCCTGAAAAATCATTTTAAGTAGGAAGACTTATGATTGAATTTAAACATGGAATGATACTATAAATATTTCAAATACATAACTTCAAAAAATTTATAGACTTAAAATTCCTTGATTGGGAATCACAAGATTTTAAAAAGATAGAATAGGTCATTAAAATATTCTCATATTAATACCTTTGTCTATAGATTTAACAATGTAAAGTTAAAGGTTCTTTTCTATAAAATTGCCTTACAAAAAATTATTAGAAAGTTATAGAAGTTTTGGAAGCTATCTTTAAAAGATGTTTATGAAATATGATTATGACATAAGAATTTCATAATTTTTAAAGAATTTGTGAAATCCCTAAACAATGTTTTTTTGTGCAAAATCATTTTTTAATACCTTGAAAACAATAATATAATTTTTTGCGGCAGTGGAATCTATAAATGCTACTTTTCGAGTAAGATTAATAAGTTTAATGTGTCTCCATTTATAATTCGTTAAACTTAGTAAAATCTTTTGAGTCAATTGCAGTATCACTATCTTTCATAATATAATATTAGATGTTCAATATATTCTTACTCCTATTAGTTATACTTAAAAAAATCTCTTTAATAAGACGTTGACATCTTTTAAGTAAGTCGAATTTTACAACTCGAATCTTTAACTTTTAAATAGGATAAATATTTGAAAGACTTCTCACTATCAATTAAATCACCTTCTGAGAACAATAATGCTAGAATT
>JAOSBP010000004.1:10525343-10545297 GCA_027563825.1 Erythroxylum mucronatum | reverse complement strand
TTCACGCATACTTTGCTTGAAAGTAAAAAAATCTTCCTTGTGTTTTGATCTCTGTGGGACGATACCCTTACTTCACTATACTACAAATCAATTTAAGTAAGGGATTAAATTTGTAGGCTAACGACAACCTATCATGCCTTAAGGAAATCGATCCCCAATATCATCTCAAAATCCTCAAGTGGTACGAGCATGCAATTCAACTTAGCATGCCAACTCCCTATGCTTATTGGGACATTGTAAGCAGCTCCTATCACCGCTTGTGCCTTGCCCGCCAGGGCTTTTAGCTTTGTCGGGGTCTTGGACACTCTAAGCCCCAACTTATGCAACATCCTTTCCACAACCAAAGAATGTGATGCACCCGTATCCACTATCGCTGTCACCTCTATCCCATTAACCTGTATTTTTACATACATCAGTTCATCATAAGGATTAGGTTCTTTACCAACTGCATTCAACATGACAATCGAATTTAGCACCGTATCGTCCTAAGATTCGCCCTCTTCCTTGGCTATCAGGGCGTTTAGGTTCTCTTTCCTCGGACATTCTTTTGCATAATGTGACCCACCACACAGATAACAAGCAATCTTGCTCTTCCTGGAGGATGTCTCCCCACTTTCAGAACCACCATCTTGCTTGTTTTTACCGTTGAAGTCTCCCTTCTTGGAATTCTTCTTATTTTTTCCCTCGGTATTCTCCTGTTTAGCATGGCCTTTGCCCTTCTTATAATTAGAGGAGTTTACCTTAGTTTCTTTCATCGCTCGAAAGTCCACCAAGGCATCAGCGGCCGCGATTGCACCAACCACGTCCTTCACATTTTGCCTCCGCAACTCTATTTGTGCCCACGGTTGTAACCCGGACAAAAAGTTGAAGAGTTTGTCCTCGTCTGACATGTTTTCAATATCAAGTAAGAGAGAACTAAAAGATTTCACATAATTCCTTACTGATCCGTCCTGTTTTAGGTTCTTCAAGGCCTCCGTCGCAAGCCATGAAGTATTCATAGTAAGAAATTGATCTTTCAACTCCTTCTTCATGAGCTCCCACGTATTCACGGGAGTTCTAACTGCGCTGATCTCCGCAGAGGTCCTCGTCCTCCACCAGAGCTTGGCATCCCTATCCAAGTACATGGTCGTTACATTGACCTTTTCAGCATCGGATACTCTAGCAGCTGCAAAATACTGCTTCATATCCCACAAAAAGTTCTCCAACACCTTCGCATCCCGCACGCCTTCAAACACCCTCAGCTCACGTACCTTCACAGAAGAAAGTTTTGGTATTGAGCCTTCTCCTCGCTCGACATCTATCGTTGCAACGGCATGGCTCAGCACAGTAATCTTAAACTGGGTCTCCTCTTGTCCCTTCAACACATCCACTATCTGTTGTTGCAACTATTGGATCCGCGCCTCCAACATCTCGAAACGAGTATTGTGAGAAGTGACTTCTTCCTCCTCTTGATGAATAGGTCCCATAAGTGTCTCCAATCTAGACACTCGTTCTGTCAAGTTGCCTACAGCCATTTTGAACTTTGACTCTAATACCAATTGTTACAAAGGTCACCTTGGAGACTCGAACTTTTACCCAAAGTTTCTCGCTCACATCCTTTGTACAACAATCTCACTTAAATCTGTTAAAGTAAGACTCAGTCTTTCCCAACCCTTGAAGTGTTTACCTAGCACACACTCGAAGAAACAATGTGGAAGCAAAAAAAATATAGGCAACAAGGAAAACACAGAGATAAGGTCAAAAGACCAACTTATAAACTTTCCCTCAAAAGAATACAAAGAATTCTCTCTCTGATCAAGTCACTCCCTCTGAATGAATTTTGAAGAGCAAAGCTCGAATGAGCTATATATAGGCATCCTAACTTAGAGTCACAGATTCCCACTAAATCTGAACTATCTAAGATCACGTCTATCTCTATCAGATAAGATCTTATGAACCAATTGGATGACACCCCCATCCAAATAGGACTCTAACTGATAAGATAGAATCTAATAGGATAACATAAAGATAGAGTTTACATTTATCTAGAACAATAACATCCTTATCCGCGAAGATCTCTACTATCTTCAGATGTTGAGTTTCAATGCAACTCTAACTCCCAGTCATCGCTACATCATCCAAGATCTCCTCGCGATCTCTATCCACTGATGATGCAGTATGATCTCGCCGAAGCCCACTAGCACATTAGCCTGATCCAATGCTTCCCACAATAAGTCCGTTAGTCATGGTCCATTCATCCGAGCGTGGCTAAGTCCTTTGTCCGTCAAGTCCTAGCCTGGGTCGAGTCAATCTCCACAAGGTCCAAGACTCTACTGAAATTTATACCAAGTCCGATCACTCGCCCATGTTTGCTTTAGTGTTTTCGCATGCCTCCCTTATGCGTGCAGTCTCATCGCTGCATGACTAAGTACAAGTCACAAACCGAGTTAGCATAAAACCTCGCAGGTTCACATACCTTCGACCTGGCTTGCCGAAGTTAAGTGCTTAAATGCCTCGTCGCACTCGTATGCCTTTGCGCATCCTCTCGGGGTCTTACATGCCTTAGTGCCTTCTTGAGCACTCTCGAGTCTCGCATGACTTATCTCGCCAACTCGTAAGACTTTGCCTTGTTTCCTCGTCAACACGCCTTCCTTGTGCCGACTTACTTGCCAAGTATTGGCCAAGGCTCGCCAACACTCGCATGATCCCGCAGTCTGGACTTAGGGGTCTATCAACTACCATCCGGGTAAGGCTAATGTTATAGCTGATGCCTTGAGTCAAAAGACCATCTCAACATTATCACTTAAACAGAATGGATGGAAACTAGGATCTAATGGAGCTTTGATGGATCAATTGAAAGCAAGGCCTACTTTGAGACAGGAGATTTGTGACGCAAAGAGCTGATGATAAGTTACAACAACTTATCTTGGCTACTCAGGAAGGTAAACAGTCTGATTTTTCTGTGCAAAGTAATGGTGAAATGTATTATAACGATCAGTTGTGTGTGCTAGCAAATGATGAATTAAAGAAGAAGCTATTGTTTAAGGCTCATAATACAGTATTTATTATGCATCCGGGTGGGAACAAGATGTATCAGGATTTCAAGCAGTATTATTGGTGGTCAGGTATGAAACGAGATGTTGTGGATTATGTAGCAAAATATCTGACATGCTAGCAGGTTAAGGCTGAGCACCAGGTTCCATCTGGTTTGTTAAATCCTATTCCTATTCCTCAATAGAAATAGGATAACATTACCATGGACTTTGTCACTGGACTTCCTCTTACTCAAAGGAAGCATGATGCAGTATGGGTAATTGTGGATAAGTTTACCAAATCTGCTTATTTTCTGCCTATTCGTCCTGACTATTCTTTGGATAGGCTTGCAGACTTCTATGTGAATGAGATAGTAAGACTTCACAGAGTACCATTGTCGATTATTTCTGATCATGATCCTCGATTTACTTTGAGATTTTAGAAAAGTCTATACAAAGCATTGGATACTCATGATAAGTTTAGTACTGCTTTCCATCCCCAGACAGATAGACAATCTGAACCAGTTATACAAATTTTGGAAGATATGTTGCGGGATTATGTGTTAGAGTTTTTTGGGAGTTGAGATAATTATCTGACTTTGACGGAGTTTGCTTACAATAACAATTATCATACGAGGATTGGCATAGCACCTTATGAAGCGTTGTATGCTCATGTAATTTCCCATATGAAAAGTAGTGAGACATAACATTGGGTATAAATAGACATGGAAATCCTAAATTAAGGAGACTTTTAAGGCTTCTTTTATATTTTTAGATCAGGGTTAGCATTCAAATGTTAACTTACTTTTCCTTCCCTTTTCTACTATATTGTCACATCTATGGTCCAGAAAGGCTAATCTTCTTACACTTGGTCGAAGGAAATTGAAACTTTGAGATGTATTAAATTTTATTATGGTTTAAAGCATTGATTTTTCTTTAATGTTTAATATTATGATTGTTTCACTTAATTTATAAGAGGCCTACTAGTTTATTATTTAATTCAAGTTATAAGTAAATTAGATATTATACATGTAATTATTTAATCCCTTTAATCTATGAAACCACTAATGTTTAATAGATTGCTCTAGTTTAGGATTCTTTAGAAAGGACAATTGACTAGGTTAAATGCAACCTCATAGGCTTATGTTATTTTGTTTCATTGACCTTTTTAGTTCTTGAAGCTATTACTTTAGTGAATCTTAAGCACATTTCCTTGTGTTATTTAGTAGTTACAGTTAATTAGATTGCAAGTCCTCTCCAATTATCAAGCGATAAATATTCAAATATAAATTTATTTATTTTTATATTGATGATCAATGTACACTTCTTAAGGTAAATTTGGACTTAAACTAAGATTTGTGTTCTATTATTATTTCATATTTAATTTTCATAATTTCTTTATTATATTTTTTAAAATTTTCACTATAATCAAAAACCATTTTCATTCTTATTTACGAACATAAAGAAGAACAAGATATTCTATATAAGATCAATCCTTACTTTCACTATTGCATAAATTTTATCAGTAAAGTTTAATTTTGAAATGAAAGCAATAACACATCAAGTATCTAGTCATTACATATTGAAAAAAAATTATTCAACTCTCAAACTTGAGTTGATACATGTAATTAATAATCAGTGACGGAGTCAAGAATTTAAAATAGGAGGGCCCAAATATTTAAGTTTTTAAATCTTGGGGGCCCAGTTCATCACTGAACTCCAAACAACTATGTCCTTTTGTGTGTGTGTGTATATATATATATATATGTCATGCTTGCTTGTGGTACGCCGGAGAAACAAATCTTGATTGAACCTATATTTGCCCAATGGATACAATCTGCTCATGGTAAAACTTCCTATGGGTTTGATGTACTTTTATCTTCAACGAATAGTCCAGCTTTCAATGCAGGCCGAAGCATATGGTTGCCTAGTTGGTTAAATGTTGTTAATGAAAATAGTAATTCATTATTCTTAACAATAGGGCCTGACGACTTTTTGGTTCATCATGCTATTGCTCTAGGTTTACATACAGCTACATTGATCTTAGTAAAAGGCGCATGCACGTTTCCAAAAAATGTCACAAAATGTCCATTTTTTTTACGTTTTATGCACGTTTTCAAAAAAATCATAGAATGTGCATTTTTGTGACATTTTATGCACATTTTTTGAATGTGCAATTTCGTGACAGTTGGTCGACCAGGTCAGGGATGTGGGATCTTGCTACGGCCATGTGCGGTCATACTCTAAGGAGTGAAAATAACAGAAACAAGCCCCAGTCGGTCACTTGTTAGTTTGCCAACAAAAACTCGTCGATTATTGCGCATCTTCTTAGTTTTGCACCTCTTTTTAGTTTTGCGTCTTTTCTTAGTTTTGCGCATCTTCTCAGTTTATCGCATTTTCTTAGTTTTGCGTGACACCCCCCTAAGTCCAGAGCAGGACTGGACATCTGATGGACATATTGGGCAAAAGGACATAACGGGGCACCGCCCCAAACTATCGAGACAACTATAAAAGCATTCAAGAATTTATAATAGTGTACAAACCTCCCCCTCTTGAGCTAACTTTTGAGGGTGAGTTAGGCACTTTCTAACAAATACCTTGAAAACAATAATAGAATTTTTTGCGACAGTGGAATCTGTAAATGCTACTTTTTGAGTAATATTAATAATTTTAATGTGTCTCCATTTATAATTATTTAAACTTAGTAAAATCTTTTGTGTCAATTGCAATATCACTATCTTTCATAATATAATATTACATGTTCAATATATTTTTACTCCTATTATTTATACTTAAAAAATCTCTTTAATAAGACGTTGACATCTTTTAAGTAAGTCGAATTTTACAACTCGAATCTTTAACTTTCAACTATGAGAAATATTTGGAAGACTTCTCACTATCAATTAAATCACCTTTTGAGAACAATAATACTAGAATTCAAATTATAAATCTAAAGTGAGCAACATATTTATTTCACCAATAAATTAGAATTTTTAGAATTTAAAGTTTAAAATTTAGCTACTAAAATCAGAAATACTTGCATTAATCATTCAAATTAACCTATTAAATTATCTCATCTAAGACCAATTTGATTGTGAAATGAAAGACAAAATTTTTGGGATATAGAGAGATTTGATAGAAAGTAGATTATTAATCAGCTATAATTTGTTCAAAATTAGGGCTAAATTATAGCCAAAACATGTTATACTACAGTTTTTTACATTGTACATCTCCATTCAAATTGATCTTAAGTGTTAATAAGCATTAATTTATTAAATAGAAACTTGTGTTGAACGAATATTATAGATTTGACAAGCAAATCTACAATTTAATCTTGAGAAGGCATATGATGAAGTTGAAAAGTTTGGTCTTGCATAAGTTCACGTATGTAATAACAATTAACCTTAGTATGTTTTGTACATTCATGATAAACATGAGAAGTTGTTATGCAAATAAAATTGATGATATTAGCAAAAGAGATGAATATTGAGTAGATAAAACACCAAAAGACAAAAAAGACAAATCTAAATAAATTTTGAATTAATTGAGGACACGATCTTGTTTTTTGCACTCCCATGCATTAGGTGCTAAACTTAAAAAGACACACCAACTAGTTATAGAATGGTGTATTAGGACACTCAGTATAATCAACAACAGTAAGTGCCACTAGTTGTAGAGAAGAAGTTGAAGAAAAAATATACCTTGTCCAATGATATCCTTTAGGTATCGAATGATTTGATAAAGGCTAAGAGATGTAATTTATAAGCTTCAAACAAAAATTGAATCACTACTTGGACAACTTATGAATTGAGTCGAGTGATTGTAATATATATGTGGCTACCAATAAGATGTTTGCATTAAATAGGAATAGGTAATAATGGATTGCCATATTTGATAAATTCTAGATTGAGCTCTATTAGTGTAACTTAAGATTAGTTATCCGTAAGATTGACAAATTCGATCAAATATATAGAATACTTATGTTGACTACGATATGCCTCATCTTCTAATTGAAAACTTTTAAACCCAAAAAATAGGCTAATTTCCTAAGACCTTTCATATGAAAGGAAGGCTGAAGAAATTTATTTAACTTGGTGATACCTTGTAGATCATTACCTGTTATAATCATATCATCATCATATACTAACAAGGCAATGATACAATTTGACAAATGAGAAATAAATAATGAATGATCATTTGAGCTATGTTGAAAACCATCTAGTTTAATTGTAGATGAGAATTTCTCAAATCATATACGAGGAGCTTATTTAAATCCATTAAGAGACTTGCAAAGTTTATATACCAAGTTTAGATTAGGAAGTTGGCATCCTAGTTAAGGTTTCATATACACAATTTCTTTTAAGTCACCATGCAAGAACATAATTTTGAAATTCATATAATACAAAGACCATAATTTGGGGGAAGCAATAGCTAATAAAGTTTTAACTATAGTCATCTTTACAATCAGATAAGATGTCTCTTTATAATCAATAATATACTTATGTATTTATCCTTGAGCTACTAATTTGGCTTTATACCTGCTAAGAGAACTATCAAGTTTGAGTTTAACATTATAGATCCATTTACTACCATTTAAAAAGGCATCTGATAGTGTAGGAAATAAGTCCTAAGTATGATTTATCTTAAGAGCTAAAATTTCTTCGTTTATGACACTTTTCTAATATGAATTATTTATTACTTGCTTGCAGGTAGATGGTATGGAAATGACCATACTATTTTGGAGAGTATGACACCAACCTTGAGGCTAACCAATATCAGAGTGGGATGAGCAACAAGATCGGGTTGAAGAAGGAGAAATTGTCTGGTTATTATAAAGATTGTGGACTTTTGAAATTATAATCGAGTTGAGGTATTATACATTCACTATTAAACTTGAAAAATCACTTTCTAAATCATTCATAAAATTCTTATCAAAAAATAAAGGTAGAAAAGAGGTTGATTCATTGAGAGAATATGTAAGAGTCACAAGATGAGAGGAATAACAATACAATTCTCAAAAAAGGTGACATGATGACAAATGTGCATCCTTTTTATGTGAAAATCATAACAAAATATTCTTTATTTTGTCATTATAAATAAGAAATACATATTTTGCTATTTTAAAAGATAATTTTGTAAATTCAAATGGAGGCAAAAGGACGAAAAAAACACAACTAAAGACTTTAAGATAAGAGTACTCGGAGGATTTCTTGAATAGACAAAACCATGTTGTGTGATGTTTAAACATATGCATAAGTTGATCAATTAAAAAACAACCATATGAATTTCTTTTACTAAAAACTATCTGGAACATGGGATTTAAGTAAGAGAATACAAGCAATTTCAATGATATGAAATTTTTTTCTTTCTAAAATTCCATTTTGCTCTGGAGTTTGTAAATAAGATAATTAATGCAAAATGTTTTTTTTAAGAGATTGGTAAGTTAATAGAACAAATTTATCTTGTAGAATAAGAGGAAAAAAAATTAATGGTTTTGTCAAATTATGTTTTTAGCATAATTATAAAGGCTTTTGCAATACTAGTAAGATAGATTTAGCACTCTAAAAAACAAGGTAAATTGTGTGTAATTATCTATAAACAATATAAATATCCTAACCTAGACAAAAATGGTAATAGACCACCATACATTAACTTTAACTTGTATCAAATCAAAAGCCATATCTATGTTAGAGGAATTAGGAGAAAAAGGTAAATTTATAGCCTTGCCAAAAGAACAACTTTTACAATGTAATGTTAAAGGAGAAAAATTAATATTTAAATGATCAAGAAGCACATTGGATCGAAACGTGATTTTGAGTTTTCTTGCACAAGGATGTATGAGGCATCAAAGCCAAAGATGCCCTTTTTTATTAGAATTAAAACATTATTTGAAGAAGAAACAAAACAACAAACTGAAAGAGGAGATTGATTTTCTTTACAATTGTGAGAGGTTGGATCATTTAGGTTTAAGTGAAATAATTGACCTTGCTTATATCCTTTCTCGATTGTAGGTCCTATATAGAACAACAAGATGGAGAAAAATTTAACGGAACATTTTTAATGAACCAATTGATTAATAGAAATTAAATTGGCAGTTAACTTTTGAGATATAAAGAGAAGTTAAATTCTGTGTCTCGGCAGTATACAGTACATTGTCCTTCCTCTATATACACAAAAGTAGGTAGAAAAAAGGATTGTTAATCAATTATAATTTATTCAGAATCAGGGTTAAATTATAGTCCAAACATGCTATACTTCAATTATTACATCGTACAGAATTGTCTTTCAATATACATATAGTTGCAAGCGAAGCTTGATAATCTTCCTTGTACAGACAAAGTAGTGATCCTGACGCTTGTACGTAGTTATAACGCTCCCATTTAACCCAAGGCTATTAGGCAGCCACATCACATGACTATGGACGACCGACAAAATCGTAAGCAAACGGGAGATGACAGTAGGCTCCAATGTAAGACTCAAGCATAATTCGTCAATTTGGGAGCTTGGTCAGGCAGAGTAAGACAAAGACAAATACATCCAAATGTTGTACGAAGTTGATTTTATAGATCATCCGCCTTCGTTTGTCGGTTTTGTTGGATTCTAAGAAAGTTAAGTGAGTTGAATCCACACGCTCACCGGTGTACGTATGGGCACCTACATAACACAAAATGTAATGTAATAAACTAGGTTTCTTGCTTGTTGTCCTTGTAACTGATCAGCTAGCTTTTTCATTGACTTATTTTGCAACAGTCGGTATTCTAATATTTGCAACTTGCAAGTGAATGGCATAGCTGTAGTTAGTATTGACAAGTACGAATCGATTCCATAAAGACGATGAATACTAGTAATTACCTTTCCTTATTATCTAGCTTAAGAATTATTTTAGATTTTTAATCAAAAGAAAATAAAACTAAGCAAGTAACTAAATAAAATAAGCAACGAAATTGAACAGAGAATTAAGGAAGCAATTAGAAATTTATCAATATCGAAATTTAATGTCTAGGCTTTGAATCCTCCTAAAAGCTTAACATATTAATCTCTTATTATGCAATTGTTTCATTAATTTATTAGACTGCGGAAATTCCTATAGCATGCTAATAGCAGACCTTGAGTCTACTAACAACTAATCATAAGGTTTTAAACTAAATTACTCAGGTTAAAGTTTATAAGATTATTTTACGTGAATCTCTCTATTAGGTTTGATTATAATATGAAAGATTTATGTCATCTTATCTCTTTGCAACCAACTCTTTCCAATTATGGTAGACCTATTCATTAATAAGATTTCTAACTTAAACACTAACAAGATGTTTAGTTACATATTATCGAACACTAAATCAAACATACATACATATATATATATATAATGAATTGAAAATAAAGAGTTCATAATTCTAAATCTCCCTAATTATCTTCTATCAAATATTCTTGTGATATAGAGATTTGATCTTGTATTTCGATGGATTTGTCGATAATTTCTTCGTGTTTTCCACTTCTTTGGACTACAATTGCCTATTGAGAGTGACCACCATGTCTGGAATCCCCCAAGTCTCCGTTCTCGTGTTTATATATAGAATTCTAGGATTTTGGCTAATGCACGATTTGGTGGCTGTGCGTCAAACTTTGTATTACCAAATTCTCTAAAAATCGCGAAACTACAAGGCCTAAAGGAAGTGCACAGGTAAGTGCACAGCCATGTATATCCCTTATGTGCGTCAAATCTTTATTTTATGTCATGTTTTTGTTTGAATTCCTTTCCTTTATGTTCATAAAGACAATTATAATCTGTATACACACTTAAAGATAATTAAGTACCAAATATACAACAAAAGTGTAAAATCAAGGAAAATATATCAAATATGGGTATAAAATATAGTCAAATATTTGTCTATCAATTTTCAAATGCTGTTGTAGTCAATCAAGTCAAAACTTCACAATCAACATTTGGGGATTGATTTATTATTTGGGGGGGAAAATACAATGTCCTTTGAAGTAATCCTTTCTAAGGTAACTACGAATTTTCTTATACACAGTAAGGGTTAGTTTCAAACCTTGTTATGATAAAAACCTTACACGTATGGAGGACCATCAGGAACAAATTGATACTGAAAGTCGAATCTTACTAATACTTGACTTAGTACATTGTGTATTTGGAATCGTCCTAGCTATTGTATGTCAGGATTTGTATCTTTCAAGTTAAAGGGCTCCACCGCTATTCAAAAGGTACAAAACACAAGCTTGGTTAAAATTCTTAACAGGTCCTTTTAACTCGTGTGAAGATCTAGGCAAAACAAACATAAACAGACCAAGGACAGCAAGCAAGTCCTCCTGTACTTATTACTGAGTAAATATAGGCGTGTACTATGTCCAGTGGATAGTATTTAATTGCCATAAACTTTGTTCCTTGTAATTACTCTCCAAAAGTAGTTAAGATAAAGGCAAGACTCTTTAAATGTCAATTACTTACTTACATAATGCACTTATGGGTAAAGGATTTAATGTTGGATAATTCAACAAGCTACATATATATACAACTTAAATGGCCTTGGTCGACCTACTTTTGTTACATTCAACTAAATTACCGGTAACAGGTTTGCAAGGATGCAAGAAAGCAGTGAAGAGATTGATGAAATTTTAAGCAGAACACTGGATTTAAGGAAGAACTTCAACCTAAAACTTTAGGTAACACACGAATACAACTATACAACGTTTTCCAATGGACTAGGAAATCTCATGTTAAGTGCTTCTCATCTTAGTCAACTATCTCTCAATTTTAGTTAACTTCTGGTTTTACGAACAATTTAAAATTTAGTGATAGGAACAGTTAGTAATTCTTTGAAATCCCATCCTCCCTCCATTCTCACAAGTATGTACTTTCTAACATCACAAAGCACATTGTTGCATGAATCCAGTGAATGGTCTACAGCTGGGGAAACCTCCAAGTTACAGGTGCTGTTGTCTTGTCTTGGGCTAAAACGACAGAAGCTTCACAGGATACATCTGATTTTGGGTAAGAAAATTATTGCAAAGTTTGCCTCCCAACTCTTTCCTGTCCTCTTACGTATGATGGGGTTTTTCTTGTCTCTCATTCATGCATGGTCCAGTTTTCAGGTTACGGATGGCTGTAGATATTCTTGGTTTCCGCACTCAATCCCACAATATCAACAACTACACTTCTGATCTCGGCAAGATTTGGGTTCCTGAATATACACCGGATGGAAACAACAGCAAGAACTGAACACCAATGTACACCACCCATCTCACCATGTCCCGAGATCATATGCACACGTTTATATTCCCTCTTCAGCATGTGTAAACAATACTAGATTGTGATAAGATCTTGTCTCCTTGGTTTAATTTATCACCCTTCTTTTCCTTTCTCTAGAATAAGAACGAGGTACCTGTCCGACTCTTTACATTTTTACTTCGTATCTGTCCTGATCTTCCAAAAATTAGTGACTCCTATTATGAGAAAATCTACCCTGAAACACCTACTATTCTCCTGAGAAAACCATCAAGCTTTCTGTAAAAATATTGTATGCTCGTGCATGTGAGTAATTAACAAAGAGATAATCCGGTCAATAATGGATCATAATCATCATATATCTGTGATATTAATTTGCAAAAATTATAAGAATACAACCTCAATGATTATTAACTGTCGCTTAGTCTTTCTATTGTAACAGGGAGGAATACTTGGGGTAGATATGAAGGTTAGAAAAGGGGGTAGATATGAAAGTTAGAAAAGGAGTAGATAGTGGGTACTAGAGTGCGTTTAATGACTATATATATGCGTTGAATCTCTTGCTTAAGAAGTAGCTAAATGCCAAGTTAATGTCCAAAACTCGGTACTACGGGCTTTTGTTTGTAATCTAAAGACTCTAACTTAACTATATCATCATCTTTATTATTATTGTTATTAAATAAGAAATTATTTTATTTTATTAAAATAAGTCATTAGTGATGATAATCAATTTTTTTTTATAAAGTTATAAGGGATTTTCATAAGGATCTGACTACGAAGTCGATAAGTGGCAGCTATTCGTGTCATCACTTTTCAAATAAACCTTTTTTAATAGATGTAATAGAAGTAAGGATAGTTATGAAATTTCGTAATGTAATAATTGTAAATGAGGGAATTTGTATCTACAAAACTTACTAAAGAAGCCTGAAAGTATTTCTCGCTTAAAATCTCTTCTTCGTCATCTTTTTGTTCCATTTTATAGTACCTTAGAGAATCCAAAAGTCAAAAAAGTTAATCTTGTTGGACAATTTTGTCCTTTCCTATAAAGTTGGATGACTATTAATTGCATTTTTCGATTTTTCAATAAATTATCAGTTAAGTTACTTAATTTGATTCAGATAAAGATAATAAAGTGATCCAATAAATTATCTAAATCAAGGGTAGAATCAGATTGATTTCCCTTATTTTTGTCTTTTTTCAAGTTTATTTTTCAATTTATAACAGTCCAAGACCTTGTGTCCATTTGTTGCAATATTTACATGTAATATTAGCATCTCTACCTCTAGAATTAGATTTAGACTTATTTATGGCTCTTACTTCTCTCTCCATTCTCAAAAGTTCTACCTCTAATCATTAAACCTTCAGTCTCCTTCTCAATGGAAGCATCAAACTTTTCTTTAGAAAATAAAGCAGATTTAAATTCTTTTAAAGAGAGAGTTTCATGGTTACCATAAAGCATAATTTCTTTAAAGTGCTTATACGAATGAAGTAGTAAAATAACAAAAGTACTGCTTGATCTTCATCATCAATTTTAACATCAAGATTTTCCAAATCAATATTAAAGGAATTAAATTTGTCAAGATGAGATGGGACGGGTGTACCTTTAAACATCTTGACCATAAAGAGACATTCTTTGAGACGAAGTTTGTTGGCCAGACTCTTCGTCATGTAAAGAGACTCCAATTTCAACCAAAGTCCTGCAACAATAGTCTCATTGACTACTTCTCGAAGCATTTAACCCGTCAAGCTAACTGAATAGCAAACAAAGCTTTTTCGTCCAACTCTTCCTAATTCTTGTCCGACATATTGGCAGGTTTCTTTGTCTTGCCAGACAAAGCTTTCTTCAATCTATGTTGTGTAAGAACAGCTTGCATATAGACCTTCCAAATAGCAAAACTAATTATACCAATTTGTTGTGCTAGTAGTTGCAGAAGCAATGGAATCAATCAAGTAAACAAAGAAAAAATAGTAGAAGGACACAAAGAATTTTTACGTGAAAAACTTGAGTGTTGGGAGGAAAACCCATGGGGTAAAGAGAGCCCAAAATATACACTATGTCAAGGAAAAAGATTACAACTGTTTTTCTCTTTTTCTCACAAACCACAGGAATAATGAAGAGCACACCAATACGATGTTACAAAGGATCCCCAAAGGGGTGTTTATATAGATATAGTAATATAACCCTAGGGTAGGAAACCTATATAAAGTAGGAATTTGGAAATAGTGTCAAAAAAGACAAAGAAAACCTACACATACAAGGAATCTACACATATTAAGAATCTTGAAAGCTTGGTCATTATCCCAAAATAGAAAAAACACCTCAAATTCACAATGTATTTTAATTGGACATAGAAACTTAATAGAATAAAAAACTTTTAAGCTTGATATTTAGGGATCACACGGAGATTAATAATCTGGGATGATAATAAGCACTTTGAGAACCAAATAAAATAGAACCCAAAATTAGAGTAGCAAAACCACACATTTAGCCTTACTTATATGGACATTAGAAAAACCTTTCAAGTTGGAGTTTAGTTTTACAACTGCAAGATAATTTCTATAATAACCAAGATAATTATAAGTCTCACAAACTTAAGTTCCATGTTTGAGAATTTCAACAAGTTTTTAGTCAACTAAGGAACACAAAAAGTATACAAGAAGCAAGATGAGAAAATAAAAGATAAGAAACTTATGTGTTATTCGTTGTTTGTGTCTTTGAAAGCAATATATCAACAAGAATGCAAACAGCATTGCATCACAATAAGGTTGAAAGAGAACAAACAAAACAACCATCGATCATTAATATAGTTCATATCAAAATAATAGGGCTTCTAAGTTCTTAACATTAGATGCATTTCACATGATAAAAGTGAAGAATAATACTTGTATTTTGTACATACTAAAATATTATAGTTTGTAGTACTCACTACTTTCGAGTTCCTCTAAACCGTTAATTTTGGTACTGTTGCAAACAAATCAGACCTATTAGAGGAAGGTTCATGTTCATTAAGATAAGATCCACCTACAACTAAATAAAAAAATTATCATTAAAGGAAGGAACAGGTGGTAATTAGTAAACATGCCAACTGGTATCTATTTAACGCTCACTAGCAATTCTCTTCTACAACCAATACTATTCACAGAGCACTAAGAAGAAAAGTGAAATTTAGGATGATGCTGGCAAGCAGGAAACTCATGTGACCTAAGAGTCTGTAAGGAGAGTAGGTGACTATAGCCTAACGACTGGTGATTGACGACAAATGGGAAGACATCGGTAAGTGGCAAAAGCCGATTTGAGTGACTTAGGCGACAGGCAACTAGAGTGGCAAGACGTTGACGAGTGGAAGTGGGAGTAGCTAAACATTGTGTTAAATGGGGTAGATTTTGGGTAAGGTTCTTGAGACTGAAGCCCTATCCAAACCCAAACCATTTTTTTTTTCAAAAGCCTGAATTTTGAGTCTGAACCGATCAGATTAGTATGGTCCTGAGTTCTTTTGCTAAGTCTACCATTGATAAAATCATCCACCCCCTTCAAAGACTAGCTACTTTTTAAATGATTTACCTCAATTCATGGTAAATCAATCCTTATCATTCGATCTTTAAAAGATGGTCTAAATAATCTTTCTTTTAAGTTTTTTTTTGGTCTCAATTGCAACAAAGACAAGAAAATTTAGGACACTTAGGATGAAAAGTGAGAATTTGGCAAACCTTCTCAAGCTTGACTCTATGATTCTTAACTAATGTTTGTAATATATAATATTAATAATCTATAAAGTAGAGCTAGTTGACTACAATTTAACTTGTGGCAAATTCTGGTGGATATAAATATAGTTAAAAAAATCTACACTAAATTAATATTAAATTTAAAAAATAATAAATGTTTCTTTACAAAACTAAATTTAATTAAAAATAAAAGTAGTTCATTATTAGTAAATTTTAATTATTTTAATATTTGAATACATTAAGTATCATTAGATCCACTTTTAAATAGATTCATTATATTGTATAGTATTGTATTTAACCCATTAGACATCATTTTTATTTAAATTTGGTATTGAAAAAATTATCCAGTATTAGATTTTTTTACTGATGGATAAATTCAAAATTTTTATAATTATTTCAATAAAATAATATTTTTTGAATTGGTTTCAATTATATTTCATTTTAGATTTTAATATAGTTTCATGTACAATGTGCAAGGATTTAATAAAAAATTACTTATAAATGTTATGATTATTATTTCATATATTAAAAACCGAATCAAACTTTAAAATATTAAATTTATATTATAACTATTAACATAATATAAAAATAAAAATTAATTCACATTTTAATAAGTTACTTGAAACATAATTTATATATTAATAACATTTATTTTAGAAATACGTAAAAGCAATTCAACAATTTTCTTCTAATTAATTGTATATTTACTATATGCACAAATATATATATGTGTGTGTATCTGTAAGCAATATATAAATAAATGTATTACCCATACAGTAAAAAGAAATCAATATAATCCTAATGCATTGATATTTCTTCATATCCACATAACACACACTCACACATATAACAATATTGAATATGCATATATTTACTTATAAAATATTTAAAAGAATTAATCGCTATATTAATCATAATGTATCATTGCTTAAAAGAACATAAATTTAACTTTTATCATAAAATACACATATATGATATATTATGGTGAAAACAACTAAAATTTTATTAAAAATTAACATATTATATATATATATATATATATTCATAAGAAAATTATTATATTTATTAAATATATGCACTTATATTAAAAATATAGCTTTCTTCCACAAACCATCCCTCTTAAGGAAAAAAATCACAATAGGATTACCTCTACTTAAGGGAGGATGGTTCTATTGATTACTCTCGAGTTTATTTATTGCAAAAAAATAAACTTTTGATTACTTCTCCAATAGACTACGCTCAGTTTATCATCCTTTCTCTTATTGCAATTGCTTAACTCTTTTATTATTAATAAGATTTAAGATGCTGATATGAGAGCTCAGATCTCTTCATTAAATTCGTTTAATATGGAAAGAGCATTGTTTGACCTCAAGCTAAACAAAGTACTGGGCCTTATAGGCTCAATGCCCACTTTTTCCCGAAATCCTAACATCTGGCTAAGCATATTATGATAAAACTTACGCTTGAATTTTTTCAGTAAAGGCTTAATACTGAAGGAGAATAATAAGACTTTTATAAGCTTCATCCCTAAGTTGCCAAATCCCTATTTCCTAAAAAGTTCAGACTAATCATATACTGCAACACTATTTATATAATCAATTCAAGGCTATTGATATTAACGCTCAAATAATTATTAAAACCTCTTATCAACCTAATTTAAAGAGCTTTCGCAAATGGGAGATAGGGGATAAAATTTTCCTAGCTCAATAGTTATTCATAAACTACAATAGGAAACATTCATTCAGATTTTGTGTAATAAAATTGGACTTTCGTAAGGCTTTTGGCTCCATCAATACCATTATTGCTTTTAGGTTCCCTTTAAAGTTTATCAAATTGATTAAATGATGCATTGCAATAATATCTTTAAGTATACTTATCAATAAAGCTCCAACAAAGCTTATTAAAGGTGCTAAAGGTTTAAGACAAGGGGATCCTTTATCTCTGCACCTATTCACCTTAAGCATGAAAGTTTTATCAAGACTTTAAAGCGTGTGATTAACCTAGAAAGAAACTTTAAGTTCTATAAAAATGTATAAAAAAAAACTAAGCTTTTATAGCTTATCGTCTGCATATGACCTCTTCGTTCTCTTTGGGGCTTACTCCCACTCCATCAGAGCCTTGACGACAACCATTAAAACAATCATGGAGCTATTTGAATTAAAATGAATAAGAGGATAAAATCATGTCTATATTTCCTTAGCTCATCTCACTTACCAAATTGGATTTCCAATTTAACTAGTCTTTAGGTAAGGTAACTCCCTTTCATATATCTACGGATATCTACCTCTCATAAAAGACTTACTTACAATAAAGGGGGTACTTGATTCACATGGGCAATGATGATAGGAATGAGAATGAATATGGTGAGAAATAAGAATAAATATAATAATTATAATTATGATGGTTGGTTAGGATAAAGAAATGATTACCATTATAATTGATAGTGGTTAGTTTGTTAAAAACTTAGGAAATAAAAATTTGTTTAAAATATAATTAATTAATTAACCATGTTTTAAATATGATTAAATATATTTAATTATATTTAATTACAAAAAAGAGAAAAAACAAAAAAAGAAGTGTATGAAAACAACACAATCCGCAACGTTTTATTGACAAAATGTCGCTGAATGTGAAGACTTTTCATGACATTTAAAAAACGTCACGAAAAGTTCAAATTTTTCATGACGTTTTACAAAAACGTCGTGAATTTGTAATACTTTTTGTGACATTTTTTTATTAAAACGTCATAAAATAGAAACCGTGATGTTTTGTTGAATAAAACATCACTGTTGGCGTTTACCTTTTGTGTAATTAATATTTAAAAGTAACATTTTCTTCTCGCATATTCATTTCCCACCATTTTGTTGGTTTCTTCTCTGATGTTTCTTCTTCTTTGGTTTCTTCTCTCTGCCTTCTTATCACTTGAAATTGGTTTCACCCAAAATTGATTCGGCCAAAATTGAGTCGCCTGAAATTGGTTTTCATCAAAAAATTGCTTCGCCCAACTTTGCTTTCAACCTGAGGAATTGCTTCGAACAAATTTGTTCTCCTCCATTGATTCTTCTAACCTTCTTAATCCTTTTACAGTCCTCGTCCTTTTCTTGACTTTTCCCCCATAATTTCAATTAATTATACGTACCTTATATAAAACGATCCGTTGTCAACAACCTTGGAAAACCCTAACAACCTTATATAAAACGATCCGCTGTCAACAAAATCCCTAGGTTGGTTGTTGCAGCTGTTGAAACATTTGCTTCTCTGTTTCCGAAGAGCAACCATGGTGGCCACCAAGAAAATGATAATATATATCTACAAGTTTCGTTTTACTTCTCCATTTGATTAATGGTTTTTTTGGAAAATTAGCATTTTCATATATTTTTTTGTTGGGAAATTGCAGAAGAAGACTCATAAGAGCATTAACAGTAGGTTGGCTCTTGTCATGAAGAGCGGTAAGTACACTCTGGGATACAAGATTGTCCTTCAAAATCTAAGGAACTCAAAGGGTATTTCTCTTATTCGCTATTCTTTGTGTTGTGCTTGTGTCTACGTGCATATATTTTGGTTGGCGGTATTGGGCGTTAAGAGGTTGAACCCGCGGTGATTTAATTGACTGCAACTTGTTTCATGTTGATCTATTATGTCCTGATAATCATGATTTGTTAAGATTGCTGATCATCATTTTCGTCATTCCACATATATAGAATGATACTATTTTGACTATTTCTAAAGATGAAATGTATTCTCTGATACAGATTAAGTGTTAGATTCGTAGTGTTTTGCCTACTGGGCCCTTGTGTAGGAAAATCCCAGGATGTACATCACATGTACAAGGTGCGGAAAACAAAAATTTTTGTTGCCGGGACCTTCCTGAAGGCCAGGATCTATGTGTCGGTATGAAGACTCAAACCTGAATAGCCAATAGAGACTATCTCTAAAGGTATCCACGTAGAGATCAGAAAACCTAACCGGGACAAAC
>JAOSBP010000004.1:10496849-10507654 GCA_027563825.1 Erythroxylum mucronatum | reverse complement strand
AGGAAGTGCTTTATTTTATGAATTATATATGTAATTTTCATACTTATTTAATGAATTATTATTTTATATTTTTAGTGGGCCTCAAGGAATTTTTTTAAAGCTATTATCTTATGCATTTAGCGAGGTTATTATTTTATCCCATTGGCCCAAGTCGGGACCCAAGAAAATTATTATTTAATTGAGATTATTAATTTATCGAATATTCATTTATCGAGATTTTACTGTACCATTTTGAGTGAGTTCAGTGAACTTGTTCGCTAACAAGCACTCACACATTTGTTAAGCATCTCTATACTTTAGCCTATGAGATTGACTACTTCCTTTATAAGGAAAAACAAAATGTGTGCTAATCTTTTTATATTCTATTAATATCCTATCTTAATAGAACAATGATTAGAAACAATTTAGGGATAATAAATAAACACAATATGAACCTCATAATTATAATATCATTATAATTTCATTTGTAATGTATAATTATCTCATGAACTTTATCATATACTTCGAAACATGTACAAGTTAAAGAACGCCTTTAATTTTTTTTGTTACTAAACTACAACTAATTGATTGATAGTAGGGCATAAACTAACAATTTCCCACTTACGTTAAGCCAATCATTTAAGTATTTCATAGCATATCACCATATGACGATTATACTACTACTAGGACAGTAGCTTAATAACATAATTTTACAAAATTCTCTTTTGTGAGAACTTGCTTAAAGCTTACAACTTTTATCTTAATTATCACCATAATTAAGAAATTTTGCCTAAATATATACTTGGATCTTTGATGAGACTTTGGATCCTTTTGCATGCCTAATGGCTCTAATGTTCTAAGTACATTGTTATTTTGAACAATGCAAGGAACTATATCAAGTTTACTAAACAACTTATTGATCCAAGTAATCATTTCTACTAAATGAAAAATGTATTATGACTTTATTAGCAACCGTTGCTACATTAGAACCTTTCCACTCTTGAATAATATTGCTCTAAGTAAATATACCTTAATTAGTAATTACTTCTAAAGTTATATCCTTGTCTACTTGAACTCAAATATCAACTCATAGATAAAATAATGAATATCTTTAATACTTCACAAGTATCTAATATCTCAAATACTAAACACCTTTAGTACATTATCTATGTACTTGGACTTAGAATAGGTGAACAACTTCCAGTCTATCTCTATAGATCTAATTCCTAGAATTAAGTTGTTATCCTTTTACATCCAACAAGAGTTGTTCTTAGAGAATTATATTTTCAAAAATTAAAAATTAGAATTATTGTTCTTTGTGAGCAATATGTCTCCACATATTCGCACTAAAGAGGACAACTATACTCCCACTAACCTTCTAGTAGACATGATAAATTCACAATCATTTAACAAACAAACTATTTGAGTTCATCAAGAAAGTGGACCTTTCAATGTCCTATAGCCTTTCAAATATACATCAAATGTATCAACAAAAGCACCAGTTCCAATTGGATGTATTGTCATGAGATTTAAACGCTTTCAAATTTCATCTTACTCCCACTACTTATCTTAAGAACCATTCTCCTATTAGTATACATTGAAAAAATAATAATTTTTTCAACACGTTTGTAAGATAATATCTAACCTTTTGGATATCTCATAACCTTTTATCACCCATTTTAGTTCTAAACTTAATGGAAAACATATGCTTCAACCACGCATCACGTCCTTGAATCATTAACTTTGACTTTTTCAAAGAAATAACATTTCATATCTAATACGAAATCTTGCTAACTGATTCAATTGAAACTATTGAAAGTAAGTCGTCGTACTAGGCATCGCTATGGAAGAAATAATATTGCATCATACAATATCTCATATTGTTTGTTCCTCCTTACATAAATCTATACTCTTATGAATTTCGTTGTGAAGGTATTCACTAAAGAATCTTATTCCTTATAAATAACTAAAAATTTAAAACTCACCGCACCTTTTTATACATTTTTCTTTCATTTAGTTCAATTTTCTTAATTTTAACAAATATCCAAACCCCCTTTTTTATCAACTTGGTTTGCATTTTTGACAATTAGGCTAGCTTAAATCTTTTGCGCTAGGTTTCGATTAAGTGAGACGACACAAGGTTGCATCCTATATTGTAATCCTTGGAATTAAATTTTTGATTCGGTTTCCAAGGAAGTAATCTAAAGATTCAACTGAGCAGCCAATCATAGATCAACTACAAAAACTTCGAAAACAAATTAAACAAAGTGGAAATCGATGAAAACCAATACAAAACCAAAAAGGAACTTACCGGTGCGATTAGGCAGAGCTGTGCTTCGGGTTTCAGAGTGAGATGAGAGAAATGGAAAAGAGTGAAGAGGGTCATTTGTTAGGGACCAAAAGGTGGAGAAGAAGAAGAAACTAGCAAAATGGTGGGAAATGAATACTTTTAAATATTAATTGAACAAACCGCGACGTTTTTTTAAACAAAACATATCAGTTTTTATTTTGCAACATTTTATTGAAAAAACGTCGCAAAAAATGTGACAAATCTGCAACGTTTTATAAAAATGTCGCGAAAATTGACTCTTTTCGTGCCGTTTTTTAAACGTCACGAAAAGACTAAACAATTCACAACTTCAAAAAAAAAAAAACGTCGTGAATTGAATGTATTTGTTGTAGTGTCCATACCACTACTTCCATTCATTTTCGGCACAACAAAATGTCTCGTGTACAAGTTGGCAGTTCTGTTTAATCTAATCCGGATGATGTTAAAAGGGAAGCTCATAATTTCTTTCCCAAATTATTCAAGAAGCGCACAGCAGTGGATTATAATATTACTCACCTACAATTCAAAGCTCTCTCTTCCATACAAGCAGCTGAACTATCGATTACTTTTGAGGAGAATGAATTTTTCCACGTGTTAAATTCATGTGGTGAAAATAAAAGATGGCTCTAATTTCTTTTTCTATAAAAGAGCTTGGCATGTGATCAAGCACTTTTTACTGACTTCCATCAGACAGATAGGTTCTTTCAATATGAAGGACTTTAGGCCTATCAGTTTAGTAAATGGGACATATAAAGTTAATTTCTAAGGTGCTGTCATTTCGGCTAAGGGTTGCGCTTTTAGATGTTATTGCAGAGAATTAACATGCTTTTATGACCAAGATAATCATTCTTGAATGTTCTATGGTAGCTTCGGAGATAATACATTTAGTAAAGAGGTAGAAAGAGAGTACGCCGTTGCTTAAATTGGATTTCTAAAAGGCTTTTGACAGTGTTTTATGGGAGTTATTAATAAAGACTATGGATCATATGGGTTCCATACAAAATGGAGGTCACGGATTCAAAATTGTTCTGCAACTTCGCAGACTTCAGTTCTGGTTAAAGGCAGTCCTACCAATCCTTTTCTGATGGAGCGTGGAGGTCGTCAGGGTGATCCGCCATCTCCATTCCTATTTGTAATAGCAGTTGAGGATTGAGATGCCTCCTCCTAAAGGCAGTGGAGTTGGAGCTTATCAGAGAGGTATTGATATTCCTGGACTTCCTCATTATGGTTCTTTATTACAGTTTGCAGATGATAAACTGCTTTTTATGCCGTTTGATATTCACATGCTAAAAATTTGCATAGAATTTTACGTTATTTGGAGTTGATATCAGGATTTAAAATAAATTTCCACAAAAGCTCATTAATTGGAATTTTGGTTGCGGATAGTCAGTTATGTAATTTAGCTGCTGTTATGGGGTGTAAGACAGATATGTTGCCTATCAAATACTTAGGGCTTCCTTTATCTCATCGCCCTTTACCAATCAAAGATTTGGACCTGGCGATTAACAAGGTGGTTTCTCGTCTGTCTCTATAGAAAAGTTCTTTGCTTTCACTAGTGGGTAGACTAGTTCTCTATCAAGTCTGTCTTAGCAAGCATGCCTATCTACTTTATGTCTATATATTGCATGCCAATTGATGTTCTTAATATAATTGCGGGATATGTGAGGAAATCTCTACGGAGGGTTGACATTGAAAAAACAACATATACAGTATAAGGTTTCTTGGGAGAACAGATCATCTGTTCCAATTAACCAATTCTTACTTTGTTTCATTAAATCTCATTTACATATTTATATAGAACACATGTAAATGTGTGGTTAAAATTAACTAGAACAGAGTTTGAACACCATTTTTAGCATAAAGGATTTGGTGTCGTCTCTTGCGATAGGATTTGTCTACCTTTTGTACATGGGGGTCCATGTTATGTAGTTTGCGCTTGAGAACTACGGGTTTGCTTTTGAAATGGGTATAGAAGTTAAGGGCTTGTAATCAAGCTTCATTTTGGTACAATGTGGTTAGTGGAATGATTATCAAATGGTGAGCATAAATAAGTTATCACACGTATGGAAAGGCATTCTGAGAGCATGTTTAGATAATGCTGATATATGGAGTTTATTTCAGTCCAGCATCAATGTGGAAATTAAAAACGGTTGGGAGGAAACATGGTTCAGGGAAGAGAAGTTTGCTATTAAATATGCTGAGCTCACAGGTTAAGTTTACTCAAAAGACACTAAAGTGTCCTTCATGGTACCGAGGCTGGTTTTAGAAGAAGGAAGTGTAATCTAATTCCAACAGATATTCGACAATAATATACGTTAGAATAACATGTAAAATAAATGTAGAAGGAAACAAAATATCTACAACCATTATTGTGTGTGCTTAAAGAGTCTGCATTTTTAGAATTCTTCTAAACGCTCAATTCCCAATATGATGGTGTATATTTTTAGAAGAGAAAAGAATCTTAGGAGACCCCAAAAATCTGCAAGAAAGCATATATAAATGTACTCCATCAAGCACATCATGAGTTGCTATAAAACCAGGAATTCATATCCACTAAATGCATAATTTTGGACCATTTATGACACAAGAAGAGGAAAAGTTCTCACATTCTCCCACTTAGTCCATACGTTTAACTTGGTATCAAATCCTAATCCAATCCAAATATAATATAAAAATCATGGCTATAGGTTCTCTAGCAATTGAGTATTATTTTCCATGTATTACAATATACTATAATTATATCAATCCGAATGTGGTAATATTACTTAATGAATAAATCCTATGTTTATTCGAGGTCCAAAATAATCAAAATTTTCAAAATTCAATAATGTGCACCATAATAGAGAAAATATTATAAGAGTTTCATGAAAACAACATTGTCCATACAATGAAAACTAAATAATGGAACTGAATCCCATTCTACAACATGATCCTTGAACTTCATTGGTGGCATGCCTTTTCTTAAAGGATCAATTATCATCAATTTAGTGCTAATGTGTTCAATAACCACTTTCTTGTCCTTTACACGTTCCTTTATAAATAAAAACTTGATATTGATGTGTTTACTTTGACTACTATTCTTATTATTTTTAGCTAGAAAAATAGTAGCTGAATTGTCACAATAGATTCTCAATGGCCGAGAAATGGAATCTATGAGTCTAAGCCCATATACAAAACTCTTTTGCTATACACCATATGATGTAGCCTAAAAACAAAAAAAAACAAACTCAACCTCTATGGTACAAGTAGCAGTCAAAGATTGCATGGCACTCCTCCAAGATATGGCTCCATTAGCAAACATGAAGATATAATTTAATGTTGATTTCCATGAATCAACATACCTAACAAAATCTGAATCTGAGTTCCCTATCACCTCCAGTTTGTCAATTCGTCTATACGTAAGCATGTAATCTTTGGTCCCTTGAAGGTACCTCAATACTTTCATCGTAGCTCTTAATGATCTAATCTTGGGTTACTATGATATTTGCCTAATATTCCAACAACAAATGTAATGTCAAGTTTTGTACAAACCTGACCATACATCAGGCTTCTGATTGCATAAGCATATGAAATAATTTTCATTTGTTTCATTGCAAAATCATTTTTAGGGCATTGGTCTAAATTGAACCTATCCCCTTTCACAATGAGAGCTACACTAAGTGAACAATCTTTTATCCGAAATCTCTTTAAAACTTTGTTAATATAGGTTTCTAGAGACTAACCCAAAATTTCACGGAATCTATCTAGATGAATCTTAATTCCAATGACATAAAACGCATCAACTATATCTTTCATTTCAAAATTTTTAGAGAGAAATTGTTTCACATCATGTAACCAACCCTTATCATTGGTTGCGAGTAATATATGATCCACCTATAGTACAAGAAAACAAATTTTACTCCCACTAACCTTCTGGTATATACATTGATCCATGATATTTTCTTCAAAACCAAATGATGAGATAATATTATGGAATTTCATATACCACTAGCAGCATGCTTGCTTCAATCTATATATGGATCATTTAAGCGTGCAAACCAAATCCATTTAAGAAAGTCATTTTCACATCCATTTGATGCAATTCCAAGTCAAAGTGAGCAACCAATGCCAAAATTATACGAAGTGAACCCTTTTTAGAAACAAGAGAAAATGTATTTGTTTAATTGATTCCTTCCTTTTGAGTAAATCCTTTAGCAACGAGTTTTGCCTTGTATCTCTCATTGTTGCTTAATGAGTCTTTCTTTGTCTTAAATACTCATTTGCAGCCTATGGGTTTTGCCCTTTTAGGCAACTCAACAAGGTCCTAAACATCATTATTCTTCATAGAAGTCATTTCTTCCTTTATAGCATTGTACCATAAATTTGATTCATTGCAACTCATGGCTTGTGAAATGTGTTAGGATCATTCTCGGTCCTATATTGTAGTCAGATTCTTGTAGATATACAACATAATCGTTAGTAATAACTGATTTTCTTATTCTAGTAGATCTCCTTAATGTTGCTTCAACATCCTCTTGTAGAGTCTATTATTCAATTGGTTGCTGAACATTGATAAGTAATTCCTAAATAACTAGATCTACTAGATTATCAGCAACTTATGGAATTTCTTAACTGTCATTTATGTTTACAATATATTGTTAAATTTCAACAGTTGGTTGTATGATGTCTATTTAAACTCGAGGATCGTTGTGAATGAAAATCACCTTATTTTTTGAGGTGGAAGGCTGAGTAACCATATGATCATTATCAGAAACTATACCTTGAAATTGATCTCTCCCACTAATTAAGTCATTTTCAAGAAATTTTGCATTTCTTGATTCCATAATTCTAGTGTGATTTGATTGACAATAAAACTTATATCTCTTAGACCTTTCGGCATATCCAATGAAATACCCACTTATGGTCCTTGTGTCTAATTTCTTCTCTTATGGATTATAAATTCTTATTTCATACAGACATCCCCAAACGCGTATACATTGTAAACTCAGTTTCTAACCTTTAAATAACTCAAATGACATCTTTGGAACAACCTTGGTTGGTACCTGATTTAATATATACATAGGAATCTTAAGAGCTTCAATTTACAAGGACTTGGGAAGTTTGGAGCTACTCAGCATGCTCCATACCATGTCCAATAATGTTCGATTTCTTCTTTCTGCCAAAATTCTGGTATGGAGATCTAAGCATAGTTTATTAGGCTACTATAAGATTTTCTTGAAAATACCTCGCAAATGGATCAGGTGTTTGTTCACCAATAGTATATCTACCATAATATTCCTCCACCTTTATCAGAACTCACGATCTTAATTTGCTTATCGTATTGTTTCTCTACTTCAGCTTTGAATATTTTGAAAGCATCTAGTGCTTCATTTTTGTTATGAAACAAGTAGAGATACATACATTATGAATAACCATCTATAAATGAGATGAAGTATTTTTGACCATACAAGTCTATATATCAACTAAAAATATCTGAATGTATGATTTCTAATATTTTTGAACTTCTCTTGGCACCATTCTTTAATTTATTAGTCTGCTTTCCTTTTATGTAGTCCACACTAGTATCAAAATCAACAAAATCCAAAGTACAAAGTACTTCGTCAGTCACCAATCTTTTAATCCTTTCTATGGAGATATTTCATAATCTCTGATGCCACAACAAAGAGGAATTTTCATTCATGACACAAATTTTTGTTCCAACTTGAACATATGTTGCATTGTAATAGGTATTATATTGTAAATTTAAACAGAAAAGACCATCAAATAATGTACCATTCCCAACAATTTCAAATTTATAATGTAACTTTAAAGATTTGTCTGAAAAATGAAAGGAATATCCAAATGGTACAAGTTTTGAAACTGAAATCAATTTCTTAGAAAAATTGGGAATATAAAATGTCTTTTCTAGTTTTAAAATAAAACCAGTACATAAAATTAAATTGCAACCCCAACAGCCTCCACACGTGAACATATCTTGTTTCTGGATAAGATATACTACTCATTTCCCACTGGCTTCCTTTGTTTTTGCAAATCTTGCAACATATTTGTAATATGGATTGTACAACTAGAATTAATCCACCATGTGTCATGACAAACTTCAGCCATATTAGATTCAAAACAAATTAGTGAGATTATATTATCTTTCTTTTCAAACCATTCCTTACGTTTGACACAATCCTTCTTTATGTGTCTATTTTTCTTGCAAAAGAAGCACTTGGATTCCTTCTTAATGTCAGCTTGGATAGGTATTTGACCTTTTCCCTTTAAGTTGGCTTAATTTTTCTTCTTTCCTTGAATAACCATATATGCACTCTACAAACTCTCTCCCTAGTCCATCGACAATCTCCTTTCCTCTTAGACACATATGGTCATTAATTTATTCATTGACCACTTATATTTATGCGTATTATAAGAGGTTTTAAAGGGTCCGTATGGTGGTGGAAGGGTGTTTAAAATGTATTGTATTAGGAAAGAATTAGACATCTCAACCTCCAGTTTCTTTAATTGAGTCATAATTTCCCTCATCTTCATGGTGTGCTTACACACACCTAGGACACCAGTGAGTCTTGTAGGTGAAAACTTCATATTAGGGTGCTTGCAACTACTTTGTTTGAATTTTTGAACTGCTTATCAACAATCTTCAATAAAGCACGAACATTGTCATGTTGTTCTACAGAACCACGAATGCCAACGGAAATTTTGGTTTTAATGAACATTACACTTAGGCAATTAAATCGCTTCCAATGTTCATAAAAAGCAATGTCAACTATAGTGCTGGCGTCTGTTACCTTAGGTGATTCATCCTTCTTGATAGCTTAATCAATTTCCATCAGCCCCATATCAAGAAGATTTTTTCTTTCCAAATCTTATAGTTTTCACCCTTTAATTCAAGAATTTTACAACTTGTATTAGAAAAACTAATAGTTTGAATAGTTGCATAAATTAAACATATATGCTACTTATCAATAAATTGAGGCTAACAAATTATATATATATTACCAATGTAAAACATACCTTAAAAGACAAATCAAATGAAATAGAAATTGCTCGTGAGCTAAATTTTTAATTTAAACAAATTTATGCTAAACTTTATGATAAAACTATCAAATTATATACCAATTTCTAATACCTGTAGGTAAATTAAAAAATAATTTGATATTTCACCCTAATTAATTATTCAAATATAATAAAAATTCTTACGGGATAAAATCTATTATACTAAAATAATTAATTACAATTAAAAGTCTCTACACTTTATGTGATTAATTGCATAAATATATAATTTATATATAATTTTGGTTGTTGTGGCTAAGCCTAATAATTAATCACTGAAAACATTTTATCCATAATGTTATTCATAATGCAAGATATAGACACAATAGTCATGGAATAATCTGCTACATGTTTAACATTTATAGAAATATAATATCAAAGTATAACATTTGGAGAACATGAGCTTTAGTTCAGATGGCATAGGTTCACTCATGCGCTCCATGAGGGTGCGGGTTCAACCCCTAGCCAGTGCTATTGCTTTTTTTAATTAAAAACACAATCATAACGCACATTTTAACACAACATTTGATTTTATTATTAAGCATACATAAAACGCACAACATAGCTCAACAAATGTTGTTGTTAAACACATATAAACGACTCAACATTTTTCTTTAATAAAAAACTAAAACAACGTCGTTTTTTTAAACCTCCAGTTGAGTCAAACCGGCTTAGTTCATGACCCATAAGATACTAACAAAACCAAACCAAAAAAACACATATTTTAAATATAAAAGAATTCCAGAAACTTAATAAAAGATTTCTACTTTTAATTGAAATAAAAACATCCAAAAAAAAACTCTAAATCAAAAGTTTTCAAATCTAAAAAATTTTCCAAAAATTTGAAATTCTCCAAAAACTTCAACAAGGTAGAGGTTAACATTGCTATAATATCGAATGAAAGCTAATGCTAACATATATTCAATAATAATATATGTTAGAATAACATGTAAAATAAATACGAAAGAAAAAGGAAATACCTTCAACCATTATTGTGTGTGCTTGAAGAATTTGTCTTTGGAATTCTCCTAAGCTCTCAATTCCCAATACGATGGTGCATGTTTTCGGAAGAGAAAAGAAGCTTAGGGGACCCTAAAATCTACAAGAAAGCCTATATGAATGTACTTCATCAAGCACACTATGAGTTACCATAAAACCAGGAATTCATACCTGCTAAATGCAGAATGTTGGACCATTTATGACACAAGAAAAGGAAAAGTTCCCACAGGTAGCATCATTCTAGATAGGAAATAGGATGCGGCTCCGTATTTTAGAAATTGATCTTACGGCGTTGACATTTGTGTAAGTGTAAGTCGACTTGTGTGCTTATGCAACTCGACTTACACATGCACGGTACCTATAAGTCAACTTGTACATTGTGTAACTCGACTTATGCATGTACGGTACTGTCAGATTGTGCCCTAAAGGCAATCGCCTTTAGCGC
>JAOSBP010000004.1:10468076-10496749 GCA_027563825.1 Erythroxylum mucronatum | reverse complement strand
GAGCCATAAAAATGGAGGTGTTTTCGGTTGACAAAGAACAAATGAAGCAAACAAGTTCAATTTCCTTCTTTTATCAAGGCAAGATCGTGAGAGGGAGCAAGTGGGCAATAATAGAAGGCTAGGTGTCACAATGCCATTAGTCCAAGTGTTAAAGTAAAGTCAATAATTGCAACTAGTATACTTTAATTAATATTTCAAACTTATCCCCCCTAAGTTTCGTTTCCTACAAGTGTAAGGGTCCCCTTTTTGGGTCCCATCATAATATTAAATAGTTTAGGACCAACCGGTTCATCACTTGGCGATTTTTTTCCGGTCCGGAAATTTTCTCCGGAAAAATCCAGAAAAAGTCCTGAAAATCCCTTAAAATAGAAAACAATTAATGGCACACTCAGAATAATTTTTCAAACCCAATAGCTACATTAATCACAATAAAATTGCCTTAGGCATAAAAACCGGGAATATAGTTATGCCAACACACACATAGCAAGTATAAACGTACGAAATGTCCGTAATCATCTAACCCCTAATTTGGGGTGTTACAAAGGGAATCCTTTTTAGACACAGGATAAAATGTATCTGTATAATCAATTCCTTCCTTTCGAGTAAATCCTTTAGCAACGAGTCTTGCCTTGTATCTCTCAATATTACCTAATGAGCCTTTCTTTGTCTTAAATATCCATTTGCAACCTATGGGTTTTGCTCCTTTAGGCAACTCAACAAGATCCCTAACATCATTATTCTTCATAGAATTCATTTCTTCCTTCATAGCATTGTACCATAAATTTGATTCATTGCAACTCATGGCTTGTGCAAAGGTTTCAGGATCATTGTCGGCTCCTATATTGTAGTCAGATTCTTGTAGATATACAACATAATCACTAGTAATAGTTAATTTTCTTATTCTAGTATATCTCCTTAATGTTGCACCAACATTCTCCTATAGAGTCTGTTGTTCAACTGGTTGTTGAATGTTGTCAGATAATTCCTAAATAATTGGATCTACTAGATTATTAGCAACTTATGGAATTTCTTGATTGCCATTTATATTTACAATAGGCTGTTGAATTTCAACAGTTAGGTGTACAACATCTATTGGAACTTGAGGATCGTTGTGAATGACAATCACCGTACTGTTTGATATGGACGGTTGAGTATCCATATGATCATTATTAGTGACTATATCTTGAAATTGATCCCTCCCACTAATCAAGTCATTTCAAGAAATTTTGAATTTCTTGATTCCACAATTCTAGTGTAATGTGATGGACAATAGAACCTATATCCCTTAGACCGTTTAGTATATCCAATGAAATACCCACTTATGGTCCTTGGGTCTAATTTATTCTATTATGGATTATAAATTCTTACTTCAAACAAACATCCCTAAACGCGTATATGTTGCAACTCAGTTTCTAACCTTTAAATATCTCAAATTGTGTCTTTGGAACAACCTTAGTTAGTACCTGGTTTAATTTATACATAGTCGTCTTAGGAGCTTTAGTCTACAAGGATTTAGGAAATTTGGAGCTACTCAGTATGCTCTGTACCATGTCCAATAATGTTTAGTTTCTTCTTTCTGCCACACCATTCTAGTCCGAAGATCCAGGCATAGTGTATTGGGCTACTATCCTAATTTCTTGAAGATACCTCGCAAATGGACGAAGTGCTTATCCACTTTTAATATATCTACCATAATATTCCCCCACCTCTATTAGATCTCACGATCTTAATTTGCTTACTGCATTGTTTCTCTACTTCTACTTTGAACATTTTAAAAGCATCTAGTGCTTCATTCTTGTTATAAAGCAAGTAGAGATACATATATCGTGAACAATCATCTATAAATGAGATGAAGTATTTCTGACCATATGAGTCCATAATTGGACTACAAATATCTGTATGTATGATTTCTAATATGTATAAACTTCTCTTGACACCTTTCTCTGATTTGTTAGTCCGCTTTCCCTTTATGCAGTCCACAAAAATATCAAAATCAACAAAATCCAAAGTACTAAGTGCTCCATCAGTCACAAATCTTTTAATCCTTTCTATAAAGATATGTCCTAATCTCTGATACCATAACATAGAGGAATTTTTATTCATGACAAAGTTTTGTTCCAGCATGAACATGTGATGCATTGTAACAGGTATTATCTTGTAAATTAAAATGGAAAAGACCATCGAATAATGTATCATTCCCAACAAATTCAGATTTATAATGTAACTTTAAAGATTTGTCTGAAAATGAAAGGAATATCTAAACGGTACAAGTCTTGAAACTGAAATCAATTTCTTAGAGAAATTGGGAATATAAAATGTCTTTTCTAGTTTTAAAATGAAACTAGTACATAAAATTAAATTGCATCCCCCAGCAGCCTCCACATATGAATGTATCTTGTTTCTGGATAAGATATATTGCTCACTTCCCACTGGCTTCCTTGAGTTTTGCAAATCTTGCAACACACTTCCCATTGGCTTCCTTAGGTTTTGCAAATCCTGTAACACATTTGTAATATGGATTGTACAATCAGAATCAATCCACCTTGTGTCATGACAAACTTCAGCCATATTAGATTCAAAACAAACTAGTGAGATTAATTACCTTTCTTTTCAAACCATTCCTTACATTTGACATAATCCTTCTTCATGTGTCCTCTCTTCTTACAAAAGAAACACTTGGATTCCTTCTTAATGTCAACTTGGATAGGTATTTGACCTTTTCCCTTTAAGTTGCCTTGATTTTTCTTCTTGCCTTAAACAACTATATGTGCACTCTGAGAACTCTCTCCCTGTCCCATCGATAATTTCCCTTCTTCTTGGTCACACATGGTTATTAATTCATTTATTGACCGCTTATCCTTATGTGTATTATAAGAGATTTTAAAGGGTTCATATGGTGGTGGAAGGGTGTTCAAAATGTAATGCATGAGGAAAGAATCAGACATCTTAACCTCTAGTTTCTTTAACTGAGTCGTAATATCCCTCATCTTCTTGATATGCTCACGCACACCTCGGACACCATAAGTCTTATAGATGAAAACTTTATAATTAGGGTGCTTAAAAGTGCTTTGTTTGAAGTTTCGATCTGCTCATCAACAATCTTCAGTAACGCACGAACATTGTCATGTTGTTCTACGGAACTATGAATGCCATCAGAAAATTTTGTATTAATGAACATCACACTTAGGCAATTAGATCGTTCCCAACATTCATAAAGCACAATTTTAGCTATAGTGCTGGCCTCTGTTACCTTAGGTTGTTCGTCCTTGCGGATAGCATAATCAATGTCCATCCACCCCAAATGATGAAGAATTCTCTCCTTCCAAATCTTATATTTTTCACCCCTTAGTTTGTGAATTTCACAACATATATCAGAGAAACTAACAGTTTGAATAATTGCATAAATTAAACATACATGCTACTAATCAATAAATTGAGGCTAACAAACTATATAAATGTATTACCAATGTAAAACAGATCTTAAAAGACATAAATAAAATGACATAAAAATTACTTGTGGGCTAAATTTTTAATTCAAACATATTTATGTTAAACTATATGATAAAACTATCAAATTATACACAAATTTTTAATCCCTGTGGGTAAATTAGAAAAATAATTTGATATTTCATCCTTATTAATTATTAAAATATAATAACAACTCATGTGGGATAAATTTTATTATACTAAAATAATTAATTACACTTGCAAGTCTCAAAACTTTATGTGATTAATTACATAAATATATAATTAGGGTTATTGTGGCTAAGTCCTAATAATTAATCACTAAAAACTTTTTATCCATGATGTTATTCACAAGGCCAAAAAATAGATATAATAGTCACGAAATAATCTATTGCAAATTACAGTTATTCAAATATAATATCGACATATATAATATACAGACATAAGCCATCAGTTCAGATAGTTGAAGCTTACCATGCCCTCCCATAAGGGCGCTGGTTCAAGTCCCAGCCTTAGCATTTGTTATTTAGCAGCTAAAACCACATAAAATGATGCAGTCAACACCAACAGATAAAACAACATAGTCTTCTTCAACCAAGTCACGACCCATTGGATGCTCCACAAAACCATCACAAAATGCATTTTTTAAATGTAGAAGCACTTCTAAAACATTTAATAAAAGATTTCTACCTTTAAACTAAAGAAAAACATCCAAAAACAACTCTAAATCGAAAGTTTTCGAACATGAAAATTTTCCAGAATTTTGAAATTCTCCAAAAACTTCAACAAGACAAAGCTAACCTTACTTTAATACCAAATGTAAGCACATTCTAACATATATTTAACAATAATATACACTAGAATAAGCAGTAAAATAAATGCGGAAGAAAACAAAATTACCTCTTGTCATTGTTGTTTGTTTTTGAAGAACTGCGTTTTTTGAATTCTTTTAAGCTTTGTTAACAAAAGAGAACATAAGTTTAGGACCCAAAACAAGAAAACAACCTATGCGAATATGCTTCCATCAAGTACAATATCAATTATCAAAAAATCAGGAATTTATACCCACTAACTTACATAAGGTTTGGACCATTTATGACACAAGAAGAAGAAAAGTTCTAACCAAATGAAGTAAGAGAGAAAACAGTTATCACTTGGTTAAATATACATGGCTGCTTTGGCATATTTTTATAAATATCTCAAGGTTATGTAAAAGCCGAAGTCGACCAGATTGTCCATTCAAAAAGTCTACAACAATTTCATTCAGATCTTTTCAAGACAAAATCTCTTACTTAGGTTCACATTTATTATATTTAATTAAATAAAAAATATTTATCTGAATTATTCAATATTTAAAATGTTAACATTAATACTCTCAAAAAATAATGAATTAGATGTTTCATAAATCAATTTCTTAAAAAAGTTGGATCAAATCTAAATTTTTTTTGAATTCAACTTAATCTAATTCTACTTAATTTTAAAGAAGTTAAGATAAAGAGTGAGGTGGGACTTTAAACAAGCTATTGATCTTTTATCCAACATGCCTTATTCCAGGGAAGGGTATTTTACTGGTAAAAGCTCTCCAAAGTCCAAACCTCTGGTGCTAGAAATGAGAAATCCCCAATGCTGCTAACAATAGCGGATAGAAAAAATATAATTAATAAAAACGTTAAAAGGGTTCCCGCGAGCCAACGGTACAAGTGGCGGTTCAAAAGAGATTTGAGGAATGGCGGGAAATGGCAAATAAAATAATTCGATGGCGGGGGTTCCTACACTTCATCATTTACCCACGTTCCCTTTCACATCCTGCCAACAATCCATTTTTCTCATTTTACTTGCAATACTTACTTCCCAAATTACCCCTCCCCCTCCCTCTCCTCTCCCATGGATCGCCAGAGGATCCCAACCCGAAGGAGCTTGAAGAGGAAGCTGGACAACGATTTCGAAGATCGCCAATCTCTGGACAACGGAGGAGATTCCGTCGAGGCTCGACGAGATCTAGCCCGAGTTCTACAAGGCCAAGTTCATATCCTCAACTCCTCCTTCTCGTCTCTCGAGGCCGATCGAGCCGCCGCCAAGCGTGCCACCTACTTCTTCTCTCAGCTCGCTAAGAACGGTGAAGTTTTCCACCATTTATTATGATTCTTGAAGAGGATTGTTAATCTGTTTCGGAATCTTTTGCTTAGTGGAGTTTGTTTTCCTTTTTCTTTTCGGTTAAGTTATTGAATGCATGCGTTCATGCAGAAGAAATAGTGAATCTGATCGTGGATTCTGGAGCAGTGCCTGCTTTGGTGATGCATCTTCAACCACCTCCGGTTTCGAGAGTTGACGGCGGTTCAATTCCTTACGAGCACGAAGTGGAAAAAGGAAGTGCGTTTGCTTTGGGGCTTCTTGCCGTCAAAGTAAGCAAAATCACGCGAATCCGTCATTATTTGGATACGATTATGAATTCCTAGTTTTGTTGTGAAGACTATCACTATTTGGTTTTTATTTGCGTGGTTGCATGTGTCTCTGTATCAAAACAGCCAGAACATCAACAACAAATAGCAGATGCTGGAGCTCTGTCCCATCTTGTGGGCTTGTTGAAGATGTGGAGGAATTGTAGTAACTCCCGCGCTGTCAGCGGTGCTATTAGGAGAGCAGCTGAAGCTATCGCTAACCTTGCTCATGAGAATAGTGGCATCAAAACAAGTGTCAGGTGTGACCTATCTTTCTTTGCTTAATTTGCTAACGATTCTGATGTAATTATGATTTCCTTGTTTTGATAATTGTTATTTGCGTAATTAGGATTGAGGGCGGAATTCCGCCTCTTGTTGAACTGCTTGAGTTTCATGATATAAAAGTACAGAGAGCAGCTGCAGGTGCACTGCGCACCCTTGCGTTTAAGAATGATGAGAACAAAACGCAGGTGGATCAGTAATGCTATTGCTAAACTAAAGAAATACTGATTTATTTCCTTATGTAGACACGTATAATATTGGTTTCATTGATGTGAAATCTATTTGTAGATTGTAGAATGCAATGCTTTGCCCAGTCTGATATTAATGCTTCAATCTGAGGATACAACAGTACATTATGAAGCGGTTGGTTGATTTTCAATCTGTTTTATAACTGTACTCCAGTCCTCCATTATTATTTTTATTGGCTGTTGTAATGACTTTGCTAGAGACTGCCAGGTTGGTGTGATTGGCAATCTGGTACATTCATCCCCAAATATAAAAAAAGAAGTTCTTCTAGCTGGAGCCTTACAACCTGTCATTGGATTATTGAAGTAATTCTTTATCTGTCTGCCTGTTTTTCTTTTACTCATGATTTCAAATACATTCTTCTTAGCTTTAAAGTTTGGCAGTTCCTGTTGTTCAGAAACCCAAAGAGAAGCTGCTTTGTTGTTGGGTCAGTTTGCTGCTGCCGATTCAGACTGCAAGGTAAATTTATAATTTATTGGCACTTGATGGACTTGAATATGTGTCTTCTGCTTTTACCTTTAGGTGGAAGATTATCTTTTTGATGTTAGAAAGTTGATGCAGGTTCATATTGTTCAGAGGGGAGCTGTAGGGCCATTAATTGATATGCTTGATTCACCTGATGTGCAACTTAAGGAAATGTCAGCCTTTGCTCTTGGGAGATTAGCACAGGTTATTATTTCTGTAATCCCATGTGGTTGACTTGATCTATTTATAATCTTTTTGCTTTACCTTTTACTTCATTTCTCTGTGCAAATGAGTTTGTGTGGATCAGTGTTGTTGCGTATGCCTGGTTGCAGACCAATTTCAATTTTTATGTTTATTGTTATCTTATTTTGTTGATTTAGGAGGTACACAACCAAGCTGGCATTGCTCATAGTGGTGGTATATTGCCATTGCTTGATCTTCTCGAGTCTAAAAATAGTTCTTTGCAGCACAATGCTGCATTTGCGCTATATGGTCTTGCAGATAATGAGGTACAGTCCTACACTTGGTGCAACTTAAACCTTGGTTTGTGGTAAATATTAGTAGTTTGTCTCTAACCTAAAATGGTTGTATTTCTAATTTTGGGGACTGTAGGATAATGTTGCAGACATTGTCAAGGTTGGGGGTGTTCAAAAACTCCTAGATGGAGAGTTCACCGTTCAGGTATGGTTCCTTGCATGATGATATTTGAATTGCTGTTGCATATCATCCTGAAATCAGATCATATGGTTGGAAGATCCCTGGTCTCCTTTTGACTCCCTTAACTTAGTCACTGCCATGTTATTGCCTTGCAGCCAACAAAGGAGTGTGTTGCAAAGACATTAAAAAGATTGGAGGAGAAGATTCATGGAAGGGTAAGTTCTCTTGCATGTAAAGCTTCTCCTTGCCCTTTATATCTTATTTCAGCTCTGTTAAGATTGTCCAGAATGGTAATATTATTATCACTACTTTGGTCATCATGTTACAAATAACTTGGAGATTCTTTTTGCTCCTCTTGACAGGTACTGAGCTATCTCTTGTATTTGATGAGGATTGCAGAGAAGCCTATTCAAAGACGAGTTTCTTTGGCCCTTGCTCATCTCTGTGCACCTGATGATCGAAAAGCCATTTTTCTCAACAATAATGGTACAGTTCCTGAATCCATAGAACTAAATACTTGGCTATTTGCTTTTGGATGTAATACAGATGCGAGACTGATTTCTTAAAAGGCATTTTTCTTCAACATTTCTCTTCAGGGTTAGAGTTGCTGCTGGGGCTTCTTGAGTCTGGAAACCCGAAGCAGCAACATGATGGTTCAGTGGCCTTGCACAAGTTGGCCACAAAAGCTACTTCAGTCTCTCCTGTGGATGCAGGTCCTTTATCTCCAACCCCACAGGTGAATTGTCATTTGTTTTTGTTCAATCTTTCTTTTTCATTTGACTTGTCATGTTTTCTTATTTAAGAATGAATAAGTCTTTGGTTGTTTCACTTTCAACATTTTCCTGGTTCTATCCTCTTCTAAAACTTATAATTTTCTACTTATAACAGTTTTAGATAAATCCTATCAAGTCCTTTTGTAGGAATTGATGGGATAAAGTTTTTTTCATTGTAATTAATGTAGTATTCTATTGTAGTCTGTGCACAAAATAATCTCAAGGATTACAACAATGTCCCCTTTTTTTCATATGCTTGTCTGCTTAGCACTATATAGTACGTAAATATGGACTTCAAACTTTAGTTTACTAGATCAGCAAGAAATGTACATAAATAAGCACAATTGTTGCTTGCGGTCTGTTCTTTTAAATTGTTTTCTCCAGCGAGTGGTTATGTATGTCTGGTTTGACCAGATTATTTTGGCAACTGCTTTTTTCAGTTTAGCAATTATCTATAAGAAAGTAAAGTATTTCTCAATTGTGAGTTACTTCCCTGCATTGTCCCAGATCCCTGTTTCTACAAATGGGTATCCTGTGATTGTAAAGCATGAAAGGTTATCATTATTAGTGGTCTATGAGGACTCTGATCTGATTTATGCTTCTGTCTTTGTTAGCTAATTTTTAGCTAATAGATGAGATTTTTAGAGAACAAGACCTTTTAACTTTTATACTTAATTTCTACTCAAGGTATATCTGGGCGAGCAATATGTGAATAATCCTACCTTGTCTGATGTTACATTTTTAGTTGAAGGTAGGTAATCGTTCTTCTACATGTTCAGTTTTATGAATTGATATACTTAAGATCTTTTTTGTGTTGTTAGATGTGGAAGCTTTATTGTGGTAATCCTTGAAAATTCTGTTAAATTTATCAACAGGAAAGCGATTCTATGCACACAGAATCTGTCTTCTTGCTTCTTCGGATGCTTTCCGTGCAATGTTTGATGGGGGTTACAGGGTAAGAATTGATTCATTCAAGTCTATCACTGTTGCTCATTTGGTTCTTCATTTCATCTGACACATGCATTATGCACTCTGTTATAGTTAGAATGTATTAAAATTCTTCCTTTTCATCACCTTTTTATAGTTGCTTGTATGCTTGGCTGCTAAAGACATTAATTTGCAGGAGACAGATGCAAAAGATGTGGAGATTCCAAATATCAGATGGGTTGTATTTGAGTTGATGATGAGGTGCGAGTTTGAAATTCTTCTGCTATCTCATATGAATGCAAGTGAGTTGCACTGCCTAATAATTTGTTATGCGTGATTCTAGGTTCATATACACGGGAACAGTGGATGTGAATATTGATATTGCTCAGGATCTCCTCAGAGCGGCTGACCAGTATTTGCTAGATGGCCTCAAGCGACTTTGCGAGTACTCAATTGCACAGGTTAGCTATCAATTTCAGAGTTGCTTCTCAATGGTAGCTGACATGTGAAAGTTGGATCTGATGAATTCCTTTTGCCTTATTAAGGACATTTCTGTGGAAAACATTTCACTTATGTACGAGTTATCAGAAGGTTTCAATGCTGTTTCATTAAAGGAGGCATGCATACTGTTCATATTGGAGCATTTTGACAAACTGAGTGCTAAGCCGTGGTATGTTCTATTTCATGTCTATATAGGTTCCTTGGAATGACATCAAAGCAGTGGCTTAAGGCTTTGTCTAAACCTATATTTCCATTGTTGTTATCCGTTAGATAGAATTGAACCAGCTATATAAACACTTTTAGGATAATCTAAATTTTGTTTTTTTTTTAATTTTTAATGATGATCTGCATCTTATGTTTGTGATTAATTCCAAATAATTAATGCTTTTGCTACGATTTTTCTGTGTTAGGTTATCAATGCCCATTGGTCCAATTTTCTTTGAATGATTAAATTTAAGATTCAATTAAAGCAGGTTTAGCCTTCTGCAAGTTAATCGTTTAATATTTGCAGGTGTTCATGTTTGATCCAACGGATAATGCCTGAGACACGCAATTACTTCACGAAAGAACTTACCAAACCCATCCAAGCTAACTTGAGGCAATTGTAGGTGGTTTCGCCTGAGGCATGGATATTGAACATAACATCAAATAGGTGTATATAATCTTTTAGATTTTGGAACTAACGTGAGCCAATTTTGGCTGATTGTCTTTATCAGAAGTCTCATGTTAGCTCTTTTCTTTATCAACGAATATTTTCTTAGTGCAGCGAGCTTATTCACTTGGTTGTGTTTTATTCAGGAAATGTCCTTTCGATTACTCACGCAACGGATTGTAATATAACAATAACTACAGTTCAAACATCAACTCATAAGGTTGGATTTAGATGCACAATTGATATAACTCAAAAACCTACAATGCAACTTATTTAGACTTACGATTGTTCGTCTTGAAACAGAATATGTTATTAGCAGTAAGTGTTAAAATGGGGCTTGATTAGTGATCATAATTTATATGTATTAATAATAATAATTATTATTTTTTATTTGTATTTCTTATTTAATAGTATAATAAATATTTTGGTTATTTGATGGATGCATTAGATTAAAAATTATAGATATATAAATTATTTTTTTCTTTACTAATTATGGTTATAAAAGTTTTTCAATCAAGTTTTAAGAGAAACTAAGTTTAATAGAGAACATGGAGAAATATTTTTATTTCTTTATAATAATGATTTTTTTGTATTAAGTAATATTTTTTTCTAATTATTTCAGACAATTAATTTATTTATGATCTTAAAGTTATGAATGTTATTGTTATTGTTAATGTTAATTTTATATTTTAAAATTATGTTATATATGTTGTATTAGAGCTGGATAGGCAATTTGTCTACTTATTTTACTATGATTATTTAATGATGATTGCTAATATTTGGGTGTTTGAAGACTTTTGTCATTATCCACTATCGATGGATTTTAATGAGAAAAATAGAAATAAGCTAAGTATCGAGATATGCATGCTTGGACTTTATTTGAAACCGTGTGTTTATTATTTGTAGTATCACAAAATTTAGAACATACAAATCTACTCAAACATAAGGATGAAATAGTTCAAAAGCATTAATTTTGACTTGGACACTGTTGCTTGCAATTTTGTCTTAATTACATATATAAGAACAGAATGCAGAAAAGGCAAATTTTTATTGTTACCGTAGTTGCATGCATTGTACAATGGGGCTTGAATATCGTATGTGTATAAATATGAGTATTGTCATAATGGGACATTTAAGATGCACTACTTAAATAAATAATCATAAAGTATTTGGTTGATGAGAGCAAGTTAACATTTTGGGTTCTCTAGAGGCATGATTGATTATTCATATATTTAAGAAATTTTCTTTTAGAATAGAATATTGGCTTTTAACATTATCGCTCTTCTTTTTTATGTTCCTTTTGATCAAAGAAAATGCTTCAGATAGTTACCTCTATTAGCTAGTTTTAGTTAGTGTTTTGGACGTGTAGTACTATTATTGAAATTAAAAAATATGTGCTATGTTTTGAATTTACACATGAGATTATAGAAGGATAGTTTGTTAGTCACCAATGTTGGAATATTAATTAAATGAATTTTGTGTGTGTATAAATAGTCATTTATTCATAAAATATTAATGCCTATTATTGAATTAATTATATGAAAAAATGATGTTTATTACTTAGTAACATTTTAGAATTTACCCAAAAGTAAGTTAATACTCTACGACTAATAAACAAAATCAATATTTGCTTATCAAATACGTCTTGTATTTAAAGATATTGATTATATTTGATGATTTTTGTTTGATTATCTGATGAAGTTTGTATGTAGTATATTCTAAATGCTTAATTATTTAAATCTTATAATTTATTAAGCATTTATGTATTTGTAGTTATTTCTCTTCATTTGCATGCTTCTTCTATTATTGTGTTTAATGGTTTGAACTTCTTTGAATGGTGTGAACAAATCAATTTTCATTTAGATGTTATGGGTCTTGACTTAGCATTATTAAAAGAAAAACTTACTGCTATTACGAATATGAGTAATAAGGTTGAGAAGGCAAATTATGAAGCACGAGAAAGGTCTAACAGATTATGTCTTAATTATACAAATGACCATTGCCAATAACATTAAGATCACTATTATATAAACTGAAAGTGCTAAAGAATACCTTAAACTTATGGAAGAGCATTTTTTTTCCTATAGAAAATTTTTTCGCTGGTGCACTAACTATTAAACTCACGACTATGATGTTTGATAGATCATAGATCTTACTCTAACATGTCCTACAGATGACATATTTTGCAACAAATTTAAAGACCTTAGGCATGACAATCAATGATTGCTTCTAAATGCAATTCATTATAAGTCATTACTTCTTGAGTATGGACCTTTTCAAATTAATTACAACGTTATAAAAGACAAGTAGAAAGTTAATAAATTGTCCAATATGCTCATTTAAGAGAAAACAAGTCTAAATAATCAAAGAGTTCATTCAGTTAACTTTGTGAGTTAAGAAGTTAGTAAGATTCACAAGTCAAAGGCTAAGAAATTTAAGAAAAATTGCCTGATAAAGCAACACAAGTTGCTACTAATGTTAACAAGAAGGAACAAAAGATAGATAAGTGTCATTTCTATACGAAATAATGACACTATCAAAAAGATTATCTAAAATGTAAGGCTTGGTTTGAAAAGAAAAGTATATCTAACCTTTCTATATATTTTGAACTAAACTTAACTAATGTTCCTTCTAATACTTGGTGGCTTGATTATGGTGTTATTGCTCATGTTTTTAATGTAATGTAGGGATTTGTTACAATCCAAACCATAAACCCAACTGAAAATTTTCTATTTGTTGAAAATTGTAAGTAGGTTCTAATTCAAGGCATAGGGACTTATCATCTAATAATAGATAATGGTTATCACCTGGATCTAATACAAACCTTTATATACCTTCAGTTTCTAGAAACTTAATTTCTATTTCTAAACTTGATAAAAGTGCACTACAAGAGTTAAGATATTTAGTGAATATTTTTTTAGACTAATCATTGTTTAGTCACAAATATGAGGTTTTTTTGTCACAAAATAATTGATTGACATTATTGTTTGGACTATCTGTGATGATTTATTTTTCTGTCACTAATATAATGGTAATTGTGACAATTTAGTATCTTTCACAATTAAGTTGTCACTATTAATATATTAATAATGTCAAAAAAAATTTTACCACTAAGTTTTGTCATTAAAAGCCTATGCGATTTCGCGCCAAAATAATTTTGGCGAGAATTAATTGAAATTGTAAAAAAAAATATGCTAGTAACTAATTTTTTCTATTTGTTGTGGCAAAATATAGTTTGTTCACTAATAATTTTTTCTTGTTGTGACAAAACGATTTATTGTTACACAATATTTTACTTATTGTGACAAAAAACTTTTGTCAATAAATATTTAATTAATTTGTGTTTACTTCATATTGTCACAATAACCTAACTATAACTATGGTCAAATACATCTTGTATCTAAAGATACTGATTGTATTTGATGAGTTTTGTTTGATTATCTGATAAAGTTTGTATGCAGCATATTCTAAATGCTTAATTATTTGAATCTTATAATTTATTTAACATTTATGTATTTGTAGTTATTTCTCTTCATTTGCACGCTTCTTCTATTATTGTGCTTAATGGTTTGAACTTCTTTGAATGGTGCGAACAAATCAATTTTCATTTAGGTGTTATGAATCTTGACTTAGCATTGTTAAAAGAAAAACTTACTGCTATTACGAATATAAGTAATAAGGTTGAGAAGGCAAATTACGAAGTATGAGAAAGGTCTAACAAATTATGTCTTAATTTCATACGAATGACCATTGCCAATAACATTAAGATCACTATTCTATAAACTGAAAGTGCTAAAGAATACCTTAAACTTATGGAAGAACATTTTTGTCCTAGAACATTTTTTCGTTGGTACACTAACTATTAAACTCATGACCATGATGTTTGATAGATCATAGAGCATACACTAACATGTCCTACATATGACATATTTTGCAACAAATTTAAAGACCTTAGGCATGACAATCAATGACTGCTTCTAAATGTAATTCATTATAAAGTCATTACTTCTTGAGCATAGACCTTTTCATATTAACTACAACATTATAAAAGACAAGTAGAAAGTTAATAAATTGTCCAGTATGCTCATTTAAGAGAAAACAAGGCTAAATAATCAAAGAGTTTATTCAATTAACTTTGTGAGTTAAGAATTTAGTAAGGTTCACAAGTCCAAGGCTAATAAATTTAAGAAGAAATTGCTTGATAAAGCAACACAAGTTGCTACTAATGTTAACAAGAAGGAACAAAAGATAGATAAGTGTCATTTCTATAAGAAAGAATGACACTATCAAAAAGATTATCTCAAATGTAAGGATTGGTTTGAAGAAAAGTATATCTAACCTTTTTGTATATTCTGAACTAAACTTAAGTGCCTTCTAATACTTATTGGCTTGATTATGGTGTTGCTACTTATGTTTTTAATGTAATGCAGGGGTTTTGTTACAATCCAAACCGTAAACCTAACTGAAAATTTTCTATTTGTTGAAAATTGTAAGAAGGTTCTAATTCAAGGCATAGGGACTTATCATCTAATAATAGATAATGGTTATCACCTGGTTCACTACAAACTTTTTATATACCTTTAGTTTCTAGAGACTTAATTTCTAGTTCTAAACTTGATAAAAGTGGGTTTACTTTTAAGTTTGGTATGATTGTTTCAGTTTATTTAAACATAATTTTATTATTAGTTGTAAAATTCTTATGGATGGTTTATATAAATTAAAACTGTTTGCCAATTTTATTGAATTTATTATGATAATTTTGCAACATTAATTTTCTTCTTCAAGAATGACCAGAACTTTAGAGGTGCTGAAAATATGGAGTTGAAATATTTTTTTCTTAAAGAAGGAAGATCATAATCAAAGAGTATGTATTGAATATATTAAGAGGATCTTATGATTGTAGACCCCTTATCTAAAGGTCTACAATCAACGATATTTAAAGAAAATGTTTAAAAGGTGAGCTTTAGTAATATTGATGGTTGTTTTTAATACGTTTTCAAACATTTAAGCTCAATAAAAATTTCTGGTTGGTAGTTTCTATTTATTATGATTGTATACATGTAACTATTGTTAAATAAGAAATAAAAGTGTCTATGAGACATTAATGTAGACCATATTTCCTATTTAATAATGGAATAGATCTCAATTATTTATTTTGGTCACTTAATGGACATATCAGATTAAAAGTTATAAATAATTGATCCCCTTACTATTAATTAGGATTATAGAAGTTAAAGTTTTTTCTATATCAATAAGAGAGTTAAGAAAAATAAACTAATTTTAACAAAAAACATGGTAGAGTTTCTTGATCTCACTGTGATAATGATGTCTTCGACGTTAAGTACACAATATTATGCTATAATTATTTGTGACAATTTTTTGGAACTAATTATTTGTTACACTTATGTATTCAAAATTCTAAAGTTGTAAATTTCAACGTCAACGTCAACGTCAATTTCAATTTTATGTCATAAAATTATATTATATAGTAGCTACTGTTATGCCAAAAATTTTGGTTCATATAATTTTATAGGATTTTTAGAATGAGACCTAATTATTGCAAGATTCTTATAATGGAAAATTATAGGAAGACATAATAGGTTGGAGATAGTATAATATAAGACTAAGATTATTTAAACACTGGAGAAGATTTTACGAGCTTATTTAAAGGTTTTGAGGTAGCAAGATTCACATATACAATTAAGACACCGTATTTCAATGTAAAACTTTATGACACTGGATTATATGATTCTTTTGTATATAACTTACTTATTCTACTTGTAAATTTTCAACAGTTTCCAAATTGGCTTCGAGTAACTCTAGTTTTGTTAACTTAAATAATTCCTTCAATTTCTAAAGGTGTAAATTTGTTCTTAATCTTTTTTTAATTTTGTTAAATAAACTCTTTCTTTATTAATAATATCATTCAAATTTAAATTTTAACCAGTAATAAAGAGTCACTCGATACTCATATTTGGATATGAAAATGAGTTTCAACTATTTGAAAAACAATTTAAGTAGGTCCTTTAAAAATACAATTTTCTTGTAAAACTAATATTTTAAATTAATATTTCTACTTCATGAACTAGTATATGTCTTACGTAAATCATCAAAGCATATATTTTAGGAGAATAAGTAAAATTTATATATATCTATTATTTAATGATAATGATGATGTCTATCATTATCCTTAGAGGTTAAACAAGTGTTTACAGCTAAATTTGTATTTTTAATTAAAATTAGAAGACTTATTTAAGTTTTTTAATAGGATAAAACTTATCTACCTGATATCTCTTATAATTTAATATTCCTAATTATTTTACATATACTATTAGATGTATAGTTCATACACATAAGGATGTGTGGTTAAAAAATTTTTAGCATTGAATCGAGAAGTTTACATTTTACCCTTTCACATGGAAAGTTTTCTAAGAGCCAGAAGGCGAATCCAACGACAGTTTATGAACTGTTAAAACAGAAGAGTGGACATATAGACCATTGTTAGCTTAATGCTTAAGCTTGTAGCTTTCAAGTCCCTTAACTGCTGTAGCTTAGCAAGAATATGATAGTAGCCATGTTTGGAAAACGGTATTCCACTTCCATAGCCTTCACGTAGGCACACTTCTCACTGAAAGCATTGTTCCCTAACAAAGTGATAATCACATTCAATATGCTGGGTTCTGGCCTTGAAAACAGGATTGAGAGATAAAGATGCAACTCCAAGGTTATTACATCAAACTACCACTGGTCATTGAGCAGAATGACTAATTTCAATGAGCAAGGATTGCAACCACATGATTTTAGCAGCAGTATTGGCGATAGAGCGATACGCTGCTTCTGTAGAAGATCGTGCCATTGTTTGTTGCTTCTTGGAGCTCCAAGAGATTAAGTTCTATCCTAGATAAGCTACAAAACCACTAGTAGATCGCCGGTCTGCCCTATCACCAGCCCAGTCGGCATCTGTAAAAACCTCCAAATTTGTTATAGAACTAGGGACAAGTAGGATGCCTTGGTTAAGTGTGTCCTTCACATATCTCAGAACGCGCTTGCACTTCTGCCAATGTATGTCAGTAGGAGTAGACATATATTGGCTTAGTTTGTTAATGACATAAGCCAAGTCTGGACGTGTCAGACAGGCATATTGTAAAGCTCCAATACACCTCCTATAAATGTATGGATTGGAAAGTGGCTCCCCTTTAGACTGATCAAGTTGATGAGTAACAGAAATAGGAGTTTCTATTAACTTGGCACCATCCATGTGAGTAACCTTCAAAAGGTCAGTGAGATACTTGGTTTGACTAAGCAACAAGCCATCACACCTATGTTGAACCTCAATACCCAAAAGTATGTAAGATAGCCCAAGTCCCTTGCTCAAATTCTGTAGGCAAATGGTTGACTGTTTGCTGAATGAGAAAGCGATTGCTATCTGTCAAAACAATATCGTCCAAATAGAGTAATAGATATAGTATTTGGGAATTGTGCTTCAAGATGAAAAAAGATGCATCTATGTGTGAAGGCTTAAAACCAATGCGCAGCAAAAAGGAACTAAGCCTGCTATACCAGGCTCTTGGCACTTGCTTGAGCCCATAGAGAGACCTTCGTAGCTTGCAAACATGATATGGACATCTAGAGTCAACAAACCCCTGAGGTTGAGCCATGTAAACCTCCTCCTCTAAATAACCATTAAGCAAGGCATTAGAAATATCCAGTTGCTGCATATGCCAACAATTGGAAACTGCTAATGAGAGAAGTAATCTGATTGTTGTGGATTTGATGACTGGTGAGAATGTGGCAGAATAATCCACCCCCTCTTACTGAATATACCCTTTGGCAACTAATTTGGCCTTCAATCTTTCAACACTGCCATCTGTATAACATTTAACCTTATAAACCTAGCTATGTTAACATTAGCAGGTTTGGTCACAAGATCCCATGTGCCATGTTTGAGAAGAGTTGTAATCTCATTGGCCATAGCTTTCCTCCATTTGCTATGCTTAGATGCCTGTGAATAAGATGTAGGTTCGAAAATAGAAGAGCACGATGAAGGTGAGGAGATTAATGCTGCATATAGAATTTTCTTCCTAGGATTAGGTCACAGAGTCATTGGATGCTGAGTTTGTCAGGAAGGGGGTGGATCAAGTTTCTGTGACTGTGATGCTGGAGTAGGTGTGTCACCTACAACTGCAGGAAGTGATGACGCAAAGGCTGGTGCAGCAAGAGATAACGTTAAGTCTGGGGCACTGGCTGTTGGTACAGGTATCGATGGAGGAGATGTTATCTCCTGTATTAGAACTTGAGAAATAAATGAAGCTGGTAATTACACAGAAAGGATAGGAGAGCTCATAGGTAAAGTGAACCATGGTGAAAAATCAGTGTCTGCGACCTGTGGCATTCCTAAGATAGAGCCCTTAGAAAGTGATGCGTCATAATATAGAAACCTTGTCTCATCCAACCTGTAATGCCTGCAGATGTAGGATCGGTTAGTCTGAGGATCAAAGCAGATTAAGCCTGCATGATCAGTAGCATTGCCAATATAAACACAAGGTGTGCTTCTGAAAGAGAACTTCTTGGTATTGTAGGATCTGAGAAGGGGATAGGCTGTGCATCCAAAAACCATGAGAGCAGTGTAATCTAGTGGTTGAGCAAACAACTTTTCATAAGGAGACAGATTTGCAATCATAGGAGATGGGAGACTATTCATAATATGAATTGTAACTATAAAAGCATAGTTCTAGAACTGTAATGGAACCTTGGAATGAGCCAACATGGATAATCCTGTGTCAACAATATGCCTTATCTTTCTTTCCACTGTCTCATTTTGCTCATAAGTGTGAGCACAAACAATTCCATGAACAATTCCTGAAATTTTCAGAAATTTATTGACATTTCAAAATTCCCCTCCCTAGTCAGATTGAAAAGCCTTGATTTTGGTGGTGAATTGTCTTTCTATCATTGGAACAAACTGTGAAATTATAGAATACACATAACTTTTAAGCTTAAGAGGATAAAGCCAAGTAAATCGGGAGAAGTCATCAACCAAAATCAAGAAGCATTTTTCACTAAAAATAGAGTTCATAGGGGCAAGACCCCATACATCACCATGAACTAAATCAAATTTGTTGAAAGTAATATTGCCAATTGGTGACAAATGAGTTATGCTCAATTTCCCAAGACAACAAGGCACACAATTGTCGACTTGTATGTGTTTTATTGAACAAGGTAAATTAAAATTATTGATAATCCTTGAACCAGTGCCATATTGAGCATGTCCAAGTCTTGCATGCTAGTCCTATGGGCTGAGTTTTTCTGCAACAAAAGCTTGAGGTTTCATCTGCAAGTGTTGTACTTATGCTCCTGAGAACTTGTATACATTATCTTCAGCAGGACCCTTTAGCAAAATTCTCTTTGTGATCTGATCTTTCACAATAAAATGTGAGTCATAGAACTTAAAGTAGCACTGATTATCTCTAACAATCTTATTCACAGATAACAGTTGTTTTTATAGGAATTGAACATGCATAATCTTGTTCAACAACAAAGGTTTATGGTTTGTGAAAAGAGAAGACTAACCAATGTGCTTACTAGGTATACCTGATCCATTGCCAATAATAACATTCTCTGCACCATTGTATTCCTCTAAGATTTCCAGACTTGCTAGATTTGGTGTCATATGGTGACTAGCTGCTGAATCTAGAAACCAATTATTGCTCTTGGTAGGAGAGTTGCAGACAACAACATTTACTGTAGGAGGTTCATAGCTTTTGTCAAAAAAAATTTTTCTACAGGTATTGGCTTGATGATTGTTCATATTACAAATCTGATAAGGAGTATTAAACCACTTTTTGCCAGATTTGTTAGCGTTTCCTTTGTTGTTGTTGTTGTTGTTGTTGTAATTGTTGTTGTAATTGTTGTAATTGTTGTTTCTGGATTGAGAGGGGTCATAGCATGCCAAGTTTTCAACCTTAAAAATTGGTTTTTTGGAGTTCTGCAACAAAATTTCATAAGAGATCAGTATTCCAGATAGTTCGGAGAAGCTTACATTGTCCTTTCTTGAGGAAATGCCAACAATAATAGGATGATAATCTCGTGGTAATGACCTGAAGATGTTAGCATTGAATTCAGCAGTCCCAATTGGCATTCCGACATGTGCAATTTGATCTTTGATGTTTTTGGCCTTTTTAAGAAACTGGGCCATAGGTTTGTCTTCTGATGTCAAGTTCTGCAGTTCCATGTGGAGCTGGACTTGTCTAGCACTTGATTGAGCACCAAATGCATCGTTGAGGGCCTCCCATTCTTTAGATACTGACTTTTGATCAATTACATAAGGAAAAACTTCATCTGTAACAAAAGATAATATCCAACCAACAAACAGCTGGTTTTGATAGACCCAACTTTGGAATTCAGGATTAGGGATAGTGGCTTTTGTTTTTGGATCAAGTATGGTTATTGTAGGTGCAAGTGTTGTATCAATATGAGAGGTTAGATTGTATCCTTTCAAAATTGGATTGAATTGAGTTCTCCAAATCAAGAAGTTTGTTGGCTTTAGTTTTATGGCAAAAGTAAATTATGCATGAGGTAAGGTTGAAGGATGTGTTGGAATGAGTGAGGAAGGAGAAAGAGAAGAGGATGGTGTGTTTGAGGTTTGAGTTTTGGAAGACCTGACCGATTCCTTCTCTAATACCATAATAGAAAATGAATAAGTTGGAGGTTCAAGCTCATCTTTCGATTGATAAGAATGCTAAATAAATACAATATACAATGGCATTAATCTAGCTAATCATGATCCTATATTTAAGATGTTCTAATCACACTGATGGTAACAAACTAATGCTAGAAATCTGCGTACTAATAACAGCTGTACAATCTGACCATAATGACATAATAATTCTTGTAGGAAAGTCAATGACCATAGGCTATGATCAAAGTCCTGTGATCAAGTTCCTATGATTGCTGATTTGATATCACTAATAGTTCAGATACATATATATCAATCCAAATAAGAAGAGGCGAGCAATTGAAGCCATGATGGGGAATCATGACTTGCTAAAAAAGCCAAGGCATTAGCTACAACATTTCCCATCCTAGTGGTGTAAGGAAATAAGACGCGAGAAAAATTTTGGTTGAGAAGTTAACCATAACACCAAATTCAGCCATAACCATAGCACCAAATTTAGCCATGCCCTCTTTGTCACTATAGGGTATATTTTATTTATAGTGTTTCTATTGTCATATCTTACGAAAAGAACGTAGAAAAATAACGAGTACGTAGAGCAGATGACACAGAAGAAGAATAACCAACTTGTTTCCAAAATTTTCATTCTTTGTTTAGTGGTTACAACGGCTAATAAAAGTGCTCGAATCCATAAGATGACGATACGTGTTTTAGTTTTGGATAGTTTGTTATAGCTGCTACAAATCTCGCACATATTTCTTCTTATCGTTAATGCTAGTTTTTCGATGTCATTTTCTTCTTCTTCTTGCTCTTCCACTTCTGTCTTCAACATTTTTCTCTCCCTTCCTTTTATCAATCACGTATGTTGCTTTTGTTCGTAACATCCCCTTCCCCTCTAGAAACCACTGTATCTATCAGATTAACTTTTGGAAACATTTTTCACAATTCAAACAATGTTCCCACATGACCCTTTCTTTGATTTTCCCTTACCATTACACCAGTACTTGAGTTATTGTGTGATTATGATGCTTGATCATTCTTCTTCCCCATATGGCTTCCGATGCTCTCTCCGCATTGGTCAAGGTCGGTGATAATTACATAGAACAAGGTGTTTTGTTAGAGAAACATGGAAAGTTGGATGAACTGCAGATCTTTTAGGAAGTTCTAACGTATACCGTATTAATCTTTGTCGTGATATGGAATGACCCATAATACAATGGAGCAAGTTGCAGATTAGCCTTTCTTTGCATGGAATGTTGTTAATAAGGTTGAATCTTGACGTAAACCCATTGTCCTACTTCAAATTCTCTCTCTGTCCTTTTTTTTTGTCAACATATGGTTTCATCCTCTGTTGTGCTTTGTTTATCTGAAACTTAGCTATTTAAAGCACCAACTCCCAGTCCTATAATGCTTGGTAGATCAAAAGGATATAGGAGTCTCCAACTAAGAAAGGTATATAGAGAGATGGAGGTTAATGGTAAATAATTTCAAAGGGGGTTGTGTTGATGGCTACATGATGAGTTATGTTGTACCACCACTCTGCTATTGACAACCAGTATGCCCATTTATATGGCGCTTCATTACAAAATCATATGAGTTATGTTTCTAGAATTTTATTAGTGGCTTTTGATTGTCCATCTATCTGAGGATGATAGGAAGTAGAGAACCTCCAGCTAACTATTGTAATCTAATGGTCTCTTGCCAAAAAGAACTTAAGAATAGGGGATCATGGTCTCTTACTATAGCTTCTTGAATTCCATATAGCTTAAAAACATGGTCTATGAAAATTTTTGTAATATCCTTAGTAGTATAAGGATGACTTAGGGCTATAAAATGAGTATGTAAATGCAATACTTCCCTTTCGAAAGAGGCAACCTTCCATAAAATCCTTGCTTATTTCTTACCAACAACCCTTCGGTATTGGAAGAGGTTGTAATTGACCTGGGTAAACTGCATGATCGTACTTACTTTGTTGGCACGTAACGCAACTGGTTACATAGTTTCAAATATCCTTAGCTAGTTGTTTCTATTGGAACAAATTCTGAACTCTTTTGATCGTTGCAATTATGTTGGAATGCCCTCTTTGTGGGCAATCATGTGCAAAAGATATAAGTTTCTTCCTGAGTTCTTTATCACACCCTATGACCAATCTTCTTTTCCATCTTAGTAGGTCAGTTCTCTACTCGTAATTCCAGATTGAACTTCTTGGTTTTCCAGCTTCCTGATTAAGTCTCTAATGGTAGTGTCCTTCATCCATTCTTCCTTGATTTCTTTCATTAGGTTTGTCTATACTTGGAACACCATCATTGCTAATAATTATTGACTCGATACTCTAAATAATGTGTCATCTACGGCATTCTACATTCTCCTCACCATTTCTAACATGACTTCAAATTTGTATCCAATGAATGTAGGCAACCAGTGTTGTTGAAACAATGCTAAAATTCTAATAAATATATCAGGCTCCTATGATTCTTTAAAACTCTGAAAAATCTTCTATTCAAGTAGTGATGCCATTGCTTTGCCACTTTGATGACAACTAGGAGCTCTTTTTCATAGGTTGAAAGACCTTGGTGTTTGGGGGCCAAGACTTTGCTGAGGAATGTTATGGGTGTCCATCTTATTGGAGTACCACTCCAATTCCTTTGCCATAAGCATCTGCTTCCACCGCGAAAGATTGTGAAAAATCAGGTCGCGCAAGAATTGAAGCTATTATTAACACTTCCTTTGACTTTTCAAATGATCGCTACTAATCATCATGTCATTCCCACTTCCTTGCAGTTTATTTCTTTAATAATGCATTTAAGGATTTAGCTATTATCCCATTGCACTTAATAAATTTAGCTATTAGCCCATTGCTCTTAATAAAGCATCTATAGTATCCTATTAGACAGAGGAAGCCATCTCTTTTAGAGTTCACAGTGATGGCCAATGTTTGATTGTGTGAATTTTCTTTTCATCCATTGATACCCCTTCTTCAGAGATGGAATGTCCACGATACTCAATTTGTTTGGCCCTGAAGAAACATTTTTGCCCATTGAGGAAGATTTATTATTGCTTTTAAATATATAAAACCTTACGTAGATGCTCCAAATGTTGTGTTAAATTACAACTATAAATGAGGAGATCGTCAAAGAAAATTAACAAGAATTTTAAAAAATACGACCTGAAGATTTTGTTCATAAGACTTTGGAAAGTGGAAGGTGCGTTTATGAGCCCGAAGGACATCGCCAAAAATTCAAAGTGTACTTTATCCTGAATGCAATTTTCGGAATATCTTCTTCCTTTGTCCTTATTTAATGATATCTGGCTTTGAGATCCAATTTGGAATACCAACTGGAGCCTTTTAATTCTTCCAGCAATTCCCCAATCATAGGAATGGGAAATTTACTTTTAATGGTGTTTTCGTTTAGTTCTCGGTAGTCGATGCACGTTCCTAAGTACTATCCTTCTTCTTGACTAAGATCATTGGAGACGTATAAGGACTCACGCTCATCCTATTGAGACCTTGTTCCAAAAGCTCTTGCAGAGATCATTTGTTTCTGCTTGTTTAAGTACATATAAGGATGTATATTAATAGGATTGACTTTTTGTTTAAGAAGGATGTTGTGATTGTGAGTTCTCTTCGGAGGTAGTTGCCTTGGCTACTAAAACAATTCTCTAAACTTCACTAAAAGCCCTTCTAGTTCCTCTCTAGTATTCGTTTAATGCCCCAAGAACAAATGTTAAAAGTGGAACTCCACCAGATATGTTAAACTTAGCATGAACAATGAACTTTTGTTTAAATTTGACATCAATTTGCGAAGACCTTTACCTGTTATTTCCTTAGCTCCTTCCTCTGGGTTGCCTATCAATTTTGTTGTTCTACCTTCCTATTATGCAATGGTGTGTTCCTTGAAGTTGCAGATTATATAGTTCAGTGATACTATCCATTGTATTCCCAACACCATATCACACCTCCTAGTTTAAAGATAAACGCATCGATGGTAAACGAAAACCCTTGCATCTTCCAAGTAAAGTTTTAGTATGTTTGATGACACTTCAAACCTCCTCTATCGTAATGTTCAATATTGGGGTTGAGCAAGTTTTATAACTAATAATACCCTCAATATATTATAAGTATATGTATTGTATCTTGTAGTATATAAGGTTATCTTCCCATGAGAATTATCCAAGGTTAACAATTTAAACCTAACTTTGTCTAAGTTATCAAAATGTGATTTGAATAAAAATAATTAATAAAAGTAGAAACAAACAATAAAACAAAGCAAATACTTGAATAACAATTGAGCTGCTAATTAAATTTATAGTTGTGGTCAATATTAAATACTTCTGACTTATTCTTTTCTTATTTTGTTTCCTTTAATATTGTTGATTCAATAATGTGTTTGATCCTAGATTTACTAAGGTATCAATTACTCTCTTAAGATTTAAGCAATTAACCCTAATTGAATTTGAAAATTTCAGATTTGCAACCTCTTGTTCACAAAACTTTCCTTAATGTTTTGAATTAGATCTAAAGCCATTGGATAATTAATTCCAAAAACAAGATCTCGTTTTGAATGATTGTTAATTTGATAATTGTAGGTCTATGTAAACTACTAACTCTTGTTGCACAATCTAACATTGATTACTTTTGACTCACTCTCTCAATTTGTTGTCAAGTTTAAGCATAAACAATTATCACAAACATCTGATATGTATTGAAATCAACAATAATCAAAGTCATAAAATAAATCCTAATATGAAATTTAGAACTTCTTGAACATGTTTAACATCTTAGAATTTAGATTACGCATCAAGGATAATGAAAGAACTAAATGAAAAGAAGAAAAACTCTAATTGTTCCTTGATCTGGATAGTTGGAATTCCTGGATGTTCTTTTTGATCTCCCACATTTGATCCACTTTTTAATGTTGGCTGTTGAATTTTTGTGTGTGTATTTCACGTCCTTACATAGTGTATTAGGTTCATAAGGGAGTAACTAGGGTTTTTTTCCACTTTAATTGATTCCAAGAATGCCACCGAAACCTAAAATAAACGGAAAAACTTGCACCTAGATAGTCTATATCACAATCGTGACATATGAGTCACGATTATGCTCCTGGTTTTATCCTCTCTATCATGATTATGCCTCATCATGCACGCCTATCATGATCGTGCATGCTTCGTGTAGCTTCCATCTTCCTTGTTCTTCAATTACCTAAATTCCAACACTCACAAACACATCAAACACCTTATGAAAATAAAATTAAGATTGAATTCATGCTCTAAGCCACAAAACACTTAGAATATAAACATACACTTAATAATAACATAATTATAAGTCTATACATATGATAATCATCTAACAAACACCTAAAAACACATTAAAACACCCAGGAAAACATAGTGTGACCTATACTCATCAACATCCCCACATTTGAATGTTTTCTTGTTCTTAAGCAAAAACCAAAAATACAAACTCAAATAAGCATAAAAAGCACGTAAGGATACATTTATGCAACATGCAATAATGAGACAGTGACATCAAATCTTATGGTAAACTTCAATCATTCAAATTGTGCCCAAATGCTAACTTATTCCTTTTATATTTAAGTATTTTAAATTGAATATACATACCAATCAAAATATTAACACCCTATTCATTCACCTACGGCACTTGTAAACATGAATTTATAATTAGCAATGAATCAAAAAGGTAACTATCATTATGTATCATTTTATGAAAAATTTTGCCAGCAAGTTTTAGTTATTAAAACATCATTTTTTTAATTTTCTTTAACGCTAACCTAGTCTTTTGAAGCGAAGGTAAATATTTTGTTGTGAATGTCCCCTTGGTTACTCAACTAGGCCAATTTTTTTTTATTATTTAGCTTAGTTGGAATGTCATTCTAGCCTTATAATGTGAAGGCAAATATTTTGTCCTGAATGCCCCCGATTACTTAGCTATATCTTATTCTCAACCAACTACCAGCTTTATTCTTAACCCAATATTTGTTTTAAAAGGTCAACAAAATAGTTATTTATTTAACAAACTTTTGTTTTCACATTTAGCCTACCTCATTTCTTGTTAGTCAATTATTCTCATGAAAGGTTACTAGTAATGCCAACCAATTCAATTGATTTCTCATTTCTTGCTAGTCAATTATTTTCATAAAAGGTTACTAGTAATGCTAACCAATTTAATTGATTTCTAATTATAAATGTTTACAAGAAATTTCCTAAAGTGAACAAAATAGGTGTCATATCTTAATTAACATGCATATTCATCCATAGATCCTTAAAATATAAAATCCACAAGTCAATATACCTTTACAAATTAAATAACCATGTTCAAAGCTAAACTAATTCCATTAAATTCTTACCATTGACACATTCACACAAAGCATACATATGCAACAAAATGTTCACACAATGTTAACCTAATTCAAAACTAACATAATATGATATGCAAAGTTCACACACAATTGATATGTACAAATGCGCAAACCTCCCCATACTTAGAGAACAAAAGTGTGGGTGAAGGAATTTGAACACCTTGAGTAGCAAAGTACTTAAAAATCTTCTTAATATCATGTCGCTATTGTTGGGACTCGATTTTGGAACCGGACCCCAACCGAAAAAAACGGAAAATGGAAACGAAACGGACAAACTAAAAACGAACAGAAATGAAACCCGAAAGTGGGCCAAAACAAAAGCGAAACACAAATGTCAAAAAGCGTGATCACAAAGCGTGGGCGGAACATGCTCTAATTTTGGATCAAATAGCTGAAGATCAAAAACTTTGAAATTTCGACATCTGAGAATGCAAACCCTTTTTAAAACAAACAAACGTGTTGCGTTGGAAACGATAGGACAATCTCGGTCTAAACCAATCCAAATTGGTATAATATTTTTTTATTCAATATCAAGCAAAAACAATTTCCCTTTTTGAATTCATCAATTCACCTCAATTCATTTAATCCCTCATATGTGAATCTTAACCATCAAATTAAACAAAAACTTATTTTTCTTTTGCCACCAAGACGCACACATGTCTATATATCACCAATTCAAACCATAAATAAAAGCACTTCAATATTTTCAAAACCATCAACACAATCATCAGACCTCTTGTCCGGAATCCAAACACAATCAAACACATTCATATACCCAAAGCAATTCAATAATTCTCAATCATCAAAATCATCGGACCTCCTGTCCGGAATCCAAACACAATCAAAACATACATCCATACACAATTATATATATATCCCAATTCCATACGCAAAATCTATAACTCATTAACATCATGAAATAAATGCTTACAAAATATTAATGGCATTTCCAAGCTATAATACAACATCAATATCCAAAATCCAAAGTACACAAGATACAACAATCCCAAAATTCTCCAAAACGATCTAACTTAAAAATACAACATAAGCAAAACAAACGAAATCTATGACTTTCTTTCATCCGATCTCTTTCTCATCACCTGGAGATGGGAATGAAAGCGGGGTGAGCTTTACGCTAGTGGGTAACAAGTTTATAACCGAAAACAAGCAAAAACCATTGTAAAGTTCAAATTGAAATCCATGTTGCATATTTTC
>JAOSBP010000004.1:10455605-10467976 GCA_027563825.1 Erythroxylum mucronatum | reverse complement strand
GATGTTTTATAACTAATGTGTTCGTTTCGAGCTAATAAAGAAAACTTTTATAGATGTATACATACCAATAATATGCACAAATAAATGTCATTTAGAGACTAGAAAAATAGGTCAAGAGACCAGATTTCATAATGAAAGGTTCTCTTTGACCCTTAAGAGTAGGTAACCTATTCCCTTTGTCTTTCTTTTTATTACATTTGATAGATGCATAATTGATCATATTTATACCTCATAATTGATGTATTTTTGCTTGATAACTTATACTTTTGTCATATATTTGGTACCTAATTCGCTCCAAGTGTGTTTATAGAGTATAATTGCCTTCACATACTTAAAAGAGAATAATTCAGAAGAAAACATTGCATAAAACAAGGATTTGAAGCACAAAAGGAATGCATAACCATGCATCAGCCCGTGCACATCTCTCAAGTCGTGTAGATTCGTAATTTATAGAGATTTTGATTATGCACGATTTTATGCTCGACCGTGCATCAAATCGTGGATCTACCAAAACCGTAGAATTTAATATAAAAGATGTTTTTAGAGGCAAATTGAAGAAGGCGATGTACAACATTGTTTTGAGACTTTCATAGGCAACTCAAGGGGTAATTTTGATCTAGAGAAGGTGGAAAAAAAGAAGAAGAATTGAATGAAAGATCCATTGAAATATAAGATCAAATCTTTGCATCGCAAGAATACTTGATAGAAGACAACCAAGGAGATTAGAATTATGAACCTATTGTTTTCAATTCATTTTTATTTCTATTTATGTTTGATTTCATGTATGATCATGTTGTTAGTACTTAGGTTAGATGAACCCTATGTTGAAACTTTAATGTGATTTGATTCTTTTGTTAATGCAATGGGCTTGATTGATATATTGTGCCTATATTATGTGTTTTATTTATGTTCTAATAAATCAGAAATATTAGATCATAACCTGATTTCATACATAGAGATTAAGAAATGTATAGATCTACTGTAATTGGAAGGAGTTGATTACAACTATAGAGAAAAGATGACATAAATATTCTGAATTAGAGTCAAACCTAATAGAGGGATTCACAATTTGATAAAGAAATCTTATAAACTTTAACCTGAGTAATTCGGTTGAAAACTTTAAGATAGTTGTTAATAAACTCAAGTTTAGCTATTAGCATATCATAGGAGTCTCCACAGTCTAATAAATCAACAAAACAATTGCATAATAAAAGATCAATCTATTAAAGGTTTAGGGGGATTCAAATCCTAGATACTAATCTTTTGTTATTGGTAATTTTCCTAGTACCTCCTTAATTTTTGATTCAATATTTCTACCTATTTATTTTACTTTCTCTAGTTTTACTTTCTTCTAAATTAAAAACCAAAACAAATTATGTAGACAAGATAATAAGATAACTGTAATTATTAACATTCATAGTCCTCGTGGGATTGATTCGTACTTGCCGATATTTTATTAAACTTATTTATCTATTTTACTATTGATTAAACTTAATCTTTCATGTATTATGTAATGCTATTATAAAAGAACTGTTAAGATCACAAAAGTTGAATTAATTGATAATAATAAATTTTATCACATACATGAATTAGCATGTTAGGAATATTAATTCAAGAATAATTAAGAATGCATAATTGAATCTTAATGAAACTAAAGAATAAATTAAATTAAAACAAAATCACTGCAAGATCTATCTCGAGGTTCATTTGATTCAAGTACTAACAAAGGTTTATTTCCTAATCATAGAAGACATAACATCAAAACTAAAGAAAAATTTAAAAAAACATGATAAAATCTTTTTTAATCTTAAGAAGTCCACTTTAGATTGATGGTAATTTACTCCAAATATCTTTCTTTACTTGTTCTTTGTTCTTTCTGTTGTCCTAGGTTGTCAATTGATATTTCCCCGAGTCTCCTTTAAGCCCCTCTCCAGCCTTCCTCTTTTTCCCTTAGTTTTTCCCCTTTATAGCTTAAAAATTAGGGTTTCTAGAGTGGACACAGGTACCCACACAATTGTATCCCTCTATCTCACTTCAATTCTTTAAAAAAATTTAAAAAACATGGTTCCATAAAGCTACACGGTCTAGGATACGACTATGTCCATCTCCCCGACTGTATGCCTTAAGGACAACCTTAATCCTTCAATTTTTTGCCTAATTTTGTCCAATTTTTGCTCCTTTTGATCTATAAAGGCAATTAAAGCCCAAAAACATAATAAGAATAAATTAAGCACCAAAAACAATAAAAAGCACTCAATTAAACAGATAAAATGCTTTATATATAGGAATAGAAATATCAAGCATTTATCAAACTCCTCTACACTTAAGCATTTGCTTGTCCTCATGCAAATTAATTTCATTACTTTCAATTTATTAAGAAATAAAGATACTCTATTATTCATTCAATTGAAAAGTGCACTGAATTATTAAGCACTTAGTTACTTGCATCTAATTATAATACAATCTAATTCACTCCACTATTCATTAAATTTCAACTAAATTCACAACATTCTACTTAATGCATAAAGTGTACATACATAAGAAAAATGCTAAAATCTTTAAACATTTTCATACTCTTTATTAAAAACAAAACACTAAATTTAAACAACATAAGAGCATTTATAAGTTGTTTGAAAGGTCACCAAACCTTTTGTCATGAAAGTAAAGACCTTGTCATGAATACCCCCAGTTACTCAATTAGGTCACTATCTTAAATGGCTACTAGCACTGATCTTTAACTTCGACCTTTTCACTAGTACAAAGTGTCAGTTGTAGTTTAGTGAAAAAATAATTTAAAGACATTCTTTATATTGTACATATTTAGATGAATATGATAAAGTCCATGGGATAATTACGCATTGCAAACGAAATTATGATGATATCATAATTATGATATTCATATTGCATTTATGTATTATCCCTAAAATGTTCCTTGCTATAACCCGAAACTACATCGGGCACATGACAAATGCCGCATACCTGGGCTAAGGATACTTACAGTACCCTTAACCTAACTATGCAAGGCTAACTGAATATCCTTTGAAAACATTTGGATAGCACAATAACTATATTTTGAAAATCTCAAACCTCAATTAAAATACATGTAAATCAATTTTAAACGCACTTTTATATTCACATTAAAACTATACCACAACAACTGGACTTTTAAGTCAACTCAAGAGCAATCTCAACAATAGTACAAAAGATTCATACATAAGGTCATTTACAAACCACAAGATACTCAAGAGTTAATTTACAAAATCATAAAGCATATCTACATAACCAACTTAATAAAAACAGTTCATGAGCTACTATACAACAAAAGTACAAAACAGAGACTACCCACGTGTGGTAATGCCCCAAAAATGTCAAAAGACCGCATGATCTACTTAGAGCTTCAAGCTCACTAAATTAACCTGCTTGGTTAGAAAGCAGAGGGGGTGAGTACCCTATGTACTCAGTGAGCCAACAAAAATATATCACAAACAGAACCTGGTACACACCAAGACAGTCTAGATAACTTAAGGTGTTAGCCCCTGAATTTTTTTTCTTGATGAATAAGCATGATTTAAATAATCATGAGGTCTTTATGGATTTATTTTGTGGAGTTAATTATTATGTAAATTTTAGTAAGATTTTATGACATAGGTTAATGGAATTAAAGTGTTAAGGTTATAAGAATGTTCAAAGGTATTTTTAGCAAGACACTTAAGGATGAAAGATCATAGGCATATAAGGAAGGGCAAAATTGACCTTGCACTCTCATTAAGGGTATTATAAGAAGAGGAAAAAGTTTTCTTGCTTTTAAGAAGAAGAAAAACGTGAATTAAAGATAGAAAGAAGAGAAGAAATGAAAATAAGAGAGAGAGAAGTGAGGTTTCGGTGGAGAGGAGAGAAAAGAAGGAAAGATAGTTATGGTTTCACCATTTCTTGGTTTTTAAGAGAGATTTTGAGGTTGTTCAAGAAGGGAAAAAGGTAGAGGAAAAGAAGAGCTTCTATTTGAGCTTACAATGTTGTTATTTGGTGAAGATTCAAGGTAAGTTCGAATTTTGATCTTTTGGATTTTTAGAAGGGTTTTAGTTCAAGAAGTTTAGAAAATGCATGGGTTTAAGTATTCTATGATCAATTTTATGCATATGTTTCTTTGGGTTTTCCAATTTGAATTCCTATTGAATGGGAGTTTTGTCTTTGTTGAAGCAAATCAAGAGAGGTAAGAGGAGCAAGAGAGAGACATTTTTGAGCAAGTCCTTAAGCAAGGAAACCAAGGTGGGTACATGTTTATAATAGAGTAAATAAGCCACTATTGTTTTCTTTGAATCAAGGAAGTTTAATGATTTCAATTGCATCATAAGTATTACATTTATTGCTTCTTGAATAAATTGAGAAATTGCTATATGTTTGTTATATGAATTGTGTGATGAGTTATGAAAAGACTTTGAAAGTGATTTTTTTAAAAAAAGATAACATGTTTATGAAATTATATTTTCGGAAATGGTTTTTGAAATATCTCATGTTATGAAAAATCAAGTTTCGAAAAAGTGCCATTTTGGGCAATATGTTTACAAGATGTGAATTGCATGATTACGTGGGTTTGTGATGGTCCCCTAAGTTAAGTCACGTGCATGTTGACCAAATTAAAGTCTTCTCTCGCCTGCCCGCTAGTGATACGAAGCTCCTTCATAGACTCCCTCATGTTTACATCTACGCAAAACCACTATGTGGGATTGCGATAGTACGTCAAGTTTACGACTATACAGGACCATTACGTGAAAATGTGTAGTTCATCATATTTTTGGATCCACCAAAACCATTCTGATGTGCTTATGTTATGTTAACAAGTTTGATGCATTCATGTTTTGAAATTTGTAAATTTGGTTGAAAACTTAAGAACCATGTATTTTATGAACTCAATGAGAATTTTTTATAACAAGTGAATGTTTTCAAAGGTTTTACTTATTTTTTCGTTATAAACTGTTACTCACGAGTTTTTAAGCACACCCTCTTTTCGTCCCATCTTTAGGTGAAGAAAATAAGATTGAGTAACTAAGAGTCGAGGCCTCATTCTACTTTTGCAATGTTTCTGTAAATTAAGTTAGATTTTGTAAAACCAAGGATTTAGTCGCATTTTGAGAATTATTCGGTTTGGTATCTTTTGGATTTTGGATTTTGATACCAATGATGTAATGTTTTGCAAACTCTTATTTTTGTTGTCAATGAAATATGAATTGTGTATGGATGATGATGATGATTTTGATTATGAATTTTTGATATATATATATATATGTGTGTGTGTGTGTGAGATGTTATGGAAAAGAAAATAGGATTTATGAATGATGAGATGTAGTTAAATGGATAAGAATGATGTTACATTAAAGGAAGTCAATTTGGAAAAAAATTTCAAGTTCTTCATAGGGGAAAATTTCATGTTCTGACTTCAGGGGAAAATATGAATCAAGCTAGGCTGAATGAGGCAAAGTTGTCTTTTAGAAAATTATAGCTTATCTTTCTAGTTTTCCAATGGTATATAGTATGAAATTTTTGGACATAGGAGTTAAGAGTTATGATCATTATAATTGGAGATGCTTTGGAGAGTGTAGTTTATGGTTTAGAACTTTGGGTGATGTGGGAAAGACCCCTAGAATCCCATCATCTGGTTCAGGTTTAACTGAGCCATCATCTAGTTCAGGTTTGACTGAACCATCGTCTGATGCATCATTGACCAAGCCATCGTCTGATGCATCATTAACTGAGCCATCGTCTGATGCATCATTAACTGAGCCATCATCTGATGCATCATTGACTAAATCCTTTGTCTGATGCATCATTGACTGAATCCTTCGTCTGATGCATCATTGAGCAAGCCATCGTCTGATGCATCATTGACTGAACCCTTCGTCTGATCCAATTGTGATAAGCCCATAGTTTGATTCATGTTTGACCAAGCCATCATGTGATTCCCTTTTAACCAAGCCATCGTCTGATTCATATTTAACCAAACCTTTATCTGATTCACCTTTTGGCCAAGCCATCGTCTGATTCCCTTTTGGCCAAGCTATCGTCTGATTCCCTTTTGACCAAGCCATCGTCTGATTCATGTTTGAGCAAGCCATCGTTTGACTCATGTTTGACCAAGCCTTCGTCTGATTCACCTTGGACCAAGCCTACGTCTGATTCATATTTATCCAAGCCTTCGTCTGATTCACCTTGGACCAAGCCTACATCTGATTCATGTTTGATCTTGGATCAAGCCTACGTCTGATTCATGTTTGACCAAGCCTTCGTCTGATTCACGTCCGACCAAGCCTACGTCTGATTCATGTCTAACCAAGCCTTCATCTGATTCATGTTTGACCAAACCTTCGTTTGAATCATGTTTGATTCTTTTGGCAATAACTTCTTCGTCTGACCTCCAAGCAAAGTGATTATTGAACCAATAGTTTCCTAACACATTTCTTTATCTCTCCATAGAATTTGATAGCATTTGGTAGGGATTCGAAAAAGATTGATTGAATCAAAGTAAGGGAATCGGTTGGAAGAGTACGAATTCGATATTTTTCTGAACATACTTCGGTGTTTTGATGATATCTTGATCTGTAGAACTCCAAATGAGTTGGTTCTTATTTCAGAATAAACTATAGTCATAAGGCTACCAATTTTCTGAAGAAATAGAGTTTTTATTCAGTCTCTAAGATTTTCAATTTTTGGATGGAAGTTGAGTATAGTGTATTGTTTCAGTTTAATAATAGCCCAAAAATGTTTGGGGTACAACTTTTAGATTTTTGGACCAAATTGAATAACTTTGTTGTTGCTAGAAACTTAAGACTTTGGAGAACAAGTTTCTAGAAGAAAGTGTTGCCAAATTACTTCATTTTCGGGGTCAGAAAGAATATGAAAAATTAACCCGAAATGATAATTCTAAAAAAAAAATCTGAATGTCTAAGGGAGAAAGAAATTGTGATTATAATGGTTTTATTGAGACATAAACCCTAAGTATAAATGATACTTAAGTGAGTTTGATATTGGATTGAGTATGTGATTTAAATAATATAAAAATACCTGGGAATGTTATTGAGCATGCATTGTACATAGTCCATATACATATTTGTGCATAAATGAGTTCTTATAATTGTGCAAAGTTTTAAGGTGTGTGCGATGTATGTACTGCATATTGATGATGTGTAGGATAAGTGTTCGCATTCAAACGTTTCCAGATCATGGAAGCAAATGTTAATCTGGAGCGTATTGGGAGTCAACCTAGATGGTCTCATTCACTGTTTGTTATGTTTTAGATTTTTGCTTTGAATTGCTATTGAAATGAAATGTGATTGTTCTGATTCTGGACACTAAATGTCTGAGGAGTTTGATAAATGCATGAATAATAATAGAAGTACTCCTTGTATGTGAATTGGACCAAATATGTTATTTCTTAAATTGATTGTTAAATGTCGGACCTAGTTTCGAAGAAAAATGTGAACATGCATGCTAATGAAAAAGTGATACTCAATTTAAATGTTGAATGTCGGACTAAGGTCCGATGACTTGTGTAAAATGAAAATATGTAACCGACTGAGCATATGATATGTGATGCATTCCATTACATGAATGCATGAAACATATCCAAGACTTTTGCTAACATACCCAGGGTAGCCGCCGATGATCACCATATCAACACTAAATCTGAAGTTTGTTTCTTTGATTTGACTTTTTTATTTCTATGGTGCCATTTCTATTAGCTCCGCATGTATCTGATGTTGTTGAGTGTTGAAGTTTGCTTCAATATGTTTAATTCTTAGGATTGTTATTTGTGGATCTGGACTTTATTCTTTCTGATCAAATTTAATCCTTTTGTTTTATGTAGTTGGGTACATGGGGAAGAGCAGCTGGCCCAAGCCTTGGAGGGAAGCGATGTGGTGATAATCCCAGCTGGCGTGCCAAGAAAGCCTGGAATGACCCGTGATGATCTTTTCAATGTCAATGCTGGAATTGTGAAAGGTCTTTGTGAAGGTATTGCCAAGTACTGTCCCAGCATGAATACTTATTTAACCTAATTCAAGGTTTTCTAGTTTACTTCAAATTGTCAAATAGGGATGATGAGCCACTGGGAAAGATTTAAATTTGCTCAATTTATTGTGTATAGAGATAGTTTTGTTTCTATATCTATATATGTTGTGTTTGGACTTATTAAGAAAACTTAGAAAAGAGAAGATAAGAGGAAGGTAACAACTGAGCAGGAATTAATCCATTAGAGAGATCTTGTTGCTTCTCATATGGAGGAATATTCCTTCCCCTGTTTCCTTCTTCCCAGTTGAGTGGACATAGGTGATTTGTTGCTTTATCAACTATGTTGTTGATTGTATGTTAATCTGACAAATTTTTCATTCTATATGTTTGATCAGGAACTTGTAAACATGATAAGTAATATGGTGAACTCAACAGTTCCTATTGCATCTGAAGTTTTCAAGAAGGCAGGAACTTACGATGAACAAAAATTGTTTGGCGTCACTACTCTTGATGTTGTTAGGGCCAAAACTTTCTATGCTGGAAAGGCTAGTGTTCCTGTTGCAGGTTTGTTTAATTACTATCTGAAAGTAAGCATCACTTTTGATCCCCACGTTTCCATTTTTTTTATCTGCTAAGCACCAAATTAAATCGACAAGGGCAAGTAAAGGGATTGATCATTTACTTTGCTATGCGATTCATCTTTTTGCTAGAGATTTTATAGCAAGATGATGCTTATAGTCATGGAAAATGCAATTATACATTTCCATTTTTCCAATTCTGTCATTTTTTTTTCTGTTTTATACCAAACTTACGAGTTTGTCAGATTATAACATTGACCTGGTCTTTGGCAATAGTTTGCAGAGGTCACTGTACTCGTTATTAGGGGCCATGCTGGCATAACAATTCTTGCACTATTTTCACAAGTAATTTATTTCTCATTTCTTTCTAGTTTCCTATGATAATATCTTTCAAGATCGCAGGTCCTACATAACATCCAATTAGATTGTTCTATCAGCTCTTTTCATGTTTGCTAGGCCACTCCAAAAGCCAACTTGTCAGATGAAGTGGTCATTGCACTTACAAAGAGAACACAAGATGGAGGAACTGAAGTTGTGGAAGCAAAGGCTGGAAAGGGATCTGCAACATTATCAACGAAGTAAGTTTGAAATTTAATGAATACTTCATTGTCTCATTTTCAAAAGCATTACTTACCTTAAGAACTTTTACAGTTATGCAGGAGCCGCTTTTGCTGATGCTTGCTTGAAAGGGCTCAATGGGGCTCCAGATGTAGTGGAATGTTCATTTGTGCAATCAAATGTCACTAAACTGCCTTTCTTTGCTTCTAAAGTAATTGAGTTAACTTGTCCTTTCAGTGATTTGTTGTTTTTTCATCTTTGTTTTACTTAATCATGCGACCTTTTTCTTGACATGTTAGTTATAATTTTCCATAGTTCTGTTGTGGGTGTTCAGTCAAGAGTTACTTGACTCATTTTTAAATATGTATAGCCTTATGTATTAATCCAGTGTAGTATCTCAACTTGAGGTTGCTAAAAATATTTCATTTTATGGATTAATATGGATTTATCCCATCAGAAGTTGTGTAGTTGTACAGGTAAACGAGAACTTATCCATGCAATAACACAAGGCTATAAGACATAACACAGTTTGGCTATGTTTAGGTCTTGACGGTGCTTTTCTGGGATGCACATGTTTATACATTCTTGCTATAGTCATTACCTCCTAATTGGTGCAGGTGTAACTATTTTCAGATTTTATCAATATATATATATATATATATGATTGTATTTTTCGTATATCTTTTTATGTTTACATATATATTGTTCCTATATCTATCTTAATCTTTGGTGGTCTTGTAATTTCATCCATATTTTCTGTGGTTATCCTTTCAGGTGAGGCTTGGATGAACGGCGTTGAAGAAGTTCTAGGGTTGGGACCTCTGTCCGAATTTGAGAAGGAAGGCTTGGAAAAGCTGAAGCTTGAATTGAAAGCATCAATTGAGAAGGGAATCAAGTTCACCAATCAGTAAAATTGTTAATTTTATATGGGAGTTACAAGATTTAGTCCTAAGAATGTAAAAATTTGTGTGTTTATCATTGTTGTACAACAATTTTGCTGTGGCCAGCGATACCAGCTTTGTCGGTGTGTAGAGTAGGCTTACAGAAAACTGAAAGTAGCATCAATAACAACCCTATTCGTTGTCGCTAAAATTATGTAATGGTTATGAAATGTCTAGTTTAGCATTTGAGTTGGTTGAAGTTTTGTAGAAGTTTAGCATTTTGGAGAATGCAACTGGATATATAGATTAGATGAACTTATTGCTAAATTTTAGGAGCCTAAGTTTTATACCTGACATATTTAAGTAAAACCTCTTTTTTTTAAGGTATTAGAGTGTGCAAATAAAACTTCTAGTCACTGTTATATGAAGTCTGGTGGGGCGCTTGGTTGTAGAGAACAATGGGAATGAGAATAGGAATGACCATAGTGAAGAATGGAAATAGATATAATCATTATAATTGTAATGGTTGGTTAAGATGAAGGGATGATTACCATTACTATTGATGATGATTGGTTTGTTAAAAATCTTGAAAAAAAAATTGCTAAAATTTTATTTTATATCAAATTTTAAATAATTATATTTTATACATCTTATTTATAACGACAGAATGTTTAAAATCAAGCATATTGTGGTATTTTTGTTTCAATAGCTTTGGAAGAAAAAAAATATTATAGTATTTTCTTGCATCGATATATTATTAGTTACATAATATCCTAAAAATATAGTTTAATAATCTAAAATATTGTACAATTCATCAACATAATCATAATATCTACTATTCGATTGCTATAATAAAATCAAGTAACATAGTTTAATACAATTTACATTCCTTTGATAATGAAAATGATGTAAAATATCACAGTTATACACAATACCTTAACCAAAAGCCTTTAATTGATGCAAAATAACCAGATTAACACTACAAACTTTGTTTGCATCCCAACTACAAAATTCTCAACTAATACAAAATAACCTGGTTAGGTAACATCAATTGCATCATAAGTTCATAATACTTATAAAAATATTAATATGCTTAATGGAGAGATGCGAGAGAGAGACTAGCAGAGAGTCCATAACTTCTTAGATCACCGGTGGTTTTACTCCCCTCTTAATCCATGGCTAATTCTTCTTCTTCCTCTCCCTCACCTTGCGTTCTCCTAACTTAAATCTCTGTACCATCACCTAGACCTTCCCCTTCAACTCCTTCATCAAACTTTAATCTCATCCAAAACGTAGATCTGAACTGTCAAATTCCTTCTCCAGTTAAGAATCAGATAGCTGCAGGAGTGCAAAATCAGTCTGCAAAGTCAATTGAGTCAACTGAACCAGAGACTTCCTTAAACACTCAAGATCTTAGAGCTTCGTTGAAATCCCTACAAAAAACCTAGAAATCAGTAGTCTCTGAATTAGTGGAGGAATCCTCGAATGTTAAGGCATTGGCTTACTACCCCCTGGAGATTAAGGATGGCCAAAATTTTGTTATCCCTTCGTAAGAGTTAGCGCAGAAAGGTGCAGCTAAATTTCTACAAGCTTTGATAGGCTTCTTCATTAGTAAGCATCTTGCCTACCTAGTGGTTTAGAGAGCCCTTTCTAAATTATGGTTAGCGTTTGGTTTAACTGAAACTTTGATTACTAGTTCGAATAAGTTTTTATTCAAGTTTGATTCGGAGGTTGGTATGAATGATGTTTTGGAGAAGGGCCTTTGGCATATCCAAGGGAAGCCCTTATTCTTATGGAAATGAAGCTTGAATGATGGTGAGCAGGAGGAGATTAGGTATGCTCCGATGTGGACTAGATTCCATAACATTCCATATGAATACTTGAACAATGAGGGTTTGGTGAGTCTAGAATACTCCTATAGTAGTGGTGAGCCTAGGTCGATCCTATAGAGAGTGTGTGTGAAGTTTATGAAATGAAATTAACCGGTGTTTACACTTAATGGGGGGTTTTGGATTTTTCAGAGAACAAAATAAAATAAAACTAACTAATAAAAACAAATTAAAGAAAACATGCAATAAAATGATAAATGTGGGAAATTCGGTAGAGATTCGGTTCTTTAGTTCAATCTCGGCCTACACCCTAATTAAACATATATCATTAATTTGTTGTTCTTTAACCTCTCCTAGCAATTATTAATTGTGGCTTAATAATTAACCTGAGTTTTTCCTTAGGTTTTGTTTAATTAGGATACGATCGTTAATTAAACTTAACCACCGAACAACCTAGGATACGATCTCTAGATTTAATTAGGCAGTAGCATTACGAATTAGGAAAACTGATTAATCAAGGCAAC
>JAOSBP010000004.1:10440828-10454544 GCA_027563825.1 Erythroxylum mucronatum | reverse complement strand
TTGCCTTTAGGGCACTACTCTAACAAACTCACAATACCTAACATAAGTCGACTTGTGTCACTATACAAGTCGCCTTATGGGTATCGTGACTAGATAAGTCGCCTTGTGTCATGTACAAGTCGACTTACACTAACAGCATCATATTAATAGAAGCACCCAAATCCAACATAGCTTTATCGATAACAACATTACCAAATTTGCAAGGAATGGTACACATACCTAGATACTAGCATTTTGAAGGCATCTTCTTTTTGAATACTGCCAACACATTCTCACCCATCATCACTTTCTCATCACCCCTTAGTTTCTTGTATGTACACAGTTCTTTGAGAAATTTGGTATACCTTGGTACTTATTTGAATGCCTCGAGTAAAGGTATATGGACTTCTAACTCTCAGAAAGTCTCCAATATCTCTTTGTCTTTCTCCTCCTTGTTTGGTCTTGACAATCTACTCAAAAAAGGTGGAGGGTTAGTTTTAATAATGTTGGGACTTTTGAAATTTACCTTAGTACTCGATGATGAATTTTCTTCCTTTCCCAAATCCTTCTCGATCTCTTCCTTGATAACAATCCTTATTGAGGTTCTCTTGGGACCCTCAATCTCCTTTCCACTCCTCAAGGTGATAGCACTGACATTCTTTGGGTTTACCTTAGGTTGGGATCATAATTTCCCTCCACTATATGATTTTAGGCGATTGAGCATTACTACCATCTGACCCATTTGGTTTTCCAAATTTTATATGCTTTCTTTTAATTCCTAACGGATTTGTTGTACACTCTGATTAAGTTGTTACATACTTTGTTGAAATTGCTGCATATCTTGTTGAAATTACAAATTGTTAACAGAAAAATTCTTAACAAGTTCTTCTAAAGATGTACCTGAACTAGAAGAAGAAGCTCCCTGTGCTCCTTGTTGCCTTGGTTGAAATCCTTGTGCTCTTTGCGGCTAATTTTGGAAGAAATTTTTTTCTTTTTCCTCCATAACTCAAGTTGGGGTGATCCCTCCAACCTGGGTTATACGTCTATGAGGACGAGTTGTATTAGCTCGAGAAGTTCCCTCCTATAGCAATCACGTACTCCATACTGCCCTCTTGTAATGTCGGGCACTCATAACTTAACTCTTCTCCATTGTCGAAATCGCTGGAAAGCCTTTTGCTCTGTTTTTCTTATCAGTTGGATAGCTCGTATCTGAGCATATTCCATATACTTTCACTTGAGCCTGTCCAACTGCAAGCTGTCTCATAAAAAATGTTAGTTCATCTAAATGATGCTCGATAAATGAAGTACTTACCTTGTTTACTCATCAAACATCATCGTGAGTGCCAAATTGTTGCGTGTTAATAGCCATCAACTTAAGTAGGATCCTGGCCTCAAGGGGAGACTTCTCGCAAAGTGCCCCACCGCTTGCTGCATTAACCAAACCCCTCTCCATCGGTAATAGTCCTTCGTAGAAATATTGGATGAGAAGTTGCTCTGGTAAGTTATGGTATGGACAACTGGTACATAACTTCTTGAACCGCTCTCAATACTCGTAAGGAGATTCTCCATTATATTGCTTGATGCCACATATCTCCTTCCGAATACTTGCCATCTTTGAAGCCAGAAAATATTTTTCTCAGAACAATTTCTTCATCTCCAACCAAGTATTTATGCTTCCTGTTGGTAAATCAAACAACCAGTCCTTCTCTACATCCTTGAGTGAAAATGGGAAGGCCCTTAACATGATCTGCTTGTCCGTCACCGTAGGAGGCTTCATACTCAAGCAAACCACATCGGGCTCACTGAGATGCTTGTATGCATCCTCACTTGCAAGATCATGAAAATTAGGTAATAAATGAATTAATCCAGATTTTAACTCAAAGGTATCATGTTCAGCAAAATTAGGAAATTTAATGCATAGGAGTCTTTGGGTTAAGTCTAGTACAGCCAATTCCCTCAATGTTCTCGGATTTACCATCGTGTCTTCTGATTCTAAATCCAATTCGTCTACCAAAGTTGACCTTGCTTTCCTACGTAATCTCCGTAATGTTCTCTCGATATCTAGATCAAGTTGCTCAATTTTTCTATGAGGAGATCTGGTCACTACCATACACCAAAACTAACAAACAATTAAAAATTAACAAGTAATAAAAAGAATGATTATAAACAAATATATTCACAAATCAACAACTAAAATCAAGTACAAAAATTAAACTACGATGCTCCCCAACAACGGTGACAAAATTTGACAGCGCATGTCGAGTGCACTGCAAAATTTACCTGACTCTACACACTAAAATTTGTAGTTATGCAGAGTCAGGATTGAATCCATAGGGAATGTTTGGTTAATATCTATAACAAAATTAATTGATGCAAGGAAAATATAAAAAGGGGGTTTAGGATTTTAATCAAATAAGAAAATAAAATCAAAGTAAACTATCGAAAACAAATTAAAACAAGCAATAAAAGTGATTAATGTGTTGAATATGAGTAAGTTCCAATTCTAGGGTTAATCTTGGCCTAAACATGATCAAGCAAATTCCATCATCCTAATGTCTTTACGACTCTCTTTGGACTATCGATCTGGGACTAATAGAACGCTCTCCTAATCTTGGTTTCCCCTTAAGTTTTGTTTAATCAAGATATGATCATTAATTAAACCTAACTACCGAATAACCTAAGATACAATCTTTATATTTAGTTAGCCAGTTGCATTATGAAATGGAAAATGATCAATATAAGTAGTAACCTCACATGTTCGGGTTATCTAACATAGTTTATGTTGTTCCTAACAACATGGGATCATTAGATGCTGCTCACAAACATCAAAAGCAACGATTACAGATTACATTCAATGTTTTAGCAATAGGTTTGAAATAGAAAAATCAAAATAACAAATTAAGATCATTCATCCCTAAACTCGATCAAATCAACACCAACAACACAACAATCCAAAAAGAAATTACAACCTTAAAATTATAAAAATAGCTTAACTGTGACTTGGCGTTGATATTCCAATTGAACCAGCATCGAAAAGCTAGCCTTCCATCTCCATTTTTATGCTCCAAGAGTCAGCTTTTGTAGCATCCATTGGTGTTGAAACTTGAAGAGAGAATGGAGTAGAATAGCTGCTATCCCAGTTGCATCTGTCTCGATTATTCTCCTTCAAATTCCAAGAGAAAATGTTGAAGAAGATGTTGTCCATGCTCCTTTCTTTTGCTTCAGCCAGTGTTCATGCATGCATATTGGACAGCTGAAGAATACCAAATGAAGAAGCTCTTGGTGTAACTGCCTCCCCCCCCCCCCCCCACTCACGTCTTACTTCAGCTCACCTTTGATTCTCACCTTAACTATCCCCACACTCCTCATTCTATTCTCCAATCATGTTTTTCTCCACTTCCTCTTTTATTAAAATTGAAGACAAGATGATAAAATTGCTATCACCATCGCCCTCTTATTTGTTTTGTGAGTAGCCTATACCTTCCACTCACTTATGGTTCTGCATCCATTTCTCCAGCATACAGTCGACACTTCCCTTATTTCTTTATTCAAAAGCTATGTGAAAAATAAGTGAGGCAGCTAGGCTTTTATGTAAAATGGGATAATTGTTACATTCCTCTCCTTTAACCGAACATCACGCATATTTGGTTCTTCCTTTTTATCCTAGTCATCACTCCTTTTCTTCTTTATACCTTCCAACATTATTTAAAATGTGGCAACTAGGTTTAAAATGGATATGGAATAGGTGTCTTTCAAAATAGAAGAGGATAAAATGTCCTTCGGTTGCTGTCCTTGGTGCTATCCATGTCATGAGTGTGATGCTCCAGCCCTCCATGTGCAGTTGTCCACCATCCATGATTTACCTTTTTTTATACTTAAAAAGCTATGTTGAAGGGACATATGGTGTGTGTGTGAGTGGTGTCTCACGTGCACTCACATTTTTCTTCTGCCTCCCTTTCTTTCTTCTAACACGTCACACACAATGAAATAGCAGCTAGTCACCTTGCATCATCTTCGATTTATGCCATAAATCACTATCTTGCATGGGCATAAGACATTTTAATGCTTCATTCTTCATTCCTTTTCATTTTCTTGTCTTCTTCTTGCTTTAATCAACATTCACCGTCTTCAAAAATTGGGCAATCTAATGGTAGACTGAAAAAATGTGTTTAATTAAAATATATCCTTAGGTACACTTAACACCATTAATGATCATGTCATTCCACAGCTTTGCATATCATTTCTTTTCTCCACCACTAATGTTGACATGCAAAATCATGATTCAAAGGAATTTTCAAGCTTGTAATATGGGTAAAGGTAAGATTAGATTTATTTTAGTTAAGTAGCATGATAGCTATTAAAGTTAGTGAAACAAAAGTAATACTCAATATACTATCAAGTGAAAAAACCAACATTCGCTCACAATTGTGTACATCAACTATGATGAATGCAAAAATAAGTTTCACAACTCAAACTTGAGCTCTTATACACAACCCAGACGAAGTATATACCAATCCGAAGGGATCACTTATACAATTGATGACAATACATTGAAACCACAAAGGGTGACCCTTCCAAACTAACATCTACCTCATATTCAACATACTCAAGTAACCTATTCAATACGACTTTAGGAGGATGCATTAAGTATGAATAACCTTACAAACCACATATGCACTTCCTCCTTGATACATTTATTTAAACAAATTTTTTCTTTTTCTTTCTATCTTTTTTTTTCTTTTCTCTGTTCTTTCTTTATTTTCCTTTCTTTTCTTTTCTCTTATAAAAATTAAAATAAACTACATCAATATGGGAATTTCAATGATAAGATATAAAATAACATCCCAACATTATAACCAACTCACACAAATATACACCCCCACACTTAGAATTTTGTACATCTACAAACTCAACAATCACAAATGTTCCACTAGCCTTACGAATTGGGTAGGACATTTGGTTAAGTATAAAGTATATAATGTGGTTGATACAAAAAAAAAGGCTAATAAGGCTCAATGGGGGCTTAACAAGGGAAAAATCATGTTAATGGGGTAGGCTATTTGGCTAATGTAGCCTATGAAACAAAGAATGCCTAATCATTTTCATGTTAATGTATGTGATAAAAATGTGTTCTGAAATAGAAACTTAAAGCAAAGTCAGGATGTACATGTCATGAAGGTCACACATTATCAAAAGATGATGAGACTGATATGGATATGTCAGTCTAAAAAGGATCAAAATCTCATTGTCTTTGTCTACCACTAGTCACTAATCTTCTAAAGATAATGCATAAAGAATAATCATAAGAGTAAAAATATATGCTAAAGTTGCTATAAAATTCCCTAGTCAATTCACACCCTAATCATGACTATATAATCCCAAAAGCACCAGAAAATGAGAAATTGTTTGTTTGTTTGTTTTATTCTTTCTCTCATTTTGATTGAAAACTTAAAACAAGTAAAACAAACAAATTCAAAAACATACATGCATATAAAACTTAATGCGGAAATGTAAAGAAAGAAATTTACTTCCTTTGGGTTGCCTCCCAAGAAGCGCCTTTGTTTAGGTTCGCTGGATCGACTCTATCTTTCCTCCTCCCATGACAAATTATGATCTTCAGGTGTCACATATGGCTCCTCCATCCACATGAGGTTCTTCAAGATAGGGTCCTAGTTGATGATCCGTCATATTCAACATCTTCCCTATCCTTTTAATTTCAATCTTGACTGAGTCCATGTACTCTGGAAAGATCTCAAATGTCTCTTCACCTTTTTCTTCCTCATTTAATTCCTCCAATCTGTTATGTGAAGGTAAAGAGTTATTCTAAAAAATAATCATAAACTCAATACTCACCTCCGAGCTAAATGATACATCTTTTTTTGGTTTTAGCTCCTCCTCAACTTCTTCCACCCAAGCAACTGCTTTAGTATTATACTCAAGATTCTCAAGCTTTTCATCACTTTGTAAGATTTCCACACTTACTTTCGTAAGGTATGCCTCAGGTTGATATGAATGCTCCTCTTCCATTTTGTGACTCTAGGCATTCGATCCTTATTGCCATTTCACCCATTTGGCCTTACAAGTTTTGGTTTCTACACGTTATATGATTCATTTCTTGTTGGAACTACTACAACTGCTATTGTAGGCTTTGTTGAAATTGGAGATTATTCACAATCACAACATTCATCAATTCTTCTAGAGATGTACTTGAGTTTTGTTGGCTCTCCACATTTTGGAAACTAGACCAAGATTGCCTTTCATCTTGCTGGAATTGTAGGGTATTCTGTTGAAGTTGTTGCATACTCTCTTGAAGCAACTGCATACCTTGTTGAAATTGAAGATGACTAGCATTATAGGTCTTGATATAGTCGTCTAGAGGCATACCTGAGTTGTGACAAGAGGCTTCTAGTCCACACAGGAATTGTTTTGCTTCCTGCAAACTATTATAAAAGTAATTCTAATGGTTATACCATCCATAACCAAAGTTAGGTTAATCAGTTTAACTTTGGTTATAAGATTAAGAATAAGAGTTAAAGAAAAAATTACTTCCATCTATGATTTTTTTTATAAATCATAAACACAAAATAAGATAAAGAATGGATCACGAAATAACTGAAAAGAAACCAATTACGAACAAATATATACAAAACACCAATTAAATCACAAACAAAAACTAAAGCATCGCACTCCTCGACAACGGTGCCAAAATTGACAGTGCGTCATAATGCTAGTCAAAATAAAATAGACTATGACTATAGCAGTGGTGAGTCTAGGTCGATCCCACAGAGAGTATGTGTAAAGTTGTTGAAATGAAATTAATCGGTGTTCAGGTTAGGGGTTTTGGATTTTGGAAATAAGAAAATAAAATAAAGCTAGATTAATAAAAACAAATTAAAGAAAACATGCAAAAAATGATAAAAGTAGGGAATTCGGTAGGGACCCGATTCTTTGGTTCAATCTCGGCCCAAACCCTGATTAAACATATCTCATTGATTTGTTGTTCTGAAACCTCTCCCAGCAACTTTTAATCATGGGTTAATAATTAACCCGAGTTTTCCCTTAGGTAGTGTTTATTGAAGATACAATCATTAATTAAATCTAGCCACCTAATAACCTAGGATACCATCTATAGATTTAATTAGGCAGTAGCATTATGAATTAGGAAAATCGATTAATCAAGGCAACAACCATATTCGATGTATCATTTAACTTAGTTTATGTTATTCCTAATGATTATGAATCATTAGTCACTACACATGAATTTTAACATAACAATTACAGATCATATCGAAATTCTTGCAATGGGTTTGCAAATAAATGATTCATCGAACACATTAAAATCATCTTTTCACAATACCCAATAGATTCATACACAAATAATTGAAAAATAATGAGAATACGTTTATCCATACATGAAACCCAAACCAATTAACATAGGATAACACAATCAATTTCTAATAAGAGAAAGAAATAACAAAAACAGTAAAATACACTTAACCCAGGTCATCGGCGTCGATGTCCTCTCTGAACTGACGTCTGGATGTCTAGGCCTTCATGGGTCTTTTCCCAAAAAATGCTTCAGCCTTGTTGAAATGACCCCAACCGAAGACCTTCAAAACCTTACTACTGTTCTATTATTCTCTTCTGCACTACTGTTCTATTTTGTGAATTATTTTCTGGTCCACTCCTACTGTTCATTGTCTTTAAAACCCTCCTATCTCTACATTGTCATTTTCTATTTAAAAGGCTACCTACGTCTGTGTTGAATGCAGATGTTCTCTGCATCAAATGCAGACTTGTTTGTGTTTCCTATCCTGCCTATCGTCTACACTGTCATTTTAGGCTCCTTGTTTCCCACTCTACTGTCTCATTTTCTTCCTTGTTGTTATCGTTTCCTGCTTCTATGCCTATGTTTTCTCCTTATTGCTTATCTGTGTGCTGCTGTTTAAGGTCAATGGTCATTGATTGAAACCTTTTTATGAAGGATGCAAAGTGGAAAATGTGGAAGTGATAGGGTTAGAAAACCCTTATTATGAAGATTAAGTGACATTTATGTCGAGTCAATGACATGAAACAAAGGCACTACTTGGGAGGTAGCCCAAGGAAAGTTTATTTCTTTTCAATTACATTATCGCAGGTGTTGTTTATATTAAATGCTCCATTTCTCACGTTTGATGTTACATTGGAGACAATGTAAGTTTTAAGTATGGGGGTAGCGATCTTAGTTTTTTTTTCTTTAACCAGGAGTAGTACCCTAAAGGGGCTATTAGTTTTCATGCACATTTTTAAGCTTATTTGTTGTTTATATATGTTTCTTAGGTGTTTTAAAAATCAATCAAACAAATAATTTTCTCTTTTTATGTCACTTTTAATACTACGTAGTCATAATTAGAAAGTCAATTAACTAAAGAAATTCATGGTAACCTGAGTATGTACCTTTACTCTTGTGATTGATCAATATATGTTATCTTTATAAGAGTAGTGACTAGTGGTTGACACAAGTTAGTGATATTTTAAGCCATTATAGACTGACACACACACATCAGTCTCATTGTCTTTTTTTAATGAGTGAATTTCATGACATGTACATCATGACTTTACTTTGATTTTCTGTTCAATACCATATTTTTATCACATGCATTAACATGAAAATTATATAGGCGTTTTTTTTGTTTTTACAAGCTACATTAGCCAAATAGCCTACCTATCTATATGATTTCTCCTTTTGATAAGCCCCCTTGAGCTTTATTAGTCTTTCTTTTTATGCTAACCACATTACATGCTTTAAACCTAACTAAAAGTCCTACCTAAGCTTTAAAGCTAGTGGAGAAATTGTTGATTTGATGGTGTTTATTGACATTAAAGTGTCGTAACACTCTGTAAAATAAACTATACCTACAACTATAGCAGTGGCGAGTCTAGGTTGATCTCACAAAGAGTGTTCAGAAAATAATTAATTTTTAGGATATGAGGGCTAGTTTTGGATTGGTTCAAATGAGAAAATAAAATGAAACTAAAATAACAAAAGCAAATTAAAGAAACATTCAAAGATGATGAAAAGTTATGAATTTGTTAGGAATCCAGTTCTTTCGTTCAATCCCATCCTACACCCAATTAAACATATTTCATTGATTTGTAGTCCTTTTACCTCTCCTTGAACTATTGATCATAGATTAACAACAAACTCTATTAACTCCAATATTTCCTTAAGTCATGTTTAATTAAGAGACACTCATTAATTAAACCTAGCCACCGAATAACGTAGGATACAATCTTTAGATTTAATTGGACATTCGCATTACAAATTAGGAAAATACACCAATCTAGGCGTAAACACACATGATCGAGTAATTTAACCTATTTTATGTTATCCCTAATGATTAAAAAACCATTATTCTCCACAAACGAATCTCAACATAACAATTACAGATTATATTGAAATTCTAGCAATAGGTTCTCATATAAAAATAACCAAATAAAGTATTCAATCATTCTCATATAATACCCAAACTTTAAACATAGGATAACACATTCAATCCTTAAGAAGAGAAAGAACAAAAACTCAGAGAGAAATGCACTTAGTCGGGTTCGTCAGTGTCGATGTCACCTCCAAACTAGCATCAGGAAGCTAGCTCTCTATGGATCTGTCAAGGTTGAGAGCTTTTCCCCCTTCTCTCAAAGCTCCACTCTTCTCCCAATCGAAAACACTAAAAATTATAATTCTTTCAACTCACTTTAGCTTCTTCGCTTCTGAATTATGCTTAATATCAAATAAGAACTAAAGTGAGTATCCTAAGCATTTCCCTAACAATAATCACTTTGTGCTATGGAATACATTCATAATCAATTAAGCACATATCAATTTCCCTCACACTTAGCTTTTGACCGTCCTTTGGAAAAACATCAAAATTAAGATCATAGACCTAAAAACATTTACTCATTTCCTATATGTTCCAAGAATACATAATCATAAGCAAAGATGAATGATTTCCAAAAATCGTAGTAAGAATTTAACATTCAACGCTTCTACTTATGATCAATCAACATTTATCATCTTAAAAAATTGAGCAATTTAATGGTAGACTTGGAAAATGTGTTTAAATAGGATATATTTTTGGGTGCATTCAATACCATTCGTGATCATGACATATCACAACTTTGCATATCATTTCATTTCTCCACCACTAAGGTTCACATGCATAATAATGAATTAAAGGAATTTTTATGGTTGTAATGTAGGCAAAGGTAAGGTGAGATGTATTTGGGTAAAGTAATATGAAAGCTAGTAAAACAAAAATAACACTCAATGTGACATGAAGTGCAAAACCAACATTCGCTCACAATTATGTACATCAAACATTATGAATGGAAAAGCGATGTTTCATAGCTTAAACTTGAGCTCTTTGTTGAGCAAGTTTTACTTCTAATAAAACCCCCAATATTCGCAAGTATACGGATCGTAAACTTATAGTATTAAAGGTGTCGATCCCATGAGGAAATAGTTAGAATCAAGTGAACCTAACTTCGTCTAAGGTATTAACTACTTTTTCTTAAAACCTAATTGATTACAAAATTCCAGATTTTGCAACATCTCGATTCACAAAATCTACCTAACGTTTTTAACTAGTTCTTAAGTGATTTATCGAATAATTAGGTTTTCACATAAGATCTATCTTCCTATGATTACTAATATGATATTTAGAAGACATTAGGTCACTAACTCTCGTTATCGAACCTAATCGGATTACTTTTGATTCATTCTCTCGATTTATTATCGAAGTATTAGCATACCTAAACATCACAACACCAAAATATTGAATTGAAATAAACAATAATCAAGTCACAAAATAACTCAAAAACAAATTCAAAGTGTTAATTAGAGCATCCTTAACGTGAATAACACGTTTAAATCCACGTTACACATCAAGTTTAATGAAATAAAAAAAAGGAAAGAAAGAAAGAACATGATTTAAACTCAAACTTGAAATTTGGAATTTCTGGATTGCTCTTCTTGCTCCTCCTTGTTCTCTCACTTTGGAAGATGATGGTTGCTCTTTTTTATGTTCTTTTTTTTATAATTCTTGAGGCTTCTAGTGTTCTTTATAAGGTTTAACCACTTAATTTGGTTCCAAAAATTGCCCTAAAACATCAAAATTAAGAAATAGGTCGCGTGTTGAAAAAACTGAAATTCACTGAAATAGGTTGCTTGTTGAAAAAATTGAAATTCACTGGAATTATTGTGTTGGACCCCGACTTCTTTTAGAATTGCGAGTTAAAAATTTGACACGAAAGGAGAAATTGGTGGAGAATTAGTCATGTGTAAAGAGAAAGAAAATTTGAGAATGTAAATGGTTTTATGAGATTAAGATAGGTAAAATGTGTGTATACTTTCCTAAAATGGTGTTTTGAGTTATATGGAATTGAAAATGAATAAATTGTTTGAAATGGAAGTTGAAAAATCAAGAAATAAAGAGAAAAAGTGTGAGAATTTGTAGAATTAAGAAAAGTTTGACTTTTTGGGGATAAAAGTTGACTTTTTGATTTAAGCAGAATTTGAGAAAAGGATCTTCATGAAACTTGTAGCTTCTGTCGAGAGCTTTCTGTCGCCATAAAGTTTGATATTTTTCGATATCGGGAGTAAAAGTTATGATCAGTCAAAGTTAAGTGTTATTTTGCTTTGTTTTGTAAAAATGACCATAAGTGTACAATTGCGTGTACTCGGCTTTGAGGCCACTCATCGTACGGATTTAGTCTGAATTGGAGTAAGTGCTCTTAATGAAATTTGTAGCTTATGTTTCCAGCTTTTTATCGCCATAAAGTATGCAATTTTTTGATATTGGGTAGAAGTTATGATCGATCGAAGTCTTGATGTTGTTTAAGATTGGTTAAGATGAAAGGAATTGAATAATATATAATAAAAAATTACATCGATTCGGATAGGTTTAGTCTAAGGTTTCCAACGCGATAGTTTTCTATATTCACGCTTCGGATGTCGGATCCGCTTTGATTTGTGCTTCCGCTTTATGATTTCCGTTCCGTTCGTTCGGTTTTGTTTTTGTTTCTGTTTCTCATTTTTCGGTTGGGGTCCGGTTTCGAGATCGGGTCCCAACACCTTTTGTCACGATTGTGGCTGGGTTTGGATCTTCAGTCAGGCTTTCTCTAAATCTTCTTCGTTCTTCAATATCTGATTTCAAACACTAACAAACACATCAAGACATCTTAAATACACCAAATTAAAGCTCAATAGCATGCTCTAACCCATATAACACTCAAAACACACATATTTATTCAATTAACACAAATCTAAACCAAAACATACGTGAATCAATTAATTAACCACTAAAAACATACTAAAATGCCTATTAAAACATCATGCAACCTACAACTATCACATCCTCTGTAACATCCTGTCCCCATATTAAGGGTCAGAACCCAAGATTTCTGAAATAGAGAAAATAGCAATGTGAGAGTTAGAAAATTTTGCACTTCATGTTCAACATAATGTCAGCGTACATGCATGTGGATTTTAATATTTGCACATATAAAAATAATTGTACATGCACTCATTGACATTCCAGGTATAATTGAATTGTAATGGGATATGTTGAGAATTGTGGTTATAGAGGATGAGTTGAATGAAATGCAGTAGAAAGACTAGAAATCAAAGTTAAAGGGCTGGATTTTAGTGAATGGAAGTCATCTGAGAAGTTATTGGGAATAAATAGATAAGGGAGTTAAATTTTGATCTGAAACTTTCATGAATAAACTATACAGATCTAGAAGGATTTTGACAAAATTGTCTTCATAAAAGTTGTAGATCTTTCTGTTAGCTTTCCATTGATATAAAGTTTGCAATTTTTTGAGTTCTGGATCAAAAGTTATGGACCTGGAAGTTGGGTATGCGACATTAGATTTTTAGGGATGAATGTCATTATCATGCAATTGCACGATAGCGACTTTGGATGTTTATAAGTGAATTTAGCTATCGTGCAAATGCATGATAGCGACTTTGGAGGCTCAAAGGAGAAAATTGCGATCGTGCATGACTTTGAAGGTTGACAACTGCATGAATATCCGATGAGTTTCTTGACTTGATTTTGGTTTTTACACCCGAGAGGGGTTGAAAACTGTTTGTGGATGGATATATATTTATTCTGTTTTGGTTTGGAGAAGATTATAAATGGATGTTTTACTGTTCATACGTGAACGCGTGGAGTTTTCTGTTTGAGATGGATATAAATAAGTTTAGAGCTAAGGAAAACTTTCTGGTGATACTGTGATATGGGAAAAACGTTATAATGGAAAGTATAGGATATAATATATGTTGGAGTTATGTAAACATAGTGCCTTGGAAAGCAAGTTTATTTACATGTAACTTTATTTTCTTCAGTTACAGTTTTGTAATGAAAATATTTATTATTAATAAAACAAAAGAATTTGGTTTTATTTGTGTGGGTATTATATATCTAGTCAAAAGGTACCAAGATTCTCTTGTATGTAATATACATATACATAGAGATGTATGGGAAACATGTATATTATTAATCTAAATTAATTGATTCATAGTTGAATAATCAAGTTGATCGTTTGATTATGGTCTAGGCCATGTAGTGTTGCGATTTATCTCTACATAAGTAAAGGAGTTTACTTCAAGGGAATAATGAGTTTCATATCATGATAGTAGTTGACTATCGATAATGGCACTATTAAATGAATCTGGAATCAAGTATGTTTTCA
>JAOSBP010000004.1:10376086-10399917 GCA_027563825.1 Erythroxylum mucronatum | reverse complement strand
ATAATTGGTATTTAATTAGAATTATTTGTAATTCTAATTAAATTTTAATTGAAATTAGAATTTAATTTCAATTAAATCACTAAAACGTCCAAAGCTTATTATAATTAGGCTTAACTTCTTACTTAACCCTCTTTGTAGGAGTTACAGAGTTCTCTCATCCTATTTTGTGGATACCGTTAGAGGCCGGACGCTTGTGCGACTACGGTGGTTGAGATGGATCAGTTTTGGGAATAGTTCGATAGATACGACAAGACAAGACAAAGATTAAGCTAAATAAGGTACAAATTAAGTTTTGACTTTTTTATAATTTATGTTGATCAAATTAAATAGATCTTGGTTTTCAGGAAATCAAAAATCATAGAAAAGTTTTATGATTATTAAACTGGGATCAGGATCAGATCTCCGCCTGGTTTCCCAACAAGGAGTGCCTATAACAAGTATAACAAAGATGATAATCACAAGTGCTAGATTTATGACACAGTCTCGGCAAGATGGTTTATGCAGACAATGATGTGAAAAGTATGGGAATTGAACCAGAGAGTTATATGTTTATGTGTGTTGTTACTGTGAGGATATGCATGACAGAGTCCACTTGGAAGAGGAATTTTGAGATATTAAACGGTTTGGGCCTGAGTGATGTTGAAATTGTTTCAGCTTTTAGGAAGCATACGTACTTTTTGGAAACTTTTGAGGATAAACTTAGGTGCATGTTGGATTTCTATATAAATACTTTGAATTTGGAACCTCAAGATGTATTTGCATATCCATATTTATTACCGTTTTCTATTGATAGAAGGATTCTTCAAAGGTATAATGTTCTAACAAACTTGCTTGGGTATCTACTTGTCTCCTCTGATGATATGGAGCATAATGTATAAAATAAGCCAACCATAACACCTCTGATATATGGAGAGGAACTCTTTAAAATTCCTCTCCATGTAATAAAGGCTGTATAATGTCTACCAATTTCCTATATCAAATTATATATAATTATACATTTCCCTTCCTCTGCTTTTCTTCTTAAACTGAAAGGAAACAACATAGGAGAGGTGTTAGACTCGAAATTTTTTAATTAATTAATTAATTTCTTAGAATTTAGTCATTAATTTAGCAAGTATGAATAGAAACTAGAATTATTTAATAGAAATGTTAGAATTAAGCTAGAGTATTATAGGCATGATATGGAATTTAATAGACTAAAGGAGTAAGTAGGCATTACATTAAATGTAGAAGGGAAAACTTGGAAAGACAATAAAGTAGTCTTGAATGGATAAGAAAGAGAGGAAGAAAACGTGGAGAAGAAAGAAAGAAAGAAGAAGAAAACATGGAGAAGCTAGGAAAGAAGAAGAAAAAAGTGGAGAAGGAAAAAGAAGAAGAACGAAGAGGAATCAACTTGTTAGGTAATCTCCATCATCTTTTCTTCTTGCTTGGGTAGAAAAAGAAGTAGAGAAATGAGTTTTGTGTTAGAAATAAAGGAAGAAAGAAGAGAACCAAGGAACCCATTTTCATTTTTGTGGGTTTTTGAATTAGGTTTTAATTTTGCTAGCCTAGATAGACTATGGGTAGATTGAGTCTAAGCTCAATTTTTCTTTATCATTTTGATTATTAAAGTTTTATGGATTTTCTATTGGAATATTGGTTTGAATGAAAATTTAGTTTGTTTGAAGGAAACAGAGAAAATCCCATACAAGTGCAAGAGGAAAGGCAAATTTAAGTTTGGATTTTCAAGCAATTTAGGTGGGTAATATGTTTATAGTTATTGTGGAGATGGGCAAATTTCTTACCTGTGTTTGTATGCTTAAATTACTTGATTTTGAATTGTTGTGATTGTTGGAAAATGCATTATAATTTATTATCATGTTATGCTTTGAAAGATGTTATGACATTTGGTATAATCAAAAGAGGAAAAGGTATAAGAAACATGAAAGTATGAATATGTGATGGAATGAATTGAGCATAAAAATTTTCTTGTGTTTGGACAAGAGAGATACCATTTCGTTCGTCACATGCACGTTGACTTAAAGTGTTCTCCTGGTTGCCTGCTTGTGGCACATGAGCTCTTAAGAAACGGACTCATTTAGTTTATGGTGTAAACTTTAGTTTCACCGTTTCGATCCATAGGACTCTCAAGCCATTATGTTTGTGCATTTCATTTTGATTTGTTGAGCATGATACGCATTTGAGTGTTATGTTTTGATGGTTGAATATCCATGATATGTTTTATGTGATAACATCCTTAACTATGAATCTTTGAGATAGAATTGTTGATGATTTAATTGTTAGATTAAAATGAGATATAGATATATATGCTTGATTGTGTGCTTATTACCAATTACTATAAACATATTAGCCACTGAGCTTCATAGCTCAACCCATTATTTTTCACTCCTCAGGTGCAAAATGAGAAGGTTATTGATCCTTGCAAGGCTTTGGCAAACTCTAAGATAGCTACATTTAGTAACTAAGCTAGTTCGACTATTTTTGGGTAGCTTTATAAGCATATCAAGCATGAGCATTCAATTGTATTTTGTATTAAGCTATCGTTGTGGCTGTTGATATGTAATTAAAGTTATGCTCAAACTTCATTTTGTCTTAGTAATAAGATTAAGAGTTGAAGAAGTTTCCTTTGTACACGTTCTTATCTATCTTTTGTTGAGTTGTTAATTATTGTTGGAATTGTATCTACAAATTAGTGTTGGATTGTTGGGTCTGTCTGGGTTGCAGATTCGAAGGTTTCACCGTGACGAACCTTTCCCAAAAGGTGCTTTTGGCTCGATCTTGAAACTTCGCTGTTGCGTATTTTTCTTGAAGGGTGCATTTGCTTGATCTTGCAACTTCGCTACGGCAAACTTTTTCCAAAAGGTCCTTAGAAATATTCCCAGTTTCGCCGCGGCGAACCTGCCAATGCTGATGCTCAAATTCTCCTTACAAATTTAAGCTTTCAACTTTCCTCTCATATGATCTTTACCTGACCGTCTCAATTTGTCGCCTTGTAATAAGTAATGAGACTCGGGCCCAACAAGAGGAACACTAAATAAGCGATGAGAAAAACGAATAACTAAGAAAGCTAAAAACACTGGATGACCACGAAACCCAACGAAGCCAAATTCTAGAATCTATGAAACTCTCCCACTCTTCTCTTTTGGATCGTATCGCCATTAAAACTCTTTCTCACTCTTCACTATTTCCTATGTACAAAACTTGGAGCAGCAGATCATTAAAAATTATGCTCTTTTAGTTCTTTGGTTATAAAATGTAAGTTCTTATGATTCAATCGCAAAGGGAAGTACTAGCCTAGTTAAATTCTCACATCAACCTAATAAAGACTAAAGATGGTTTATATTTAAGAATGAGAGTATAACTAGGGGTGATAGATCTTGGGGTTTGCTTTTTAATTAAAGAAATATGAAAGAAGAAATCACATAGCATAAGCTCATCAATTCCTCACTAGTGGGTGGCATTTGGCAAAAATGAACTCCAGAATAAAATCCATAATTTAAACCTCTATAAACCAAAGCATCTGAGAAGGAAGACTAGCAACTGATGTTCTACTCCTGTTCTTATCTTGAATAACAGATCCTCCCTAAAATATAGGTGTTACATTTGTAGCTGCCATAAAAGTTGGAAACATTGAAATACAATTATTGTCCTCGCCCATATCACCTTCCTCGACCGTGACCCCAACCCTGACCCCTACGGACAAGTCTCCCTGAATTTCACCAAACATAGAAAAGGTTAAGCACCATAATAAAGAGAGAAAGGTGAGCCTGAAATATAAAATCAAAGTTGGATAAAATGAGAATAAACATACCGGCAGTTAGCTTCTTAGGTTTAAGCCTAGGTGTTTCTTCAACCAACAATGTCTCTAGATTGAAGCCGTCGGGAAGGATATAGTAGCGGATATTGTTACCCCTCACACTGAGATGATCCAATGTCACCAGATTTTTGCCTTTAGATGAGTATTCATACTGATGTCTACACCTAATATCAGCAGCAGTAGAAGATCATGAAGTTAAATTCATTGGTTTCTTGCCCGTTGAAGTTCCGATGAGTGAAATAGTATCTTCAATTCTTAGTAATCAAATAAATTAAAAGTATTTTCGAATTCCACGAAATTTGTTTCAAGAACATGTTGGTTTATGCCCTACAGCCAATCACTTTGGTTATAGTTTAGTGACAAATTATTTAAAGACATTCTTTATCTTGTACATGTTTAGATGTATATGATAAAGTCCATGGGATAATTGTATATTGCAAATGAAATTATAATGAGATTATAATTATGAGGTTCATATTGCATTTATGTATTATTCCTAAAATGTTCCTAGTCATTGTTCTATTAAGATTGGACATTAATAGAACGTAAAAAGACTAGCACATGTTTTGTTTTTCCTTATGAAGGAAGTAGTCGATCTCATAGGCTAAAGCATAGAGATACTTAAACAAACGTGTGGGTGCTTGTTAGAGAACAAGTTCACTGAACAGACCCGATATTAGAAATTTATTTGGAGCATTACTTATATGTTTACAGAATTCTCATTGTGATGATTGTATAAATGATCATTTGACTTATGGATATAAAAGTTATCTTGTATGGGGATTGCTATGTTTTGATATTACTTATGATCTATTTAATTATAGGTCGTTTAATCGGTAGTCATTAGATGTAACATGAACTATATGGAGATAGTTGAGTAATTAAGATAGGATTTGTCACCCTAAAATAATTAGGGAGAATGCTTCGTTGTTTTCGATTAGTATTGATTCAAGAAATCCTTAGCCAAGGTGAAATAATGCTTTATAAATAGTTTACAAATGTCATTAATTGAATTAATAGCTTATGGTGGAGAACTAATATGATTAAACTCAAAATAGAGTAGACATTAATTTCATGCTCCATGTCTAATCGGAACATTGTATAATGAAAAGATTGAATTATACAAAAAAATTATGCACGAAAAGGTTAGTCAAAATTACATTGACGTTCCTAAATATTTGGGTGGTCGTGATACATTGCTAGATATCAATCTTGATCTATAATTATAAATTGTTTAATTGGAGAATTAAAGATAAATTAAAAAAAGTTTTAATTTATCTATTTATAATTATGAATTAAAATTAGATTTTATAATTATTGCCAACATATTTGGGAACCTAATGGGTCTCACATATAGAATGGGTTGAAAAGAGCAAAGTTAATTTAATCAAGTTGGACTTTATTGTAAAGTTTGAGAAACTTTATGATTAAATATGAGATATTTAATAAATAAGGATCGATATGAGATACAGAATCTTATATGGGCATAATTGGTATTAAAGTTTAATTGAAATTATAATTTAATTTCAATTAAATTACTAAAATTTTTAAAGCTTATTATAAATAGGCTTAAGCTCTATAGAGTAGTACTTCTTACTTAATCCTCTCTGTAAGAGTTGCAGAGTTCTCTCAACTTGTTCTGTAGATACCGCTAGAGGCCGCATACTTGTGCAGCTACGGTGGTTGAGACGGATCGGTTTCGAAAACGATTTGAGGGATACAACAAGATAAAGATCAAGTTTCGGAATAAGGTACGAATTAAATTTTTGCTTTATTATAATTCGTGTTAATTATCTTATAGAATTAATTAGATAATGACTTTTTGGGAAATCAAAAGTTACAAAAAAGATTTGTGATTATTTCGCTGCGGTTGAGATCAGATCTTAACCCGATTTTTCAACGGAAGAAAGAATTAGGGATGGCAGAAGTAGAAACAATAGGAAATTTGCTAAAGAAAGGGAGAAGAAGTGTAAACCAGCACCTTAGAGAGGCAACTCACCTTTAGGAATTCCAGCAATCATAGTCATCCCATATAAATCGTAGAAAGGAGCAACATCTTCGTCTTTCTCCCTCTTCCTCTATTATTACTACTACTACTATATAACTCACCCTTCCTTAAAACAATTAGATCTGAAAATCAAATTCCCCAAAACGCCCCTCACCGCCACCTCAAAGGGAAGAAAATACTCAAAATAGAGACAGACACATCCCAACATTTGAAAATCAATTGATGGACGATTTTCCAAGTCTCCTCCAACGTGACTTCGGTTACAAGCCTCAAGGCAAGTCCACTCCCATGGCTCCGCAGCGCGGAGGCCCCTCTAACAGTGCTTCCTTCTCCTCCGACAGCTTCGGATCCTCCCGCCGATCGTCCTCCAATCCCGTCTTCGATGATCACAACCGTGCCGGCGCCGGCGCCGGCGATGATTTCCTCTTCGACGACGTCTTCGGTGGTCCTCCCAAGTACTCTGAATCCCGCGGTGCTGCCAGAATTAGGAGCGGAACGGCGACCACCACGTCTTCTTCGATTCCGGCGTTTGATTACGACTCTATTTTCAAGGATCAGAATGCCAAGTCGTCTTCGTTGCCGGTAATCGATAAGCCGGTCTACGATGACGATATTTTTGGCGGATTGCCAGGGATTAAAAACGCGTCATCTGGTGGGGCTTCGTCGGCGAAGTATGACGATGTGTTTGCTTCAATCGGGACAGCTTCTTCGCCTAAGCATAAGTCACTAAACAGCTCATCGCCTTTTGACGATTTGATAGTGAATTTAGGTAAAAAGGATACAGGAGCAAAGAGAGGGAGTGCCAGAGTACATAAGGATTCACATGGTTTCGATGATTTTGTGTCTGTCTTTGGTGCCAGTACGGCTCCCAATTTAAGCAGGTATAAATAATTGCAGAATAAGTGACTTTATCAGTTATCTTGAGTTGAAATTCAGAAGTTGATCCCGTTAGATCAGTAACTAAAGGTGCTATCATTGATATTGCATCTAGACATTGCTTGCCAAAATGTTGTCTAGTTAAAGGATTTAGATTATTGTTTTATCCTTTTCTTTTTCTGAGCTACCTGATTTGAAATTTTATACATCTTCGAACAGGGAAAGTTTCATGAAAGAAGTATATTTGATCAAACGGAGCAGTCAACTAAATTGTATGATTACTCATTTGTCCTTTTCTTGCATAATGTTAGATTGTGACTTTGTCTACCATTATACTGTTGACCAGCTCAATATTTCATTTTTGTTTTATTTTGAGTTGGATTTTCGATTCCTTACACTAGAAATTCACATTAATATTGTCTAAATTAGTAACTCTTGATCATCTGCCGTGCTATACTCAGCTGCCTAAATATTAGAGGGATGGATCAATTTAGGTGTCTACAGGTGTCGTGTTATAGTGGTCTAAGGATTTTGATTGATCTATTGATCCAAGTCTCGGATTTCTTTATTAATTGCGATTAACAGTACCATTAATTAAATTTCACTCTACTAACGTAGGCCTTAAGAAGTTGCGCTTCGAGCTATAAATGTAAATTCGGTAACACACATAGGTTGTAAAATTGCTTCCTCATCTTTAAGTCATATTTAGTTTGTATGGTTTTATTTCTTCATTGGGGCCGCACTGGAAACCTAAATTTGATGGTGAAAAGAATTAGCGAACTATAATCACACAAATAGTAGCGACACTGTCTTTTCAGAATTTGACTCCAAGAGGTGTGCTGTTTATCTGGATGTTATTGTTAGGCAAATTCAGGGCTTGTTTTTCTCATTTTTATTTTTGATTTTTTTGTTTTTATTTGTTTGAATTTTTTGTTTATGTTTTTAGTTTGCGTTTCTTCCTGTTTTCAAAAATTATGAAAACTATAAAGAGTAATTTTTGTTTTCTGTTGCTATTTTTTTCATTATTTGATTTACTATTAACTAAATGTATATTATTACTTATTTAATATATTAAATTTTGATAAGAATTATTAATAATTTAATTTAATATTAATAATTTAATTAATTAGATTAATTATTAGTAAAGAATTATGAATGATGTAATTTTACTTAATAATTTTATTTAATTTTTAAAATTAAATTAATTTAAATAATTATTATTAAATATAATTAAATTTAAAATATCTTCAAAATATATACATTTTAAATAAAATTTGATTTAATAATTAAAATATATTTAAAATAAATATCAATTTTTAAATAAAAATTTTAAGTTTTAAATTATTTATTTTAATAAAATAAAATAATTTTGTTAATAATTTTTGTGAATAAATATTATATAAGAGATTAAAATAAATTTATTTAATTAAAAATAATTTATTTTTAAATTTTATCTAATATTTAATTATTATTATTGATAAACATATAGCTATATTAATATTAACAACTAAACAGGTTTTTATTTTTATTTGAAAGAAAAATAGAAACTAAAAATAGTAAATTAAAATTGAAGACTACAATAGAAAAATAGAAGTTTATTATGTTATTGAACTGCAGTCGCTACTAGTATTGAATTATGTTTGCTAATTAGTTACAAAGTTACAACAATCTTGACTTTTTGTTTTGCTACTTACCTGTTGAATTGTTGCTAATTGAAGCCCTAATAATGATCATACACCTAACTGAATGTTATTTTTAACATGGAAAGATGGAGTAAAGTTAGTTGCATGTCATTTTTCAAAAAAATAAATTTTTTTTAAAAAATGTTAGTTGCATGTCATTTGATTGTTAATGCAGGATCTCACTTGGAGTATTGAAAGGCTTTCTGCGCATTTTGTTTTAACTACTAACTTTTTGCAGCTTATATCCTGCTTCTAGATGCCCCTGTAACTTCTGCTAAAACTTCAAACATTTTATTTAAAATTTAGTTTACTTGTGAAGGATGTTTTCTCATTCAAGCTACAGGTTTGGACTGGCAAACCAGACCAAGAGAATTATTTTGATTTTTCAACCATGCTTGGGGTTGATTTTAGTATACTTTTTCACCACCATGTTTTTAGATGCTTGGAATTGTTTCTTGTTTGTTCAATTATTGGTTTTTACAAGTGAGTCATTACTCTCCACAGGTTAGGTTCTTATCCTACTCAGTCCCAAAAGCCATCTTCTAATTCAGCCAAGACAGCAACCACTGTAATGGAAGACCCCTTTGTAGTATTAGAATCTACTTCTACGCCTTCAGCTTCTTCTTCGGGGTTTTTTACTGATCTGCTGGAAGAAATTAACAGATTCAGTAGCGCTGTTGACAATTCATCTAATAAGAGGGGGGTATTTGACGAGATAGACCCCCTTGATAATCTTGGAAAATATGTGCCTCCAGTTTCACCTGAGAACACTAGGAGAGGAAAGGATAGGAGCCCTCTAAGGAGTGAACAAAGAATAGGAAGTACTTATTCTACTAGTAGTAAGGAACCAGTTGTAAATCCTGTGGAGAATGCTGAGGGAAAGTCATTCAAGAAGTCAACAGAAGATATCCAAGAACATCATGAATCTGTATTTGATATGTCTACTTATTCTTTTCCTAAATCTGCTAGTCAAACTGCATCGCATCATTCATATGTGAATGCCAGTTATAATGAGACAATTACATCTCCTAGACCAGAAGAGTTATCAGAATCATCAGATGATGTGTGGCTTACTGTACCTGAAATTCCACTTTTTACTCAACCCACTATTGCTCCACCTCCTTCAAGACCCCCACCTCCATGGCCACCTCAGATTTCAAAATCAGAAACAAGTTCCTTTTCTTCTGCAAACTTGAGGAAAAAAGTTGATGATAATGGTTTTTCCTCAAATTCCAGTCCATATGCTCAAAGCCCTACAGGAAGAAGCTCGGTGGCCCCTCAAATTGATGAACTTGAAGATTTTGCTACTGGCAGGATCCGAAACAACAATAATGAACATCCTGATACTCTTTCTGGGGAAGATGTTGATACCAATTCCTCTGCTGCATCTGCTGCTGCGATGAAGGATGCTATGGATAAAGCTCAAGTTAAATTCAGGCAAATGAGGGAGACAGATCTAAAGGCTGGTAGAAATAAAGAAGCAATTCAACTTGAGAGAGACATGCAAGATGCTCAACAGAGAGAATTCAGAGAAAGGCACGAGAGAATAGAACGTGAGAGGCAACATAGGGAAAGGGAGGAAGAGCATAGAGAACAGAGGAGGCTTGAGAAAGAGAGGGAGAAAGCTCTAGAAATGGAAAGGGAGGAGAAAGAAAGGGAGCAAAGAAGGCTTGAGCGGGAAAGAGAACGAGCAAGAGAGATTGAAAGGGAAAAGGCTAGACAGGCTGTGGAAAGGGCCACTAGAGAGGCACGTGAAAGAGCATCTGCTGAAGCTCGTCTAAGAGCTGAAAGAGCTGCTGTAGAAAAGGCAGCTGCTGAAGCTCGAGAGAGAGCAGAAAGGGCTGCAGTTCATAGAGCACAAGCTGAAGCACGTGAAAGAGCTGCCACTGAGGCAAGAGAAAGAGCAGAAAAGGTTGCTGCTGAAGCTCGTGAAAGGGCAAATACAGAAGCAAGGCAGAGAGCTGCTAGTGCTGAGGCTCGTATTAGATCTGAACGGGCTGCTATAGAAAGAGCTGCTGCTGCAGCTAGGGCAAACCAACAAAAGAATGACAGTGATCTTGAATCATTCTTTAGTTCTAGAGCAAGCAGCGCACCAAGACCCCGCGCAACTGCTTCGGTTAGGAAAAATTGCTTCAAGATTTTGTGTTGGCATCAACTTCTGATTCTAGTTGAAGTGTATTAATTTTTGCATCTTTTAATGCAGGATCCTTTCTTTGATAACCAGAGCAAGGGAGGCCCTGAAGTACCTAAAAGGACGTCTGTTGGAACTGCAGCTAACATGCGAAAAGCATCTTCAACTGCCAATATTGTTGATGATTTATCTTCAATTTTTGGAGGTAGCTGAAGTTTGGATTGCAGTATTTGTTTTTAATTTTTTAATTATCTTGTTGGTTTGAATTTACTGAATTTGTTTGCAGCAGCCACTGCATCATCTGGAGAATTCCAAGAGATTGATGGGGAAACTGAAGAAAGGCGTAGAGCAAGGTTGGAACGCCACCAGAGGACTCAGGAGCGAGCGGTATGTAATTTGTTGTTTTATTATGACTTCATAGTATTCCTCAAGAGCTATTTCATGCCATATGCTTAATGTTAAGCACTTACATGCTAGTTTCATTGGTTTTAATATCTTGAGTTTGTCTGTTCAGGCAAAGGCATTAGCTGAAAAGAATGAACGTGATCTTCAAGCTCAGAGGGAACAATCAGAAAGACATGTAAGCTTAGTATATTGGGCTCTTTGTTTTAGGAATCTGTATCACATTTCACTATGAAATTGATAAACTCAGTTCTAGTTATCTTCATCTAATACAGAAATTATCATTTTTAGCTGTAGCTGGTTTTTCGAGATTCTTGGTTATACTGATGAAAGTATCAAAACATAAATGTTACCCAAGATGTATTATTGTTGTTCTGAAGTATTGACGTCATGTCAGTAACTAAGAATTTGGAAACAAATTATAGTTGATCGAAGCCCAATATATTTTACCTCACAGACAATCAAATATTTGAGGAGATCTTTATGTTGTGTTTTATCTGGCTTGTAACTCCATTAATGATATTTCACTTTGTGGTAATGATTCTTTCCAGATTCAATTGATCTGATATTGGTTTATTTTGCATCTCAGATGATTGCTGAAACATTAGATGTTGAGATAAAGCGATGGGCAGCAGGGAAAGAAGGGAATTTACGGGCTTTACTATCAACAATGCAATATGTGTGTATCAATCTCTCCTAAGTTAGATATAACCTGCATAGCCTTTGTTTAAAGGGCTTTAACTCTGCAATTGGCTACAATTATATGTTATCGTTTTCTCATACGATGCAAGTATTTTGCTTCTAGAAATGCTGATCTTGTCGGATGCTAAAATCTGAATATAAATGTTGCTGCAAGGGTTTGGGGGACCAACCTTCAAGTTCTTGATTTGCATAGTAGATGTGATCTTTTGTATTTGTTTTCCACCCAAATGCATATATGTAAATTCATATGAAATACTGGACTACATAAACCTCTACGTAATGGCATATAAGACATCTTGTGCAATATTTCTTATTTCATTTGGTTGTGTGGATAGTCTTTGCATTAGTTTGGCATTGCAAATTGCTGTTTCAAGTGTTTCCAACGAAAATGTAAATGTTTCTACTCAATGCTAATATTTTTCTATACAATGAACAGGTGCTCTGGCCTGAATGTGGTTGGCAGACTGTTTCTTTGACCGATTTGATTACAGCTGCTGCAGTTAAGAAGGTTTATAGGAAGGCAACTTTGTGCATACACCCGGACAAAGTTCAACAAAAGGGTGCCAATATTCAGCAAAAGTATATTGCTGAGAAAGTGTTTGACTTGCTTAAGGTATTTCTCCGTCTTAATTGTAACCATAAAGGAACGTAGCTTTGGAATCTTACCTTGTTATCCTTACACTAGTTTTACTGTTGGTTGCGTCAAATTTGTTCTGCTCATGCAAAGTCATCTTCTGTGAAAATAGGAAGCGTGGAACAAATTTAATTCAGAGGAGCTGTTTTAGATACCTTGAACTCAATGCTTGGCGAAAAAATAGTAGATTTGTAAGTGAAAAAAACTTCCAGCAGATGCACTTTTTCTCGATTCAGTTGTCCACTTTGATCGCAACTGATAAAAGATTTGGGGAGGCCTTTTGCAGGTATTTAGATGCAGAAGTGTCGTACATTGGATGTATTGTAAACTAACGTTCCTTCAAAAATATGGCAGAAAAATGGAACTGTTTGTTTGGAAGAACATCAAACATCATTTGGTTATTCATCATGTTTAGTTACATGAGCCCGAATGGATGGCAGGAGGATCTTTTCTGAGCTTTCAATTATTTATTTAGTAATTATTCTTTTTGTGGGTAGAGCATGATATGTGGAGAGGGTTGGCATATGCTTATTGTTACCGAAATTACAGACGTTGGCAATATATTGATTCTTGAGCAAGTTCCACTCTGGTTGGGATTCATAGGTGTACATAATTCCCTCGCATGTTCTCTTTGGCTACAAGCACAAGTACATCTATCTTGCTTGAAAAATACCCTTTCAAACACTTCTGTCAGATTTATGTTATTGCTGTCTTCAGGAAAATTTTCATGGACAGATCTTTGTAGTTTGGTAGAGTTCACAAAATATACTTGTTTTTCCTAACATTTTATACTGTAACTGGTTTTCCATGACAAATTGCTGCTTACCTATTCGATTAAAAAAAGGAGATATTTCTCAACCTATGTTACATCTAGTACGAGACGAGAGCAAGTAAACCAAGCAGGGTTTTGCAATATATATAATACAAGTTTGTAGAAAATTCATTTCATATACTAGTAGTTGGACATCGTATAGAAACATACAAGTAAATCGCAGTCGTTGAGAGGAAACTCAAGACTAGGTGAAAGTGGTGAGATTGTTTGAGATAAGTTGGGAAGGTGTATATTAGCATTTGCGTTTGCTATGCAACATGTCACAAGCCTAGAAGTAGAATTACAATCTCTTTTGTAAGGATTGAAACTTTGCGCCGAATTATTACCCAATTTTTGAGTAATAGTTCAGTTGGACTTTAGAATTTTGGTTGACATGTGCCTTTGGTAAAGTTTAGATTCCATGCAAGCTGGTGGATTGTTTAGTTAAGGTATTGAGGTTTTCTTTTGTCGATGGTTTTTTTGCATTGTTATAGAGGCAAATCAAACAGCAAATTTCTTGGCAAACTTGGGTTGTTCGTTGGAGAATTTGACCATCTACAACACTCAATCACTGATGCCTCGTCCCTTAAGAGGTATATTGACTTTAGATAGGTTAAGCTTGCCTTCATTAAGATTAAGAACTGTTTATTTGCAATAGATATTAGCGATATTGACTTTTGTAATTTCTTTTAATTATCACGCCTTTGATGGTTGGCATCTAGTGTTAGATTATTTGCTAATGTGAACTCTGTTTGTTTCAAGCAGGTTAGGTTCATGCCCCCTTGTTCTGTACTTGTCGTTTTTCTTTTAAATAATAGGGCATCTATCTCCTCCAGGGTGCCGCCCCTAGTTAAAAATATTAAAAGATAAAAAATGACATTGGAAATTATGAGTTATGCTTGTCTAACACAATTCTATCTCAATAAATTTGTTAAATAGATTAAAAACAAAATAGTGGTGAAATTAGAGGAAATGTCTAGTCTTTTATATCATGTAAAATTATGTTGGTTTGCACTCGAGAGAATAAATTGAGTATTAATAATTTAAGCAAGTATATTTTATCTAATAAATACAATTGGACAAAAATCAATATTTGACAAAAAATAGTTTAATATAAATCAATAATATAATAAAACAATAATTTAAAGAGTATAAAAAAGAAGAAAGTCAAATAAATTTATAGTGGTTCGATAAACAATTCTTACGTACTTCTATCTCTAATATACTTCATGGAATTTGCATTAACTTTCTTCATATAACAAATAAAAAAGGAACCTTCTTATAATGATCTTGTTTTTTTCGAGTAAAGAGTAACTATTACAGTCTTTCTCTAAGATGGAGAATAACTTAACTCACAAAAGAATTAACAACTTAAAAGACCTCACTTGATCACTTTAATTACCTTAAAGGCTCACTCACTTCAAAATGCAGCAACAAGATGCTTTGGAAATTTTTTAGAAATGTGTATATGAGACACTCAAATATTTTTTTCCATGTCTAAACCAATAAAAAAATCATGTGATTACAAGGTTTGGAGGTCAACATAGCTGTGAGCAATAAGAACTAGTTGTTGTGCATTGGTTGACCACTATTGGCAATTGGAATATTGGTCAATCATTGTGACACATTACATTAGTTGACCAATGTGTCAACTAATGTTGCTACAAGGGTACATAAATTTTAATAACTTTAACTTATATTGGTTAATTAATATATCTAAAATCATGATTCAAACATTTTAAATGCTCAAACTTAAATTTTTAATACAAAATTGACTTAATCACTTCTATGAATGTTCTCCAAGGTATGTTTTAAAGATTAAAAGAATTTTTTAAATCAAAACTTTAGTTCCTCTTAATGATTGAAAAGACCCACACAATGAGTTAAAATAATAATGTGTTTATGCATATTAAGTCTCTAAAATATCAAAGTGACTAAGTAGGTAGTACAATAAACATTATATATCCATTTATAACTCTATCGTGCATTATTCTTCCTTGATTTTGATTCTATTTTTCATTTGAATAACTTATATTTTGTTATCATTAAAACATATATTGTAACTTCTCTTAGTTCAACAAACTCTCCTTTCTTATGATGAGAAAATATTTCGTAATATTAGATAAACAATGATAAAATTAAATACATATAGTTTATTATTCTAAGATAACATGAATAGTTAGCTTCCTTTAAATTCATGCATCACAAAAAGAAAATCAATTTAATATTTCTCAAGTAAATATTAACTTTTGTACAAATATTACCAAGATAACTTACCATAAATCTAATATCACTAACTTTATCTTTCCCTTTTTGAAAACATTAAAAAGAGTCAATTACCGAAAAGTCTGTCAAAATATTATTAAAATAATAAAGCACATGATAATTCAAATAAACAACAATCAAATCAAATTTAAGCACCTACGAAAATCCTCATCAATCATTGTTAGTTCTATCATACTCATGTAAAATCTATTCTAACTCATTGGTTAAAAAATATGTTGGCCAATTAATGTAATGTATCAATATATTCTAGCTAAATATCATCATTTGCATATGATCTCTAATGACAATGATATTTAATTTGTGCATAACAATTACTGATTGCTACATATTTGAATTTCACGGTTGATAAGACAACTAAATTTTATTTCTTACTAAACTATGACACTAATGCATTGCCTAAAAATTGACAAATATCGAATGTATTCTTTCTATCTAAAAGATTATTGAAATAACCCATATTTGAATATCCAACCGAATCAAATTTTGTCTAGTTAGGATGCCAAAGGCTTAATGACATAGTACCACATAGGTATTTAAGTATACACTTAACAGTTAAAAGGTGAAACTATTTTTGGATTTAATTGAAATCTAGCATATAAACAAATACTGAACATATTGTTAGGCCTACTTTAGGTAAGATAAGGTAAACTACCAATCATACCTCAATATAGTTTTACATCAATCAACTTGACCTTTTTCCTTATTCAATTTAGTTGTAATACTTATAGGTGTCCTTAGTGACTTGATTTGATTTATTCTAAAGCATTTGAGTACTTGGCTTAACTAATGAAGATGCACTCTTTTATTTGCTTCATATGAATTCCAAGAAATAAGTTAAGCTCTCCCATCATGTCCATCTCGAATTTTCTATTCATACACATAGAAAATTTTTACATATGCTTTCATTAATAGCACGAAAGAAAATATCATCAACATAAATTTGAACAATTAAGATATCTTCCCTATCCTTTTTAATGAATAAAGTTGTATCAACTTTGCCTTTAGTAATATCATTTTTCAAATGAAATGTGCTTAACCTATCATACCTAGATTTAGGAGCTTGTTTTAAGCTATTTAATGCTTTAGAAAATTTATACACATGGTTAGGTGCATCATGATTTTCAAAATTAGGTAGTTGATCATCATAAACTTCTTCTTAAATAAAACTATTTCAAAAGAACTTTTAACATTCATTTAAAAGTATCTGAAATTAATATAAGATGCAAATTCAAGTGATAATCTAATAGCTTCTAATCTAGCAATCAATGCAAAAGTTTCCTCCAAATTTATGATCTCCTCTTAAATGTACCTTTTAGCCACTAATATAAATTTATTTTTTTATAGAGGTACCTGATATATCTAATTTGTTTCTAAATTCCCACTTAGTACCTACGATTTGGTGGTCTCTAAGTCTACGTACTAAAGTTTAAAACATTCTTCTCTCAAATTGGTTTAATTATTCATTCATAACATAAATCAGGGTAGGTGTTACCTTAGAAATGACCTCATGAATTATGTTGAACATCTAAGGTTAACTGATCTTAAATCAGAAGGGCACTTCTATACTTAAAGCAATAAATATGGTTTTGATTAGTTTAAAAGGAAAAACTTGACAGGGCACTTATCAATTCCTGTTGGTTATCTAAGTTCCTTGATAGTATAACTAACTTTATAGACCCCTTGTTCTCTGACCACACACCTATAAGGCTTTTTAGTTTTCTCTACTATTCTGTTAGACATTTTCCATTCAGATTTAAAAAATTCTTGGCTCATTAAAATGGTTTCTTAGAAGCTTATAGAAAGGTGTTGAGAAGCTTGTCTCTAGATCCAAGCAATACTGTTGTGTTTAGAAACTCAAAACAGTTAAGAATGAGCTTAAACAACTGAGTAAATCCATGGGATCCAATATAAAAACTACAGTGAAAGTTGTTAAAGTAAGGTTAGCTGATGTTCAAAACCTTTTGGTTTCAAATCCTAATAATGCAAGTCACTTAAGTAAGGAGAAATATTTGTTGGATAATTATCTTAAGGTTGTCCATAACCAGTTTTCCCTTATCAAGTAGAGATCTAGGATTGCATGGCTCAAAGATGGTGATCAACGTACCAAGTTCTTTTTTAATGATGTGTTGGCAAGGAAAATTACAGACAAAATTTGCTCAATTGTTTCAAGTGATGGTTCTGTTTTGGAATATCATAATTCAATCCTTATTGAAGCTATTAATTTGTTTTAGCTATTAGGAGCTGCCAAAGCTTTTAATTTGTATCTTTCATTATTAAGTAACTTCATCTCCAAAAACAATTTTGAAGAGATAGCCTCTTTACTAATTAAACCAGTCAAAGACAAGGAAGTAGTTGATACTATTTTCATGTTAGATAGCTTTTCTTTCAAAAGTCTCATGATGTAGTTAGTAAGATGATTTTAGAAGCTATTCATTAGTTTTTCAAAATTGGTAAGCTTTTGAAGGAGATTAGTAAAACATTTATCTGTTTGATTCCCATGCTGTCTAATCTAGCTTCATTTAGTTATTATAAACCTAAATCTAGCTTCATTTATTTATTATAAACCTATCTCTTGCATAAATTTCTTTATAACGTCATCTCCAAGTTGCTTGCTTTAAGATTGAAGAAAGCTGCCAATTCTCTGATTAGTGATAATTAAGGTGCTTTCACTGAAAATAGATAGATTAGGGATAATATTCTATCAGTTTAGGAGCTCCTCAAAGGATACTCAAGAAGCCACACCCCTGCTAATTTATCCATCAAATTTATTTTAATAAAGCTTTTGATAGTATCAATTAGGATTTCTTGTTACACTTGTTAGAAGTGTTTGGATTCCTTGGACATTTCATTCTTTGGATTAAGGAAATATGTCACTACTGCTTCTTATTATGTATTGATGAACGGAAGTCCTTATAAGATCTTCAAAAGGGCTAGAGTAATAAGACATGGAAACCCAATATCTCCATACCTCTTTATTTTATAGATGGAGTTCCAAATGTAGAAAATTTTCCTCGACTAATTTGTAGTTTGCAAATGATTTACTCTTATTTTGTAAAGAACATTTTGCTTCAATTCAAATTCTAATGGACTCCCTTCAACTCTTCAAAAGAGTTTCAGGTTTAGAATTGAACTTTAACAAGAGTCACTTCATGATTTCTAAAGCAACCTTGGGTATGGAATCAAGCATATCTAGAATCACTAGTACGAGTAAAAAGCTTCCTTCATTGTTGTGTTTATGTCTACCTATTTCCACTAAAAAACTAAATTTCACTTAATGTTTTTTTCTTATTTAAAATTTTCAGAAAAGACTCTCCTTTTGGGTAAACAAATCACTTTCATATGTTGGAAAACTTCAATTGAGCAAATCTATTCTCTCTTCTTTGCACATTTACTAGAGTTCCCACATTTGCTTGTTTCATAAAATTTCCTATAATATGCCATGATTTTTGGAAGAAGTATTCATTGAATCCATTAGGCCCGGGGGCATTCATACCATCCATATCAAATATTACTCTCTCAATTTCATTGTCCTCAACAAGTTTTATTAAAAGATCCAAATCATAAGGAGAGACTTGCTTCAAAGTGAGTGATCTTAGCTCAGGGAGGGAAGCGGTCGAAAGACTAGGGGAACCAAGAACGGAACTAAGTACCTTATCGCTTCTTCTTATATGTCTTAAGAATTCAGGAGTGGTGAACCTACTATGGATGTGAGAGTGAATTTTGTTGAAGTTTCCCTTGCTAGGATGGATTTGAAGAAGAAACTTGTGCAGTGGTCACCATTTTTGAGTCAATTTACTTTTTCTCTTTGTTGAAGAAGAGAATGATGGTTTTCTACATCATTCATATATTTTGTAATTGTTAACTTCTCCCTATCTAGTAGTTACTGATTATTAGGCTTCAAAGCTAACATTGATTGGGTAGCTTCTAGTTTTGATATGCTCGAGTGAATAGTAGATATGGTGGAGCCTTTTACAAAGTTTAAAAATTTAAGCTCATATTTGATGAGTTTCAACTTCTGTATATAATAGAATTGTTTGCTTCCTACGCATTAGAGTTTAGCACCCTTCCTGTAAGCTTCGAGGAAACCAAGATCATGCACAAGGTAAATATTGAATCTGAAAGGATAATGAGCAATATGTTTTTGAAACAAGCTGTCAACTATAATGGGGGAGTGATTCGAGAATAAAGGGTCCTTGAAGTTTGCCAAACTGTTTGGAAATGTGTTCAACAATGTATCATTAACAAGTGCACGATCAAGTATTTTTTTTAATGTGCCACGATAAGGTTTGTTTATTTGACCAAGTTAAGGTGTGTCCTATGAAATCTAGATCAGTCACACCTATATCTTGATCATAATCTTTGAAGTCATCCGAATGGTTCTTGAGATTACAATGGCCTTCAGCTTGTGAAATGAAGAGGGTTGAGTTAAAATCGCCACATATTAACCACAGTTTAGCAATGCAGTTGCTGATTGTTCTTCCAAAGGCGTCTTCTCTGAGAAGAGTAATTACTCACATAGGTAAAGGAGATATTTATATTCTCCTACAGAAAAATTAGATGGAGATGAATTGCTTACAAATTAGACAAGTTGGTTTCCAAAATGCCATGGACCATTTTCAAGGACTTTGTGAGCTTCAGATACAAAGGAAAATATGAAAAGTATGAGGTTATACTCTGAAAATATGACAACAGATAAACCTTTAACTTTCCATGTTTTAGTGGTCCAGCGTTGGATGATAGGAAATGTTGGCCTGTTGTCAAAAAAGAAATTAACTAGTGTTGATTCCCAACTCTTAGCTCCCTTTTAGAGAGTTTCAATTTTAGGACACACCACAAACTTGCCATCTATCTCTTACAGTGGATTAAAGGTGAGGGTTGTTCAATTATAGGACAGACCACAAACTTGCCATCTATCTCTTACAGTGGATTAAAGGTGAGGGTTGTTCAATTATAAATGTTTGTATACATAAAATTTTTAATACCTTATTTCTCATTGTTGTAGGAATTTTGGTTTTCATAAACTACCAATTTTCATAATGAATATATTACTGATGTAATTTTGTTGAAAATAAATAACTTAATTATTGTTTCCTAATTGTTTTGAGTATAGAACAACAAAGTAATCTTTTAAAAAATAATAATAAGAGAAAAAGAAAGCATTTATAAATATAGGTAATTTAATCAACATATTCCAATATGAAACATAAGAATGAAAAAGAAGAAGCCAAATGTAAGCCATATTGGTCAAACCGTATATGTATTTTGTGAAATTTTGGAGTTAAAGTATATCTTAATGGGATATAAATAAACTAAAAATTCATTGAGGAGAAAATTTAGAAAATTAGGAAAAAATGAAAGGTATCAAATCAAGGTGGCTTTGTTAGAGGAGTGCATTAAACGTTTTATATGACAAGAAGATACCACTCAATCTAAAAGATAAAATCTACTGTTTAATAATTAAGTCGACCATGCTCTTTGGGACAGAGTGTTGACCCATCAAACAAATGCATAGTCATAAGTTGATGGTACTAAAGATGAGAATGTTTCATTGGATGACAACCTTTAAAAAAAGATAAAGTTAAGAATATAGTGGTAAGATATAAATTAAGGGTGGTTAACATTGGTAGTAAATTAAGAGAGACAAGACTTAAGTAGTTCAGAGATGTTAAAAGGAGACATCCTAATGCTCTAGAAAGAAGATGTAAGAAGGTTATACTTGAGGACTGTAAGAGAAAAAAAGAGGAAGATATGAGAAGAACTTAGGGAGGTGATTAAGAAGAACATGACTCTGTTACAATTTACCGAGGACTTGGCCTTTAATAGGAAACTTTGACAAACTAGGATACTAGTAAAAGATCCTACATATGTCTTTTCTACAGGTCTTATAAACCTTTCCTTCAATTCTTGTGTCTAGTTTTTTTTTTCTTCATAAAACACATTCATCTGTACTATTTATTTATTTTTCTTCTTTCTTGTTTATTTACTTATTTGCTTATTTTACCTTTTATTTCTATTATTTACCCTAATTTTTTATTGTGTTATTATATATTTTTATTAAAAATTTTCTTAATTTTATTTTATTCTATCGTTTCTTTTTCGATATTTGCCTACATTTCAACTTTTATTTCTTCAAATAGTTTTTAAAATTTTCTTTTTTTGTAAGTTCATTAAAAATAACTTCTTTATACTAGGTTGTATATTATTGGACTTTCCTAGACCACTTAATGACATTTCTTGGATTTTATTTTAGGGGGGGAAAAAAAGGCATGGGATGAGAGGTTGTGAAATAAGATTGGGCCAATAGTATAGCCCAATTGGATTGAACACCACAAAAAATAAAAATTATATATGGGAAAAAAGTTAAAGAGATTTTGTAGTAGATAAATCCCAAAACCCTACACCGAACGTTTCTCTGCTCCTCCTTCAAAATCTATCAACCAACGTCACTTTGACACTTTTCTACTTCATCATCTTGAATCTTCTTTGCATTCTCCATTTGATAAGAAGTTAATTCTCCGTATTTCTCACCCACGCCTTTTGTTGTATTACTTCTTGAGGCTGGAGCCATTACCTAAACATGTTGCTGCTGTTGTTTGTTTATCTAGACTAGGTGTTTTTGTTTGAAAAGAATTGATTTGACTTTTACTTGTCTCCGATTTTGTAATGGAGAGTTCAGGGAGTTTCTTCATACACGGCCTTGCAAGTATACACACGACCGTGTAAACCAAATCTCTAAGATACACAGATGTGTAAGTTGTAGGTCATCTTGAAAACTTCATTTCTTGTATTTTCTTGTCTCATTTTTACCCCAATCCATCTCCTTCTTGTTCCACAAAGATAATTAAGTTTGAATATGATGGCTCAAGTTGTGCTTTTAACCTATTTTGTTCTTGTGCTTCAAACCTATAGCTAATGCCAAATATGAACTAAATGAGTATATTAAGCATTTCACAACAATAATCATTAAGTGTTAAGAAGTGAATGTATAAAAAATTAAGCATACATCAAAATTTTTATATTTAGCTTCTGACCGTCTTCGGGCAAAATAACAAAATCAAAGTCATCAACCAAAACACTTACTCATTTTTCATATTCCCCAATAATAGATTGTCTTAAAAAATAGAAATAAATTTCAAAATTATAGCAAGAACTCAACATCCCATGCCTCTACTCATATCAATCAACAATCATTTCCTTTAGAATTGAGTACTCTAAAGGTAGACTGACAAAATATGCTTAAATATGATAAATTTATGGATACCCTCAAACATTATTATCGATAAAGACGTTCCATAACTTTGCTTATCATTTTATTTTTCCACCTCTAAGATTCACATGCATAATCATTAATTGATGGAATTTTTATGGTTGTGATATGGGCAAAGGTTAAGGTGAGATATATTTGAGTAATGTAACGTAAAAGGAGCACTCTAAGGGTAGACTTTGACAAAATATGTTTAAATATGATAAATTTACGGATACCCTCAAACATTATTATCGATCAAGACGTTCCACAACTTTGCTTATCGTTTTATTTTTCCACCTCTAAGATTCACATGCATAATCATTAATTGAAGGAATTTTTATGGTTGTGATATGGGCAAAGGTTAAGGTGAGATATATTTGAGTAATGTAGCCTAAAAGGCATAAAATCTAGTGAAGGAAGAAAAATACTCAATGTAACATCAAGCGCAAAAAGCAACATTCACTCAAAACTGGCTACCTAGCTATGCTGAATGCTAAAATTATGTTTCACAGCTCAAATTCAAGCTCTCACACCATAACCCTTATGAAGCATAAGGAATTACAGGAATCACTCGTACAATTGAGGACAAACAATACATTATAACCATAAGTGGTGATCCTTTAAAACATCGACTACCTCATATGCATCATAGTCAAATCGCCTGTTCCATACAACTTTAGGAGGAAAAACTAATCATGAATAACTTTGCAAAACAAAGGCATTTCCTCCTTGATACTTTTATTTAAACATATTTTTCTTTCTTTTATTTTCCTTTTCTTTTTCTTTTATTCTTTTTTTAAATAATATAAATTGTAATGTCAATATATATATATATTGTAAATGTGTTCATTTGTTGTAATTATTATCAAATACAAAAACGTGACAAGATGTACAATAGAAAAGATCTTCAAGGATATATAGAAAGTGATCTACCTGTATATAAACAGGTTGGATGTTTATAGCTTTAGCGTAAAAATTGCTTACTCTCAATCAAGTGGATAATTTCTTAGAATTTTCTGACTCTAACGTAAAGGAGTTAATCCTAATTGCTACTTGTGGTTACCAAAATTGAACGTCAGATTTTGTTAACCTAGCAGTTGAATTAATTAATTCCTAGTAGCGCTCCTAGAAACTAACAAATCCAATTAAAAAGACAGAACTGAAATTATCCAATGTTCATTAACAATATGAAAAATATCCAGAAAATCTCACCATAATAACATGGAACATGGATCC
>JAOSBP010000004.1:10365020-10375986 GCA_027563825.1 Erythroxylum mucronatum | reverse complement strand
ACTTTGTACAAGGGATTGCCTTTAGGGCACTACTCTAACAAACTCACAATACCTTACATAAGTCGACTTGTGTCACTGAACAAGTCGCCTTATCGGTATCGTGACAGAATAAGTCGCCTTACATCACATACAAGTCGACTTATACCTACAATTGATTCAAGAAGTAAGAATGAGAGGAGCTTTTTCTTATTTTCCATGTACTTTTACCTTGAAGAAAAAAAGAGTTTAGCTATCTTATCCACAGTGAGTGTTTATCAAGCAAAATCCACCAAAGTCACTTGACAATCAAAGCCTAGTTTGTTGTTTTGATGGATGAGATATACAGGCCACCTTCTTCCTTAGGGAGGCATATTCAGTCCACCTAAACTTTACTAAACCTTTAGAACCATTCATATGACTCCATAAGAAATTCTTTAGTAGTCTTTCAATAGTTTTGATAATGCATTGGGAGAGGAATATATGGGAACTCCATTATATATACAAAAAATTAAGCACATATTTAATGAATCATAATGTAACTGTATAGGATAGAGTTTTATTCACCCATAAGTTGATTCTTCTCTAAATTCATTCAATAAGGGGCAAGCATTCCTGGTAATTGTGGCATTTGGTAGTCACTGGAAGTCCTAAATATGTAATTGGAGGGCTAGTGGGATATATACTAGTAGCATGTGTAACAAGCGGTTGGAGATCACAAACAGTTTTATAGAGAAGAAAGAAGCTCTTACTGAGGTTGATTTGCAACCCAAAGTAGCTTCAAAATACGTCAAGTGCCTTTATGAAGGTGTTGATGGAACTCATTTGAGCTATAAGAAAAAGAAGGAGGCAATCAGTGAAAGGTTAGTTAAAGCAATCTTCTTACATTTAGAGTGGTATCTGAAATTTGGATTAAGTTGCACTTCTTGTTTGATAATTGAGCTAAAGATTTCCATGTATAGAATGAAGAGATATGGGGATAGAGGATCCCCTTATCGAAGGCCCCTAGCAACCTTAAAAAATTTTATTGGACTGCCATTTATAAGCACAGATAAATTAGCAGGACTGTCATTTATAAGCACAGATAAAGTAGCATAGGTGATGCAATACTTTAACCAATTAATGAAGATATTTAGAAATTTGAAGGCTTAGTATGAACCATATGAAATCCTAACTAATGTTGTCAAAGGCTTTATGAAAGTCGATTTTCATTGTATAATTAGGAGCATAATTGGAACAAGAGTAGCCCTTGAGTAGTTCTTAGACAATAAGAATCATATCGCCAATATTGCGATCATTCATGTAAGCACCCTGGTTCTCACTAGTCAAAGGAGATATTGCCCTCTTTAGTCTGATAGATAGGATATTAGAAATGATCTTATAGAGAAAGTTGGTGCTTGATATGGGTCTGAAGTCTCCAAATGTGGAAGGGTTAGGGCCATTAGGGATCAAGTAAAGAATTTTTTTTGATTTCCTTACAAAGTGCCCCATTTTTTAAGAATTCGCGGACTGCTTATTTCACAAAATTTCTTATAATATTCCATGATTTTTGGAAGAAATATTCATTAAAGCCATCAGGCCTGGGGGCCTTCATACCATCCATATCAAATACTACTCTCTCAATTTCGTTGTCCTCAATAGGTTTTATTAAAAGATTTAGATCGTAAGGAGAGACTTGCTTCAAAGTGAGTGATCTTAGCTCAGAGAGGGAAGTAGTTGAAAGACTAAGGGCACCAAGAAGGCAACTAAAGTGCCTTATAGCTTCTTCTTGTATGTCTTAAGAATTTAAGATTAGTGAACCTATTGTGGATAGAGTGAATTTTGTTGAAGTTTTTCCTTGGTAGAATGGATTTGAATAAGAAACTTGTAAAGTGGTCACCATCATTGAGCCAGTTTATTTTTGCTCTTTGTTAAAGCAGAGAATGATAGTTTTCACAGCATGCATATATTTTGTAATTGCTAACTTCTTCCTATCCATTAGCTACTGATTAGTAGGCTTCAAAGCTAACATTGATTGAGTAGCTTCTAATTTTGATTTGCTATAGTGAATAGTAGATATGGTGGAGCCTTTTACAGAGTTTAAAAATTCAAGCTCATGGTTGATGAGTTTCAACTTCTGTACACAGCAAAATTGTTTGGTTCCTACACATTAGAGTTCAGCATCCTTCCTGCAAGGTTCAGGGAAACCAAGATCATGCACTAGTTAATTATTGAATTTAAAAGGATAATGAGTAATATGTTGTTGAAACAAGCTGTCAACTATAATGGGGGAATTTTGCAAAACTATTTGGAAATGTGTTCAACGATGTATCATTATCAAGTTCACGATCAAGTTTTTTTCCAAATGTGCAAAGATGAGCTTTGTTTATTTGACCAAGTAAAGGTGTGTCCTGTGAATTTCAAATCAGTCACACCTATATCTTGAACACATTCTTTGAAGTCATCCAAATGGTTCTTGGGATTACAATGGCCTTCAGCTTGTGAAGTGAAGAGGGTTGAGTTAAAATCACCACTTATCAACCACGATTTAAAAAGAATAATTACTGACATAGATAAAGGAGATATTTATATCAACATTCTCCTACAGAAAAGTCAGATGGAGATGCATTGCTTGCTTATTAGATAGGTTAGTTCCAAGATGTCGTGGACCATTTTAAAGGACTTTGTGAGCTTTAGATGTAGACTTTCCATCCATCTATTGCAATGGATTAAAGGTGAGGGTTGTTCAATTGTAAATGTTTATATGCATAAAAATTTTAATACCTTATTTCTCGTTGTTATAAGAATTTTAGTTTTCATAGACTACCAATTTTCATAATGAATATATTACTGATATAATTGTTTTGAAAATAAATTGTTGATTATTGTTTTCCTAATTGTTTTGAGTATAGAAAAGAAAATTATTTTTAAAAAATAATAAAAGGAGAAAAAGAAAACATCTATAGACGTAGGCAATTCAATCAACATATTCTAATTTGAAACATAAGAAGGAAAAAGAAGCATCCAAATGTAATCTATATTAGTCAAAGCATACATGTATTTTATGAAATTTTGAAGTTAAATATAAATTAATGGAATATAAATAAACCAAAAATTCATTGAGGAGAAAATTAAAAAATTAGGAAAAAATGAAAGTTATCAAATCAAGGTGGCTTTGTTAAAGGAGTGCATTAAATGTTTTATGTGACAAGAAGATACCAGTCAAGCTAAAAGATAAAATCTACCGTTTAATAATTAAGTCGACCATGCTCTTTGGGAGAGAGTGTTGGCCTATCAAACAAATGCATAGTCATAAGTTAATGGTGATAGAGATGAGGATGTTTCGTTAGATGACAACCTTTAAAAAATAGATAAAGCTAAGAATATAGTGGTAAGAGATAAATTAAGGGTGGTTAACATTGAAAGTAAATGAAAGGAGACAAGGTTTAAGTGGTTCAGACATGCTAAGAGGAGACATCCTAATGCTCTATTTCAATTATTTTACCTTTTATTTCTATTCTTTACCCTAATTTTTTATTGTATTATTTATTTATTTACTTATATTTTCTTTTAAATTTTCTTATTTTTATTTTATTCTATCATTTCCTTTTCAATATTTGCCTATATTTTAACTTTTATTTTCTTTAAATGGTTCTAAAAAATTCTTTTTTTCTATAAGTTTAGTATAAATAACTTCTCTATATTAGTTAAGAGTAAGGTTGTATATTATTAGACTTTTTTAGACCACTCGTTTAATGACATTTCTAAAATGTTATTGTAGGAAATAAAAGTTATGGGATGAGAGGTTCTGAAATAATATTAGGCTAATAATGTAGCCCAATGGGATTGAAACCTGCAACAATTAAAATTATATATGAAAAAAGTAAAAGATTTTTGGTAGTAGATAGAATAGATATTTTCAAAGAATTTAGAGTGAAAAATAATCACATAGAAAAGAAAAAAAAGGTTTAGACGATAAAACTCAAACCCTACACTGAATGTTGCTCTACTCCTCCTTTAAATTCTATCAACTAACGTCACTTCCACACTCTTCTGCTTCATCATCTCTAATTTCCTCTAGACTCTCCATTTGATAATAAGTTAATTCTACTTCTTTCTCACATACGCCTTTTGTTGTATTGCTTCTTGAGGTTGGATCCATTACCTACGCATGATGCTATTGCTACTTGTTTGTCTAGACTTGGTGTTTTCGTTTGAAAAGAGTTGATTTGACTTTTACTTTTCCCCGCTTTTTGTAATGGAGAGTTGGGGGAGTTGCTTTCTCAATTCTGGTTCCTGATTATAAGCTTGTTTGTGTCATTTATTTTCTTTCTATTAATCGAGTGGATATAAGCCTTTTGCAAGTATATAAATGGCGGTGCAAACCAAGAATTCTTCATACACAGATGTGCAAACCAAATCTCCAAGATACATGGTAGTGCAAGTTGTAGTTCATCTTGAAAACTTCATTTTCTTGCATTTTCTTATCCCATCTTCCCGCTAATCCATCTCATTCTTGTTCCATAAAGACAATTGAGTTTGAAGAAGTTGGGTCAAGGAATGTGCTTTTAACCTATTTAGTTCTTGTGTTTTAAACTTGTACCTAATACCAAATATGAACTAAAATGAGTATCTTAAGCATTTCACAACAACAATCACTAAGTGTTAAGAAGCGAATGTATAAACAATTAAGCACACATCAAATTCCCTTACATTTAGCTTTTAACCGTCCTCAGGCAAAAAACAAAATCAAAATTATAAACCAAAAAACTTACTCATTTTCCATATTTCCCAAGAATAATTAGTTAAAAAAAAGAGAAAAAACTTTCAAAATTATATTAAGAACTCAACATCCAATGCCTCTCCTCATGATCAATCAACATTCATTTCCTTCAGAAACTGAACAGTCTAGGGGTAGACTTTGACAAAATGTGTTTAAATATAATAAATTTATGGGTACCTTTAAACACCAGTCATGATCAAGATATTCCATAACCTTGCATATCATTTCATTTCTACACTACTAAAACTCACATGTATAATCATGAATTAAAGGATTTTTTAAGGTTGTAATGCGAGCAAAGGTTAAGGTGAGGTGTATTTGGGTAATGTAGCATAAAAGTCATCAAAGTTAGTGAAGCAAGAAAAACACTCAATGTAACATCAAGCACAAAAACCAACATTCACTTAAAGCTAGGTACCATTAGCTATGTTGAATGCAAAAACTATGTTTCGCAGCTCAAATTCAAGCTCTCACACCACAACCCTCATGAAGCATAAGGAATTAAAAGGAATCGCTCATACAATTGATGATAAACAATACATTATAACCATAAGTGGTGATCCTTTAAAAAACAAACTATCTCATATGCATTATACTCAAATCACCTATTTCATACAACTTTAAGAGGAAAAACTAATCATGAATAACTTTGGAAAACAAATGCATTTCTTCCTTAATACTTTTATTTAAACATATTTTTCTTTCTTTTTATTTTTCTTTTGTTTTTTAAATAAAAATTGGAAGAAGCTACATCAACATTTGGAATTCATTGATAAGGGATAAAATGACATTCCAATAATTATAACCATCCCACATATTTGCACTCCACCACACTTATACTTTTGTGCTTCCACAATCATCAACAATCAATAAATTCTTTACTAATTTTAAGGCTTGGTTAGGACGTTTGGTTACGTTTAATGCATGTAATGTGGTTAACACAAAAAGAAAAGGCAAATAAAGCTTAAGAGGGTTTAATAAAGAGAAAATCCCTATCAATAGGTAGGCTATTTGGCTAATGTAACTTGTGAAACAAAGAATGTCTATATCATTTTCATGTTAATGTATATGATAAAAACGTGGTCTTGAATAGAAAATCAAAGCAAAATTAGGATGTACATGCCATAAAGGTCACAAATAAACAAAAGAAAATGAGACTGATATGGGCGTTTCAGTCTATAAAGGCTCAAAATCTCACTAGCTTGTGTCTACCACTAGTCACTACTCCTCTAAAGATAATGTATATTGACTAATCACAAGATTAAAGTTACATGCTCAAGTTGTTATGAACTTTTCTAATCAATTCACTCTCTAATTATGATTATATAGTCTTAAGAGCAATAAAAAAAGAGAAAAAATTGTTTGATTGATTTTTAAAACACCTAAGAAACATACGTATGCAACAAACAAGCTTAAAAATGTGCATGAAAACTAAGATCCCCGCCCTCACACTTAAAACTTACATTATCCCCAATGTAACATCAAATGTAAGAAATAAAGTATTTAATGGAAACAACAACCGTGAGAGTGTAAATAAAAAGAAATAAACTTCCTTTAGGTTGTCTTATAGGCAACGCCTTTGTTTATTGTCATTAGCTCGACTCCATGTTGTCGTCATCAAATGATGCCATTTACATCTTCAACATTTCCATATTCTCTGTTTGGAAGCTTTTATAATACGACTTTAGGTGATGACTATTCAGTTTGAATGTCTTTTTTGTTTTCAAACTCCATATCTCTGTTGCATCAAAGGGAAAGACACGAGTAACAATAAATGGACCATCCCAACGGGAATGCAACTGACCTGGGAATAATTTGAGTCTGGAGTCATAGAGAAGAGACCCATGACACAACTTTTCCTTGACATCATCTTATCATGGAAAGCCTTCATCTTTTCCTTATATATCATCGCATTTTAAGAGGAGTCATTCTGCGTCTCCTCTAACTCTTGAAATTGCAACTTCCTATGCCCCCCCCCCCCATATTCAAAATTCATATTGCATCATTTTATAGCCCAATATGCCTTATGTTACATCTCCACTAAAATATGACAGGCTTCCCAAACACTAGTCTATATGGAGACATCCCGATTGATGTCTTATAAACTGTCTTATAAGCCCACAATACATCCTCCATCCTTACGTTCTAATCCTTTCTATTAGGTTGAATTGTTTTCTCTAGGATTGACTTAATTTCTCGATTGGACACCTCATCTTGGCCACTGGCTGGGGATGGTATGAGGTGGAAACCTTTTTCATAATGTGATATTTCTTGAACATCGTTTCCATCACCCTATTGCAGAAATAGTTTCCCCTAATGATTATGATTACCTTTGGCATCCCGAACCTAAAAAGGATGTTAGATTTGATAAAAGTTGCAATAAATTTGATGTCATTAGTTTTGGCAACTTTAGCTTCCACCTATATGGAAATATAATCAACTACAAGCAATATATAATTAAAACGAAAAGATAGAGGAAAAGGTCCCATAAAGTTAATACCCCTAACATAACAAATTTCACAAAAAAGAATAGGAGTTTATGGCATTTGATTCTTACGGGATAAGTTACATGACTATTGGCACCTGTCACATGACTTGCAAAAGATGTATGCATCCTTAAACAATATGGGTCAGTAAAAACCACTCTCCAAAATTTCATAGGCAGTTCTCTTTACCCCAAAGTGTCCTCCACATAAATACGAATGGCAAAAGGCTAAGATCAAAAGGGTCTCGCTTTCAGGCACACACCTCCTTATCACTTGATCTACATAGTGCCTCCATAGATAGGATTATCCCAAATGTAGTACTTGGCTTCATTCTTCAATTTATCCCTCTAATTGGTTAACAAACCAATAGGTAATTTGTTAGTAATTAAAAAATCACAATATCTGCATACCATGGATGTGTTAAATCAGTAAAAAATAGTTTTCATCTGGAAATGTCTCTCTTAGAGGGATGTCATCTGCCTTTCTGATCAGGCAATTGAGGTGCTCGATAACTACATTTTTTGCCCCCTTCTTATCTCTTATCTCTAAGTCACTCTCAAAGGATAATAATCAATCTAATCAACTTCGGTTTGGCTTCTTTCTTTATGAGTAATTACCTTAAAGTTACAAGATCATAATAAACAATAACCTTAGCAACTATCAAATATGATCAAAATTTCTCTAAAGTAAAAACCAAAGACAAAAGTTCTTTTCAGTTATAGAGTAATTTAATTGAGCTGGATTAAGAGCCTTTGAAGCATAATAGATGGCATGTGAACATATGATCTCGAAGGGGAGGCTCCAATTTGGAGGTTGAATCACTGATGGGGATCTTAAAAGCTCCTTAAGTTTGTTAAAGGCCTCCTTACACTTATCATTGAACTCAAAGGAGACATCTTATTGTAACAGCTTGCATAATGATAAGGCTATCTTTGAGAAGTCTTTTAGGAATCTATGACAAAAACTCGCATGGTCAACAAAAGAATACACTTCTTGCACATTTGAGGGATAAGGTAAGGAGGAAATGATTTAATTTTATACTTATCTATCTCTATACCCTAGCAGATATATCATGCCCTAAAAATATACCTTGATCTACCTAAAATGACATTTTTCCCAATTAAGCACAAGGTTAGTTTCAATGCATCATTCCAAGATAAGAGCAAGATTCTCTAGGCATTCATCCAAGGAAGAACCATAAATGCTAAAATTATTTATGAATACCTAGACGATTTTCTCAACATACTCGAAGAAATTGTTCACCATATATATTTGGAAAGTGGTGGGTGTGTTGCATAATCCAAATGGCATCCTTTGGTAAGCAAATGTAGCAAATGGGCACGTAAAGGTGTTCTTTTCTTGTCCTCCGATGTAATAAGTATCTGAAGATAACCTAAAAATCCATCTATAAAATAATAATACTCATATCCAACCAAAATTTTAAGCATTTGATTAATAAAGGGAAGGGGAAATGGTCTTTACAAGTCGCCAAATTCAATTTTCTTTAGTTAATACAAGCTCACCACTCGATTTGCATACAGGTGGGAACCAACTCACCTTCCTGATTAGTTACTATCGTGATTTCAGACTTATTTGAAACTACCTGAATCGGACTTATCCACTTACTGTCGAAGATAAGGTAAATGACCCCAACATCGAGAACTTTCAACACATCCTTCTTCATTACTTCCATCATTGGAGGATTCAATCTACGTTGTGCTTGCATTGTGAATATTTATTCTTAGGAAATATGAAAAATGAGTAAAAGTTTTGGTTTGTAATTTTTATTTTGTCGATTTTCCCGAGGACAATCAAAAGCTAAGTATGGGGGAACTTGATATGTGCTTAAATTTTGATTCATTTGATTTACTACATTTAGTGATTAATGACATAGAAATGCTTAAGATACTCACTTGAACACATATCGATAACATAAACTGTTCTTTTTCAGTAGTTGAATAATTCAATTGAGTTAGGTTTATAGCCTTGAAAGCATAGTATATGGCATGCAAAGCCTTTCCCACTCTTTGTCCTAGAACTACCCCCATTACGTAATCACTTGCATCACGTATGATCTCAAAGTGGAGGTTCCAATCTAGCAGTTAAATCACTGGTGGTGATGTTAGAAGCTCCTTAAGTTTGTTGAATGGTTCTTTAAATGCCCCCGTTCCATAATCGCTTGCATCACATATGATCTCAAAGTGAAGGTTCCAATCTAGCAGTTGAATCACTGGTGGGGATGTTAAAAGCTCCTTAAGTTTATTGAATGCTTCCTTACACTTCTCATCAAACTCAAAGGAGACATCTTATTGTAAGAGCTTGCATAATGGTGCAACTACCTTTAAAAAGTCCTTAATGAACCTTCAATAAAAACTTACATGCTTAAAAAGAGAACACACTTCCTGCACAGTAGAGGGGTAAGGTAAAGAAGAAACAAGATTAACCTTAGATTTTTCTACCTCAGTACCCCTAGCAGACATAACATGGCCTAAAACTATAGATTGATCCACCATAAAATGATATTTCTCCCAATTTACATAAGGTTAGTTTCAATACATCTTTCCAAGATAATAGCATGATTCTCAAGGCACTCATCAAAGGAAGAACCATATACACTAAAATCATCCATGAATACCTCAATAATCTTCTTAACATACTCAGAAAAATTCTTACCATACATCTTTGGAACATAGCGGGTGCATTACATAATCCAATTGATATGCTTCGATAAGTGAACGTATCGAATTGACATGTGAATATGGTCTTCTCCTGATCTTTGAATGTAATTGGGATCTGAAGATAACCTTAAAAGCCATCTAAAAAGCAATAATAACCATAGCCATCCAATCTTTCAAGCATCTGATCAATAAAGGGAAGGAGAAAGTGGTCTTTACGAGTTGCAGAATTCAACTTCCTATAGTCAATACACACTCGCCACCTAGTTTACACTTAGGTGGGAACCGACTCACCTTCTTGATTAGTAACAACGGTGATTCTAAACTTCTTTGGAACCACCTGGACAGGACTTACCCACTTACTATCAGAGATTGGGTAAATAACCTCAACATTGAGAAGCTTCAGTACTTCCTTCTTTACAGCCTCCATCATCAGAGGATTCAACCTACGCTAAGTTTGCCTTGTTGACTTTGCATCCTCCTCCAACAGAATGTGATGCATGCATTTGAATGGGCTTACCCCTTGGATATCTTTGATTTTCCACCTGATGGCCTTCTTATGCTCTCTCAGCATTCAAACCAACTTATCCTCTTGATTCAAAGTCAACTCCGCCGAAATGATGATTGGAAGAGTTTGCTTATCTCCTAAATAGGCATACTTTAGGTGGTTAGGGAGTGGTTTCAGTTCCACTTTTGGTGCCTGTACATCAGAAGGTAACAACTTCTGGTGAGATTTAAATAGTTTTATAGAAGCCAAATCATGCCTTTTTAGAGATTTCTCTAACGATTTCAAAGCGGCGACATCTTCCATTAGCTCTTCTCCCATTTCAACGTCAATGTTGGCTTCTGTTTCGAATTCCTCAGTCAAAATTGTTTCTAATAAAGTGAATCACAAGTTAATACAATAATAACCAACGCACAAGAAGGGGGGTTGAATTGTGTATACTTTTTTGTTTTACCCTCTTCTTTAAAAATTGCTTAATTCAGAACACAAGTAAGTAATAATGAAAGTTAAGAGATTTTGAACACAGAGATTTTATCCTGGTTCACCCCAAACCGTGGGCTAC
>JAOSBP010000004.1:10347411-10364920 GCA_027563825.1 Erythroxylum mucronatum | reverse complement strand
TTCAAGGGTTACCGAAAGGTACCAAGTAGTTGGTTGATATGAAGAGATATTGCATTTTGCAAGTTTTCATAGGTGTAAAGGTTGTGTTCGGAACTCAAAGGAAAAACTGTATCGATCTAGGTAGAATTAGCCAAAGTTGTCTTCATCAAAGTTGTAGCTTATCTTTCTAGCTTTCTAACGATATAAAGTTTGAAAATTTTCACTATCGAAGCTGAAAGTTATGATCATTTGAAGTTTGTGTTGCTGCATAGGGTAAACTTTTGGGATAGCTTCATTGATTGGAAGTTTTAACCCTTATAGAGGTCAAAATTGTATTTGAAGTCTTCATGGAAGTTGTAGATCTAGAAGTCCTCTTCGAAACGTTCTTTGAATGACCTTAATCTGATATTTGTAGTGAAAGTTATGGCCTTTTTATTGTTTCGTCTTAGTATGACGTCAGCTTCGTCTTAGTATGACGTCAGTATCGTCTTATTATGACGTCAGCTTCGTCTTAGTGTGACATCAGCATCGTCTTAGTATGATGTCAGCTTCGTCTTAGTATGACGTCAACATCGTCTTAGTTTGACCTTTTGCTTCCTTCTTCTGTTCCATTTTAACCCCTTTTAGAGGTCGAATCTTACTTCAAGTTCTTCATAAAAGTTGTAGATCTCGATGTTCTCTGTCTATTAGTCCAAAAACAAACTCAATCTGACTCCGATAGTGAAAGTTATAGCAATCGCACTAAGATAGGAACAAATTGGTTGAGAGTATAAACATGTTCGACTCTTTTGGGCATAACTTCCTCATCCGACCTCCAAATGAAGTGATTCTTGAAGCAATGGATTCCTAACACCGTTGCCTATCTCTCCATGAAAATTGGATTCTTTTAGAGTTGATTTGAATAAGTTTATGGAGATAAAATGAGGGGTCGGTTGAGAGAGCATGAGTGGGGTATGTACATGCTTTAGCTTTTTAAGTATATTTTGTGTTATAGAGCTCCGATTGAGATGATTCTTGTTTCAAAACAAACTAGAGATTTATAGCTGCGATTTCTTTGAAGAAGTCGAATAGAAATTTTGGTTTGAAGTTTTCCAAAATCTGTTATGAAATAGAAGAAGCAATTTGCTCATACTTTGTAACTCCGAATGTTGGGCTCCAGAAATGGGGTCCAACACTATAGATTTAGTCAGACAACTGCATTATGAATAAGGAAAACAAATCAATCTAAGCAATAACCTCACAAGCTCAAGTCATTTAACCTATGTTACATTATCCCTAATGATTGAGCACCATTAGTTGCCATAAATGAATCCAAAACATAACTATTATGTATTGTATTTGAGATTCTAGCAATGGGTTTACATAAAACAATATAATGAACGCATTCATATCATCTTTACATAAATACTCAAATTAATAGACATAGAATAACATAAACAATCCCTAAAGAGAGATAGATTTACAATACACAATGACGATATGCTCAAATGTGATGCTCAACATCGATTTCACCTCGAACCGAAATAAGGAAGCTTAGCCCTCCATAGGTCTACAAAGAGTGAGTGTTCTGCCCTTTCACGAGTTCCCAAAATGACTCCTCTTTTGGATGCTCAAAATGTTAATTTATAGTAAAAGCTAATTTTTTTTGTCGTGCATCCAACTGTACATCATCAATAAAATGCACTTTTAGAAAAGCTACATAGTTGTGCAAGTATATTCACGATGGTGCAAACTAAGAATTCTTCATACATGGCCGTGCAAGTATATACACCACTGTGCAAACCAAATCTCTAAAATATAAGGCCATACAAGTAAATACATAGTCATACAGTTGCAGGTCATCTTGAAAACTTCATTTTTTTGTCCCATCTTCACCCCTACCCATCTCCTTCTTATTCCATAAAGACAACTAGTTTGAACATCAAGATGTTGGCTCAAGGAATGTGCTTTTAACCTATTTTAGTTTTTATGCTTCAAACTTATACCTAATACCAAATATGAACTAAAATTAGTATCTTAAGCATTTCACAACAATAATCACTAAGTGTTAAGAAGTGAATGTATAAAAAATTAAGCACATATTAGAAATTATGAGTTTTTCTATGAAAAATGGATGGAAAAGGTTAAAGGGAAGGCCACAAAGAATGATTTGGGTTAAATCTTGTGCATTGTCCATACTGGATAGACATAAAATTATAGTAATATTTAAAAGGACTTTAGAAGTAATTAACGAGTTTTTGCCTTAATCATGTATTTTACAATAGATGGAATAGGCAATTGTATAATAATTTTTAGTGAGAGAAGAACTGGGATTATCACTTCAATGCAGACAAATTAAAATTGTCAAATTTGGGAATGACAATAAAGGTTTGAAAATTTATGTCTTGTCATTTGGTGGGCCTCAATAAAGCTGACACCCAATTGTAAATCTTCAGTCTTACATTGTCATTCATAAGCATAGTTTAAAGACAGTTACTATAAACTCCTTTCTCGTTTCCCAATAAAAGGGCCTATACATTATTGTAACAATTTGACATCATAAAATTGCCTATGCGTAAGTCCATACCAAAATTTATACAAGGGCATGATTTACCATAAAGTTGTACAGTTAATTGTGTTGAACAAAACCTTTAATAGACAAATTTTCATGAATAATTGTGTATTAATCCTTATACTTCCCATTTTTATTTCAATTTTTAACTAGAACAAAATTAATTGCTTAGTAGTGCACTAAGCTGTGTTAAACAAAATCTTTAACGAACATGATTTTATGTTTGGTTATGTACCATTTTGTGTGCTCCATAATTTCTTTCTAAAATTTTTAAGAAGAATATGCTTAACCATATGACCATGTACTTATCCATGTTCATAAAAAAACTTTAATGGACACAATTTATTGCAAGGTTTACCATAGAAGAATGTATTTAACTATGATAGACAAAACTTTTAAACGATATAGTTTGTTGCATAAGGTGTATCAATCCGTGTTTCTCATATCGATGCTTCATATTATTTCCACTTAGTCATGGTATTTACATTTTTTCATTAAATTGTTACTTATTTTAAATGTATCCTCAAAACTTTTTTTTATTGTTGTGGTATTGAATTTCCTAACAGTTTGCGTATTTTGTATTAAGGCATTAACTTCTTTCTACTCAATCACTATATTCCTGTTTAAAAGTGTAGGTGTTACTTTTTTGTATTAAAGTAGGGTATGGTTTGTACTTATAAATGATATTCTCATTTTTCACTAGAATTATTACTTATTTCAAAATGTAGATAACTTTTTGTTTATAATGGTAGTATTGAATGCATTGATTACTAGTATAGTTTGTATTGAGGCATGGTTTTCTATCCACTCAGTCATTTTATTCCCATATTAAAGTTTACTTATCTAAATGATTATTTTCTTTTGTAAATAGACATGGTATTAAATAGATAGAGTATTAATATAGTTTGTATTCAGGGAGGGTATGGTCTATATTTAGAGATGGTATTCCCTTTTTTCACTAAAGCTGTAACTTTTAAAATGCATTATGGTAATTTTTGTTTATAGTTATAGTATTAAATATGGTTGGGTCGGTTGTGCTAGGCCATGGCCCAGGCCTAGGTCCACACGTCCACGGCCCATTCGCAGGTGTTAGTCTCCCATGCAAACCTAAAGACCTAAACCTAGCATGCATTCCATATATAAGGTATTATTTCGCCATGAAACAGGTACGAGATTATAACCCTAATCTTCTCTATTCTTAGCAACCTAAACCCTCTCACAAAGACTAACTTGAGTGTCGGAGGGGCCTGCCGGCAGTCAACCCCCGGCGTGCCTTCCATTGTTTTGCAAGTTTTTTACAATAAGATCTGTCAGAATTATGGATCCAAGCAATAACATTCAGCCCCAACAGATTCAGGCAGAACCAGTTGACGCCGTGGACGTGTGGATCTGGGCCTAGGACTTGGCCTTGGCCTAGCACAGCCGACCCAACCAAAATATATTGAGTACTAGTATGATTTTTATTAAGTCATAGTTGAAATGAATAGCCAATGATATTTTTTCTAACATATGCATGATCTCTACTTGTGTAAATCTTTGATAGGATACTCACGTACCAAATCAAAATATTGTACGCACCAAATATAAAGAAATTAAAATGATTTAATGCATTAATAGAGACAATCTTTTTTCTTATTCTTTTTTTTGAACTTGTTTCACTCATCCTAAAACAATAAGATGATCATTGACCTGCTTATTTGTGAGATAACAAATAAATAAAATAAAATATTCTAAATTTAAATTATAGGGAAAAAGGTGATAATTTTCACCTTCAACCATCAACATGTCTTCTGCGAAGATGAAACAAAAAAAGAATATTAATTGAATGGAACAGATTTCTTTATATCATAATTGAGGTATCATTTTTTCTTTTTTCCATTTTGGCCAAAAAGCATTTTTCTTATGTTAAAGTAATGGAAATAGAAATGGAAATGGGAACGGACGGAGAATGTTGGTAAGTGATGGAATGGAAGAGCGGGTCGGCTGGTTCTTTCTTTTAGCCGTAACAAAAATACGCCCTACGCACGAGAATTTCATCGACCACGTAAAATGGCACTCCCAAGGTCCATCACCCGGAAGACCCTTCTCTTCGATCTTATCATTACTTGTTCGTCTACAAGATTTCTGAGTACGCAAGTTATGAGCTTTGGTGATGGTACCCACGGAGCTCTGGGCCTGCCATCCTCTGTCTATGGCATGGGAGCCCACGCTTACGAGGCCACCGCCGTCCCCGGACTTCCTTCTGACGTCGTCGGTGTTAGTGCTGGCCACTACCACTCCCTCGCCATCACGTCTCGAGGTGAGCTTTGGGCATGGGGCCGCAACGAGGAAGCGCAGCTCGGCCGTGGCCTTCTGGCTACCAGGTTAGTTTGCTGTCTAGAGAGGAAACGGATATATTATTTTGGTTTAATAATTCTGAACAAGACCCTAGGCCTCGTTGCTACAATAGACGTGAAACTGTAAATTGATGGGAGGAGATTGATTGTAAGCAGAGGTACATGGAATGAACCAAAGAGAGTGGGAGAGTTGAGTAAAGTGAATGTGATTGGTGCTTCTGCATCTGCTGTTGTCACTGCGGCCGTTGGAGACGATGGTTCCTTGTGGGTGTGGGGGAAATCGAAGAGAGGACAGCTTGGTCTTGGTCAAGGAGTTACAGAGGCCTTGGTTCCTTCCAGGGTGAAAGCACTTGCAGGAGAAAAGATTACAAAGGTAGATAAAAAAATTGAAAAGGTAGATGAGATTAGTAAGTTCAGATTCTCATATCTGATGTTTGGCAGGTTTCATTTGGTTGGGGACATGCTCTCGCACAAACTGAGGATGGAAAGTTGTTTGGATGGGGTTATTCAGCTGATGGTAGGATTGGCAAGATTGGAGGTCCTTTGTTAGATGTTGAAAGAAACCACCAGCAGGAAGAAGCTGAAAACTTGGCTACACAAGCTATGGAAAAGGAGAAAGACATGGCAATAGTTTGGGAGCCTAGATTAGTGGAAGAATTACAATTCCATGGTGTTGAAATTGTAGACTCTGCATGTGGGCTTGATCATTCCTTGGTTCTTTGCCGTTAAGTTTTACATTTCAGGTTTTATTTATTTATTGGGTTAAAATGGAGATCCCTCTGTGGATTCTGACTTAATGTAATTACAGGTGATGGCACCATATTGAGCTCGGGAAGCAACATATACGGGCAGTTGGGAAGAGCAAATAGGGAATTGGGATTGGTTCCAGTTGATTTGGCTTGTGGAGGGCTGTCAGTAGCAGCAGGGCTGGGGCATTCTCTGGCAATTTGTTCAAGCAAGAAGATTGTATCATGTGGATGGAACCATAGTAAGCAGCTTGGACGAGCGGGAAGTGAGAATGTGGCAGCAGAAGTTGAGGGATCTTTGTGGGATGAAATTCCCATATCAGTGTGCGGAGGTAGAGCACATTCCATTGCTCTGACGTCCAAAGGAGAGGTATGGGCTTGGGGATGTGGTAAGGGCGGGAGGCTTGGATTATGGAGCTCCACCGATGAGCCCCAACCCATCGTAGTCCACAGTTTGGAAGGTGCTCATGTCGTACAAGCTGTTTCGGGGTTTGATCATAATCTAGTCTTGGTTAGTCAATGAATCATGACTTTGTGCATTACATATTATTAAACGAAGTAGAATTGTTGTAATTTAATCTTGATGATAGAACAAATCAAAATTTTATTTCATGTATGATATGTATATTAATTGTGTCTCGTATGAAATTGATTATTTATTAAATTTAAAACTTATTTGATTTTTAAAAATGTCTAAATCAATCCGACTCTTAAAATTAAAACACCCTATTTATTCTTGTTAGTACTCTGCTTCATTGTCTCCCTGCTCTGCGAGTAAAGTTGCGGAGGAATTGACGTGGAATTCCTAAACTCTTTAAACACGTACTCTGGATATAACATGAATAAGAACATGTTCAACCTTAATGAGCTTCCAATCAGTTGATATGTACATAATAAGGGTGATTTGAAAATAAGAATAAAAATTTGTTACAAGTGATGGCCTTAATAAGAATTCTGTTCTTGATGCAACATTTGGCGTCGATATGGACACGGATAGGTAAAAACACATTGAAATGCTTGTGAAGAGTTGATCTATCCAGCTTTACAACCAATGCTACAAGGGGAAGAATCTGCAGCTTGAAATAGCACCGCAGTGCATAAAAATCTTTCCGCATGAAAGCCTCTCGTCGTCATGGCAGGTGTGGAGTCTTCTTCTGCATTTATTTAACAATAGGATTGCAGAGCTTGATAAGATGAACATGGATCCTTATAAATGTAATTCATCACGTTTTATATTTAAGGGAAAATTTACTATAGGATTATTGTAATGATAATTTAAAAATTAAAATATTTTACTTAAGTTTATAATATTAATTCTAAAACAATATGTAATACAGCTGAATCGAATGTACGACGGATGGATGGAATGGATACAGATGGAATGGTTTCCAGCAGTGGCATTTTCGAGAATAGGGGGTGACATAAGTCTAGTTATGTAAATTAAATTAAGCATATATAGGGAGAAAGAGAAAAAGAGAGGACGAATACCAATTCCTCTGGGTCAGAAGAAATGTTGGAAAACCCTTCAACGGAAACACCAGCTCCCCCAGATCCCACTGTCTCCGCCGTCAAACGCTACGCTCCTCCTAATCTAAGGCAACCCAGCCCACCCCCAATTAGTCTAATTACTGACTCTTCACTATCCTTTTGTTTCTTTTTTCCCACCTGATTTCTCATTCATAAAAGCGATCTCCTTATTTTTCTTATTTTGCTTTCAATCTACAGGAATCGTTCTGTCAATCGACGCAAATCCGGAGGTCTGTTTTTCACCTTTCCTTCTTTTTGCTCCTAGAAAAATATGAGAGAGTTGAAAATTTTTAATTTGACATCAGCTCACTGTACAAGGTTTTTAGTTTTTTTCTCTGCGTAGAACTTCATATGATGATTCCCTTGTAGATGACCCGATACTTCTCCTATCTTATTTTAGGATTACCCTGAAAAAAAGTTTTCAATGGTTCCAGATGAGTTGCTTTGATTTTTGCTTTTTATCTGAAGTTTGGCTCTTTTGTAATGTTTGAACTGTGGTGCCTATGGACCTTACTTTAACAACGCTGTTTCATATATTGGGGTTTAGTTGTTTATGTTAGGTTTTCCTAGTTGTCTTTGGATTTGCGGTAATTTCTGCCTGCAAGTTGCCATCCATATGAACCACTGCAATTTCATTACTAACTTGCAATTCTTGTCTTTACTTTGGTTGGTACATTTCTGTTTAGTACCTTGTCTATATCGTAAATCCCGGTTTGAATTTCCACACGAGATCTGGAAGACCTTTTCTGGACACCAAATGTAGATATTCTCTAGCCTTGTCTTGTAAAAGTTGGAAAAGTTGTTTATCTTGAACAATTAGACTGTCAGCTGTAACATTTTTTCAGGACAATTTATGTATCTTTCCTTGTATCAATGCTTGGTCTTCAAAATGATTGGCAGACTGGGATTTGATTGCAATTGTGCAGATAGGTTTGATCGGACCAATTATGCAAATGATGGAGAGAAGGCTCAACAGTATGGCACTTCAAGAAATATTCATCTAGACCATAGTGATGTCGTGAATGAAAACTCTCGTTTGCACTTTGTAGCCTTGGAGGGGTGTTCCCGCAGTGAGGCTTCTCAGCTTCTGAATGATCGTGTGTATTCACTTCTTATATTGAAGTCATTACACAATTTGACTAAGACAAATATCCATCTTGTCGTTACCATTTTTCTTTTATGTAGTACTTATTTTAAATTCTTAATGAAGTGATCCTTATCCCATGTGAAGCATTCAATGAATGGTATGATGGCATAAATGAGATTTGGACCTTAAATTGTGGTTTTTTTCTATTAAAGTATATTCACTGTTTTCTTGGTACCTAGGTTTTGGTGTTCCTTTGTTATTTGTTTTGTTTTTATGTTGAATTTGCATTTAGGCTATCCTTTACATTGGAAAATTCTATCCACTTGCGCGAAGCACATTATCTATTAGCCATTATGGAGTTTCATATCTTATAGGGACCTACATTCGATGTGTTATCAATTCCATTTTCTCATTTTTTATTCTCTTATTCTATATTTTGAGCATCTAGCATATTTCACATTGATATTACATGAGCAAAAAAATGTCTGGCAATATAATAGTGTTTATATGATCACTGATGTGCTTGAATCTATTTGTTCAGACGAGTGTTACTAAGATAAATATTGAAAATATTGTTCTGGTTATCATTGGTTGTTGATTTCTATTATCACAAATATATTTCCACATTTCCTGTGATACGCGTGTCTAGTTGCAAATAATTTTTTTTCATTGTTATGCATAGATGATGGCATGCATTCCATATCTATCTAGAGCCAAAAGAAAAAAGTAATCCTATATCTTTGTAATAATTGTAGTCCCCTAAGTTCTTCCACTTAACTTGCCTCTTTTCTTTTTCTTTTTAAGTGCAGGTTGGGCAACAGTGATGCATAACTATAATGATTTGTCAATAGACTTGTCTGGTTAGTTGTGTTAGATTGAAAGTATTATGCTTTATGCTCTTATGATTAATTTGATTTGTTATTTGGTTGTCTTCGGGTATTTTCACTAAGAACTACATTCTTGTTTAGAAGCGTTAGAAATTATTTGTAGTATCCTGTTTGTTGAATTTAGTATGGTATAAAACAATGAGAGGCATGATTGCGAAGAACTTGGGATGCTTTATACTGTATAAATGGTTTGATCATTGTCTAGCTCTTTGTATGTTTGAATTGGTGTTTTTTGCATTATGGAAACTTTGAGATTTCTTGGAAATTAGAAACAAATAAAAGAGTGAAACATCAAAACTTGATGTACCTTGGACATGGATTTTATCCTAGGTGAGCATTCATTCTGGAGGCAATCTAAGACATGCAATGTTGCTCAATGACACGTCTGGAGATGTTTGGAAGCAATAACATCATGCCAGTAGAATACAAAAAACTCTAGATGAGGACTAGTTTGTCTCCCATTTTGTCCATTTAGGACATTTCAAATGTTTGTTAGATGCTGCTAGTGACATAGGACTAGTTATTATTTTTATGCTGAGTGATGTTCCTCCTATCTTATGTCTCTTTACTTAATGTTCTAATCCACCATCCATGCGGGAGCACTCTTTTAGGTTACTAGAAAAACAGAAGATAAATGGTTAAATAGTGTGGATCCTTTTTGAGGTGGAAATCAGTGAGGAGGTGCCATTCTCTCCTTAGACATTCCCATTCCTAGTAAATTTTGCTTGCCTCTTTCTATTCCCCTCCGCCAGCTAAATATTCCTTGACCCGACACCCTTCCTAACAACCATACCACCTCAGCCTTCTAGAATCTTGCTAAAAACAAACAAGGAATAAAGCAAAAATAACAAGTAACAACCCTCCAATATTGTCCTTAAGAATTGTTGAGCTTTTCCTCTCGATGTTCTAGCTCCTTTTCTTTCTTCTTGATTAGAAAAGCTTCCTCTCAATGTTCTAGCTCCTTTTCTTTCTTCTTGATTAGAAAAGCTTAATTGGAGGCTTATCAATAGCCCCCTCTATGAGTGTCACCTTGTCCTCAAGGTGTAAATCTAGAAATTGTTGTCGGATGGTGTCATAGGGTTCCCATGATGCCTCAAAATCTAGCAAATGTTTCCATTTGACTAGTTCTTTAGTAGGGCTAGTAGAGCCTTGCCCAGGACAAACGGGTTCGACTTTACATTCCAAATCAGCTTGGAGTATAGAGTGAATTAATAAACTGTAGGTGTTAGTGCCTATGGCAACTTTAAGCTATGACACATGGAAAACTGGATGGATAGCGGCTGAGGTTGACAATCTTAATTTGTATGCCACTTGACCAAATTTCTGAATAACTGGGTAGGGGCAAATAGCAAGGTGATAACTTCTCATTTGCGCTCTTGACTAGTGACTTTGAAAGTGAACACCCCTTCGATGTTGGTCTGCTTGTTTTTTCATTTGTTCTTGTGCTACACTCAATTGTTCCTTCATTTTCTTAAGCGTTTGAGTCCTATTCTTTTAACCACTTCTCTATATTAGCGTTACATGTACGCCCATCTGTATACTGCAGTAAGGGCGGTGGCTTCCTTCCATATAAAATTTTAAAAGGGGTGAGCTTGGTGGTTGTGTTATACCAATATTCAGGCCATGGTAACCAGTTACTCGAGGTGTGGGGTTGTGTTTGTACAAAATAGAGAAGTTATGTTTCGCGAAAACAATTGACAACTTCAATTTAGCCATCAATTTGGGGATGGTAGGAGGTGTTGCGCCATAGTTGGGTTTGTTGTAGGCAAGATAGTTCTCTTAAAAAATGACTGATGAAAACCTTACACTAAATCTTGGAAGTCCATGAAGCTTTGAGAATGTGCTCGACAAATAATTCTACTACGATGAAGGCATTGTAGCGATGTTTGGGAGCGACAAAATGAGCATATTTATTGAGTCTTTCTACTAACACCATAATTGCATTCAACCCTGCTAATATAGGTAGTCCTTCCAAAAAATCTATGGAGATATCATCCCACATTTGTCTAAAATAGGAAGAGGCTGCAGTAATCCTACTAGAGAAAGTGATAATGTTTTGTTTTGTTGACAAATTACACAGCTGTCCACATGTTCCTTTATATCAGCTTTTATCTCTTCTCAATAGAGCTCTGCAATCATTTGCTTGTATGTCTTCAGTAGCTCGGATTCTCCCCCACCAAGCTGTCATGAAATTCAGCCAAAATTTTGGAAATTAGTTTTGAGACTTTAGAGAGCACTAATATGTTCTTGTAGCAAAGTTGGCCCTCATCCAAAATCCATTTGGGTTTGCAATTTGGATCTGTCTGCAAATTCTGACTAATTTAGGTTCATAGATGACCTCTTCGTAAAGAACTGCTACATCGACGCATTGTGCCACTATAATATGCAAGAGTTCAGGCATGCGAGACACAGTTTGCTGCTTTATTTTTCCCTCCTGGTTTATATTCAATCTCAAAATTGTATCCAAATAACTTGGTTAACCATTGTTGATGCTCTTCAATAATGAGTCCTTGCTCAAGTAGGTGTTTCAAGCTGCGTTGGTCGGTTCTTACCAAAAATTTTCTGCCTAATAGACAATACCGCCACTTTTGGACTGTGAATACAATAGCCATGAGTTTCTTTTCATAAACGGACTTTTGGCAGGCACACCTTTCGAAATCTTGGTTGAAGAAAGCTAGGGGTTGGTTTAGTTGCATCAGTACTGCCCCTAGTCTTGAGTTTGATGCGTCTGTCTCAATAACAAATTTTTCATCAAAATTAGGAATTGCTAGTGTCAATAGCTGCACCATGGCATTCTTAAGATGTGTATTGCTGTAGTCGCTTCTTCACTCCACTTGAATGCATCCTTCTTTAGCAGGTCTATTAATGGTGGGACTATCTTACCATAGTCTTTGACAAATCATCGGTACTATCTCGTTAATCCAAGGAAGCTTTGTAATTCTTTCAAATTTTGGGGCATTAGTTACTGCTTCATTACCTTTACTTTTTCAGAATCAGCAATCACTCCCTCTTCAACAATGAAATGACCCAAATATTTAATCCTATTTTTGCAAAAATAACATTTTTTTGAATTACTGAATAATTGATGACTTTTTAGGATGGTTAGTACTTCCCTCAATTGTTGAAATTGGGCTTTCGTGGAGCTGCTGTAAATTACTATGTCATAAAAAAAACTAGCGCCCCCTTTGCAACATTGGTTTGAAAACTGGTGTAATGATAGACTGAAATATTGATAGTGCGTTGGTTAAGTCGAAGGGCTTGACTAAAAAACTGTAGTGGCTCTCATGACTGTGGAATGCAGTTTTTGGGACATCCTCAGTTTTTCCTCAAATTTGATGGTATCATGATTTTAAATCCAACTTGGAAAACAATTGAGCCCCTTGCAACTCATCAAATAACTCGTCTACTTTAGGAATGGGAAATCGGTCAGGGATTGTAGCCTCATTCAAGGCTTGGTAGTTTAGAAAAAATCTCCAGCTGTCATCCTTCTTCTTGACTACGAGTACTGGGCTCAAAAAGGGACTTACGCTAGGTTGGATAATCCCTATAGTTAACATCTCATTTACCAACCTTTCCGTCTCATCTTCTGATTATGAGGGTACTAATAAGGTTGGACATTGACGGGAGCCATTTTGGGTCTTAAATTGACTTCATGACTTTTTTCTCACCATGTAGGTAGCTCCCTTGACTAACGGGAAACTTCTTGGAATTTGTCTACAAGCTCTCGCACCCCTTTCAAAAGTTGATCCCTTTGATCCTCCTCCGAAATGGTTAGCTTATACATTTCAATCATCATTCTTTGGCCTTCTTGGATAATAATCTTGATCATGGTTTTTGGGGATGCGACTGTTTTGTTGAGGCTAGGGTCCATACACAACACTACCGTCTTCCTCTCAATGGGTACCGTCATTGTTAGAGAGTGCCAATCAAAGTCGATGTGTCATATTGCAAACAACCACTTGAGCCCCAAGATCACATAAGACCCACCAAGATTGAAACGCTTAGCAGATTACTATCCTTGGTATAGGTGCGCCAATTCCCATTTCCACCCCCATATCTTGCCATCTTTGTGATTGGAATGTGCAGTTTTGCCACCAGCTTGTCACTGATGAAGTTATGGGTAGCCCCACAATCAACAAGGACTGTTAACTCCTGGCTCCTTATTATTCCTTGTAGATTCAGCGATTGTGGAGAGTTGAATCTGATGAGTGAATTAGTGTCAACTGAATTTCTGGCAATGCTTCAGTGTCTGATTGCCCTTTGGCCGATTCCAGCTCGGTTTCTACTTTGTCATCAAACATAGCTAAAATTTCCAAATCCTTGCACCTATGCCCCACATGATATTTTTCATTACACTTGAAGCATAACCCCTTCTTCCTTTTAGCCTGAATTTCAGTTGCAGGCATTCATTTGAATGGTGAAACAAGGGTGAAACAAGGTTGCTTGGTGTCCTGTTCGTGAATTTTGGGAGTGGGTTGACAATTTCAGTCACGGACATTCATTTGAAAGGTGAAACAAGGTTCCTTGGTGTACTAGTTGTGAATTTTTGGAGTAGGGTGGGTTGTTGGATTAAAATTAGGTTGGGCGTAGGTTGGGTCCAGCTGGTGTATTGGTTTGGGTTATAGACAAAAGTGGGTTTTTAACTTCTTGACCATATCATTGTCCTAGACCGGGTTCAGAACCATACTGCCCTTCTTTGTCCTCTTGATTGACTCAACTAACTTTAGTGACCTAGACCAATTCATCTCCATTAATTTCCCTTTGACACCTTCAAGCCCATTAAGAAATACTGCCACTAATGTGTCATCATTGAGGTGTTTTAGTGGAATAGTTAACATCTCAAACCCTTTCTGATATTGCACCACAGAAGATGTTTGCCACAGTGACAGGAGACGTTGGTGATGAGTCTCTCTGCATTTTAGCAAGTACCTTCTTAGAAGTTGGGTCTTTCACTCATCCCATGTTAGAATAGGTCGTCGATTCTCCTCCCATTGTCAACAGGCTAAGGCAGCGCCTTGAAGGCACACCCCTGCTGCTTCCAACTTTTTCTGTTTCACCCAATTTGTTTACAATGAAGTATTTTTCTACTTTAAAACCCATGAGGTCATGCTCACGATCGTAAGTGAGCATCTCCAGTTTACAATCACACCTGTTATGGCATACTGGAATATGAGTGCTAGACCCTTCTGTTCCATAAGTTGCCTGTCACTGGGCTCGCGACTGGGCTGGGACTCTTGTCTCCATTTGATTCTGCTTTACTTTTTTTCAACAGAAAAGACGCTCTTGTGAAGGGCATTTAGGACATCGTCCAACTTTTGGTTTAAAAAAAATTGAGTCAAGATGAGACGGATGACTCCCGATCAGCGGCAGCTTCTCTTCCATATTTTTTCCTTTTGCTTTCATCCTTGTCATTCTCTTCCATATTTTTTCCTTTTGCTTTCATCCTTGTCATTCGCATTCTCCAGGTTCTAGAGCCAGCTTTGATACCAAATTTCTAAGGTTAATAAAAAAGTAGAGAATAAATGCTTAATAGTGTAGAGCCTTTATTTAGGTGGAATCAATGATGAGAAAATTACTGGCAACATTCGAGACACGTCATTCTCTCCATAGACATTCCCATTCCTAGCACATTTTGCTTGCCTCTTTTTACTCCCCTCTACCAGTTAAATATTCCTGAATTCACGCCCCTAACAATCATGCCACCTCAGTCTTCTAGAATCTTGCTAAAAACAAACTAGTAAACCTTGTTTAGGAATGGCCGCCAGTTTAAATGACTCAATTATTACTTTCCTTTTTCAGAGCGACCAGTTATGTATTCAGGAAGTGGAGCATCAGCTTGGGGACAAATAAGACTTCCTCATCAGGTTAAAATCTCTCTCTCTCCGTCTCTCTCTCTCTCTCTCTCTTGTTTAACATGTTATTTGGATTGCTTTCAGTTTATGTCACCGGGAAACAACAATATCGGAGCACCAAATTCACAAATTGACTTCTTAAGTGAACTTTGCCGAGCAATGCGCAATGCCAATGTCAGCTCTGACAACTAACAGTTGCACATCACTACTGGGATGGATTTGCGTGAGATTCCAGTCTTGCATAATGCTTTTGAAATTTTGGGTGCCAGGAATATCTGATGTATTTGTTTACTAAAACTTAAACGGAGATTGCTTTATTTATGAAGGATGTAGACGTGCTACTTACTGCAATATAGCCCAGTGCAATTCATTTTCAGTCTTGTTTCTGAGTTGATGAGACTAAGAGGATAGCTAAATGTTTATATGATGTATTTGTTAACGTTACCATTGACAACAACATACCTCTTCGGATATTAATGGAAAGCTAGGAAAGTACACGGTACAACAAAGCATCATGTTGAAGCCACTGTTGAAAGTTTAGCAACGAAACTTCTGGGAAATATTTAGTTATTTCCTTATTGAATTTTACTAATTGGTGTTTGAATTGAAAGCACAATCGGCCTAGTTCCTGAACAGCACCGAAGGCAGTTGTAGAACATTTTCAATGTTTTTTTTTTCCCCTTTCTTGTCTCTTATTTGTTAGTTGAATCTTATTGAAAACTTTCGAAGTCATGTGAGATTTTAAATAGGTTTAATATTATTTAATTGAAAATATGCATGTTTTTGGGGTTTTTTGAAGTAAATAACTATGAGGACAAAGATTAGATCATGATGTGTAAAGATTCACTTAAATGCATATGTAGAATATTGTTAAAATTTGTGAAAACTCCCTTGGTTACCAGGCAGATCATTTTATCATTCATAAAGTTTATCTCTAGAAAATTCTTACATCACTTAAACAGGTCGAACCAATATTTTAAAAATCAGACCGGACATCAAACCGGCCAAAGAAAAAGTTTAAGATTTAAAAGTTTAATTGATATTAAATCACTATAAAATTGCTATATAATAAATAAAAGTAAAAGTTATAAGAATAAATAAAAATATGATATAAAATAAAATACCTTATTAAAATAAAAATGCACCAATAATGTCTATTAACATATAATTGACTAATAATAAATCTAATAATTTAAACTAATATTGAATCTAACATAAAATTTAAATAATAATAATAATAATAATTTTTTTGATTCCCCTCAAAAATAATAATTTTTTTCATATTATAATTTATTTAAAAACTTATAAAAGTTGAAGTATATTTAAAGAAAGTCAGTAGCAAAGACACTAGGTTTATTCTAATTTCTTTTTTAATGGCCTTTAAATATACTTCTTTATATTTTAAATATTATTTTTAACACATTCTTAATTATTTTAATCAAAATTACTTATATATACTAACTAATAATTTAATTTATTAAACAAATTTATGATAAAATAATAATTAGATTCTAACAATAATAATTTAAAATTTTTTAATTAAAAATATAAGGAGAAATAAAGAATCTAAAATTTCACAAATATAATTTATTACTGAGATTAAATAAATTTAGTATTTTTAAGAATATAATAGTAATTCGTTTTAAAAATAATAATTTAAAAAAATCTTTTATTATAATATAAATAAATAAATAACATAAATTTTGAAAAATATAATTTTTAGTTGAAAATTAAAAAACATTGAAAATTTAAAAAATTTATGAATCTACCCTTTAAAATCTTAACTTTCATTGTAATGCATTATACTAAAGCTTAAAAGATTTACAACTACAAGTACAGGCAGTTGGTGAACCCTGATCCCTTTTCTTTAAGGCACATTTAGCCTTCAAAGCTATTTGAATTTTTTTTTTGTTCTGCTTCTTTTCTCTCACAAACTTGCAAACACTTAAACCCCGACCCCTTTTCTTTTCTCTTCACTCCAAAAGCAATGAATGAAAGCTTCCTGGCTGCACTTTATAATTGCAACATTTACTACAAATTTCCTCCTCCTGCATCTCCTTGGGATTTTTTTTCCTTTCTTTAATACATTGTCTGTCCTCAATTTACACTCTCTTCTACCAAAACTTCAATTCAATACATTCCTTTCCTCTCTCTCTCTCTCCCTTTATGCTCTTACACCCTCCACCTCTCCTCCGTAATTAAGGTAAGCCTTTAATTAAACCCCATCTCTTTCGCTTCATTTTCCATATATATATACATAATGGCCTTGGCGGTCCAAACCTACCATCCCAAAGGTCATGTTTTTGGTGCTTTAAGAGCTGCTACTTATGGTTCAATCCTACCATCACAAAGTTTCACCACGGATGGAGATTGTTCTCATTGTCATCAGGCTAAATCCTCGTTGCATGTTGTGAGAGACTGCGTGAGAGCTCGCCAAGTGTGGCACAACTTCCCTTTGTTGGATCGGAAAAAGAAAGCATGCTTAGTTTGGAGAAACGATAGATTTCAAAACTTTTTAAGAAATCATTTTGCAGCGGAAGCAAC
>JAOSBP010000004.1:10303948-10336114 GCA_027563825.1 Erythroxylum mucronatum | reverse complement strand
ACACTCTCTGTGGGATCGACCTAGACTCACCACTGCTATAGTAGTAGGTCTAGTTATTTTATTTTGACTAGCGTAACGACGCGCGGTCAACTTCACTAGAAAAACGTATGGTTCTACTACCATTCGAGAACCCTGGGACAAGAGTTATGAGGATAATAGGAAACCACTGACAATATAATAGAGTAGACCTCTATAAGAGCTCTAAAATAGACAAGGATGACTGTAGCTAAGACCTCAAATCTGCTAGCCTAGACATAAGTCCTTCTCAACGGACATCAACTCTCAAAGCTTGCCTCTTAGGGATCTAAATTGGTCAATCCTCCTCGTATAACTTAAAATTCAAACATGATCATAGGCCTAATACTTTCTTATGCACACGATCCTTATACAAAGGCAAATGCAGAGCATACTTGTATCTCTGTGTGATAGAAGTAAACTTATTGAAGATTTAAGCTTTTATGGCAAAGAGAGTTTTTAGAGAGAAACTACATGGAAACACACAACTTTTATTGAATGGAAATATTTCTTGGACACAATGAAGCTTTTCTTGCTTCAATCTAATGAAGCTTTGCTATAATGAATCTTGAATACAATGAAAGAGATCATTTGCTTATATAGGTAAAAGAGATTACAAAAAGACAAATATCTCTAGATAAGGACAAGGCCACAATCACACCCTCAATGGATAAACATAACCTCACTTCTTATGCTAAATGGATAGAAATAACGTCATTTTAACTATTTTAGATGAGACAATATCACATCATAAAAGACACTTAAACAAATAACTTTAAATTACAATAATAATAGGTAGAATTTTAGTCATCATCCTCGTTAGATATGTTCTTGTCATGATTGCAGATTTGACAAGTAAGCTCCTCCACACGTGCTACCACTATCATCATTGTTTATTCTCTGACTTTTACTGGGCTCACTTCCTCTGTGTTTAAATTTTTTAAAAATTTATCTAGCTCCTCTTCATTAATGAAGGGAATAACATCAGAGCATCCTAAAAGGAGGAGACTTTAGTCTAAATTGGTCCAATAGTGTCTGAGCCCAAGTCTATAAGACTGTCTAGGATGCCAAAATCTGACATTTGAGATTCTTCAGGAATGAATTCTCCTGAGTAAAGTCCAATAGATTTAGAAATAGTTAGAATTATATATTAGTTGATGTTATTGTGTTGTATTTAATATGTTATTATTTTACAATAAATTGGAAAGTTTTATTCCTTGGTAGATAATTCTTATATAAAGTGATGGATGATGATAACTTTATTATATTTATTTATTTTAATTTTCTTATTTTACAATAGACAAAAATACATTTAACCCCCTATATCTTATCCCTTGATACATTATGCCCCCCTCTGTTTTAAAAATAGACGTATTGCCCCCTTTGAATTTAAAGACTTTTTTATCCATTACTTTTTATTCTTATCTCCACTTTACCCTCCTGGCTAAAAAAAATTCTATGACCTGCTCAAACTACACTAGATTTTTCACTCTCTTAGTTCGATCCTACCCTTTTCTCTTTTTGTTCTTCAATATTCTCTTTCTCTATGGCTCCGTTTTTCTATCCACTTAATTCCCCTGTTTCACTCAACTCAGTTTCTTACGAAAAGAATTGAAGTATTTTGAGGTATCTTTATTTTCTAAGATTTGTTTTTCATTTTTTAAAATTTTTTATTTCTTTTGCTTTTGTTGGGAGCTTAAAATTTCTGGGTAATGCATTGTTCTTGATTTTTTTCCTTTATAGTGCACGAGTGCTCTGTTTTTGCTTTATCTTTCAATGGTTTGTTTTCTATTGTGTTTTGGGTTTGTGGTATGTGGTTTAGTGTGTATATAAGCTATTAAAATATTGACGCTTTATTGTATTCTTAGTCAATTGCAACGGCACAAAATTTTAGTTCTTTTTCGTGTTTAATGAATGTTAAAGTCTAAGTTTTTTTAAATGTAAAAGAGTAGTGAGTTGGTGTTTTATAAGTCTATACCCAGAACTCATGTCTTTTTTGTCTTTACTGTTACTTTTTCCCTTTTTTCTTTTTTGCTTTTACTGTTTGTTTTTGTCCTTATATGGTTCTTATGCTTTTGGGTATATATTCTACGATGGCATTGACTTGTATGATTGGAGCTCTTAGTACTAGGTCAAAGCTCATCTTTCATGGAGTTTGCATGAAGTTCTACATTTCCAAGTGACTTAGGGAGTATTTGGGTTGATTTTTTTCCTTTTTCTATTTTATCTTTTTTGCAGTAGATGTTGGGGCCTTAATTGTTTACAAATTATTTTTTCTTAATTAGATTTGATTACTCAGAACTTTGAATGTGAAAAACATAACTTGAAAATTTGAAAACCTTGTATTTTTCATTGACTAATCTTTTTTTTGTCCTTTCTAAGGAGACTCATCTATATTGAACATAACATAGCTTTATTTATACTTCACCTATATTTTACCTTAATAAGCAAAATTTATCAGGTTAACGATTAACTCCTCAAACTCTCACTCAATTAATAAAAACAACATAATAACATATTTCACATTCTACATTTTGCCACGTTTATTTGTGTATTTTGAAACCCTATTTTTGTGTTCTATGTATTTTTACTAACTTTTTTCTCTTCTTTATTAGTTTATCAGTTAGCATAATATTGGTTGAAGAATGTTCACTTTAAAATTGCATTATGGTGGTAAGTTTAAGAAAAATCCATATTGGCATTATATGGGAGGTGAAGTTTCATATTTACTTAGAATTGATCTTGATTATATGTCAATCATTGAGCTACAACATGTTCTAAAGGAAATGAATCTCCCTATTAATATGCCAATGCATTTTAGGATGCTAGATTCAGAACTTAGGAATCTAGATAATGATGGCATTATGCTTGAGATGTTTGGTATTTATAGGGATTAACCTCATATTAAGATTTATATTGGAGACTTGATTGATAAGCTAGACAAACAACCTAATTGGTGCGGTATTAATGATGAGACACCAAGAAAAAATATATCTAACAACCAGTGTATTGTACATGATCAAGTGAATTTTCACCAAAGTTTAGAACATGTGCATGATGGGGAAAACATAGTTAGAACTAATGGTTTAGAAAGTGAGAAGGCAGAAAATGAGGGTTTGATTGATTCTCTATCTGATGAATCGGACAACGCCTATGTTGTACAATCTGATGAGTCCACTGATGATGGATCTGATCTTTAATATTTTCTAGATAGTGATAGTTTAAGTGACACTTGTGATCCCATAGATTATGACAAAAGTAAGGGAGAACCACCAAACATTGAGTTAGGAAATTATGTTGAATATGCAAGTCTCATAGCTGATGATTATGCTATTTTTACAATTAAAAAGATAGATGGTCACTTCATGGAGTTTGATAACATAAGTGATAATGAAAGGTTAGAAGAAGCAACTGAGTCTTCAGATGAGGAAAATACTATTTCTTTTTATGAGTTTAATGAGAAGGACATTGATAATCCTGATATTTTTACAGGGTTAATTTTCTCAAATTCAACTATTTACAGGAAGACATTTAGAATGTACTCAATCAGGAAGGGTTTTAAGTTGAAATTCAAAAAGAATGAAAAAAGATAAGATTAGTGCAATATGTAAAAAGATGTGTGGATGGAGGATATATGTAAGCTATTATCAAAAAACTACAACCATACAAGTTAAATCTATAAAAGGAAATCCTCACTGGCGTAAATGGTCTTATAGAAACAAAACTGCAAATTCCAGATGGTTGGTGTCCCAGTTCATCATAAAATTAGCTAATGAATCAAAGTGGAATGCGACTGTATTTCGAAAGGCTGTGAAACAAAAATTCAGGATTCATGTTTTTCCATGGCAAGCTCATCAAGCAAAGAGACAAGCATTTAAATTGATCCAAGGTGAGCACAAAGATCAACATGTTAGGTTGAGAGATTACTGTGCTACAATAGTATAGAGGAATCCTGGATCACTCGCTGTTGTACAATCTGAAGTTCTTTTAATGAATAGAAATCCAATTTTTAAAAGGCTATTTGTTATGTTTTTTGCACAAAAACATAGATTTCTGGAGGATTGTAGACCTGTGATAGGTTTAGATGGGTGCCATCTAAGAGGAGTTTTTAGGGGTTATTTATTGCATGCAGTTGCAAGAGATTAAAACACCCAAATGTACCCTTTAGCTATAGCTTGTGTGGAATCAGAATACAAAGATAGTTGGTCTTGGTTTTTAGACCTATTAACTCAACAAATTGGCTCTCCAATGGAAAAAAGAGTTGTCTTCATTTTAGATAGACGAAACATATGCATTTGCACTATTCATTCCATTTACATTATTCATTTCAATTATTCTGCAAAATAATGTGTGTACTTGTCTTTTCTAGGGACTTGTTGAAACATTTGAGAAGATGTTTCCAGGAGTTGAACACAGATTCTGTATAAGACATCTTTATGCTAATTTTAAGCTCAGATTCAAAGACAAGATACTTAGAGACATCTTTTGGGCTGCTGCTAGGGTTCACACTGAAGATGGATTCAATATGAAAATGCTTGAAATACAAGTTGTTGATGGTGAGGCTTATAAATGGCTTTATGAGATTCTACCTTATCTGTGGGCAAGGTGTTTCTTCGACACTCACAGTAAGTTTGATCTCCAAAGTAATAGCATTAGTGAGTGCTTCAACAAATATATAAATGTTGCAAGAGATCAACCAATTTTAACTATGACGGAGAGCATTAGAAGGATGATTATGTGTAGATACCAAGAAAAAAGAGAATGGATTAGTAAGGTGAAGGGAAAGATTTGTCCTAGAATTAGTGAAAAGTTAAAGGAAAACTTCAAAAAAAATCAGTGGATTATGATGCTTTGTATACTGGGGAAGGGATTTGGGATGACACAATTTATAATCACAACTATGTGATTAACTTAAGTGGCAAGACATGCACCTGTAAAGAGTGGGATATCACTGGAGTTCTTTGTCCACACGCATGTTCAGTATTACTTCATTCAAATAAAGTTGAAGTTGATGATTTGGTGGATCCTTACTACAGTGTGTCAAGCTATAAGATAACATACAAGCATGCGATCATGTCAATTCCATATTGAATATGTGGGTACAATTAGGTTCAGAACCAATTGACCCACCACATGTCGGAAGAAGACTAGGAAGAACTAAAAAGGTTAGGAAAAAAGTGTTGACAAACAGAGAGAAAAGATTGCAGACGTTGAAAGGGTAACCAGAAAAGGTTATAGCAAGGCGTACAGTAATTGTTTACAACAAGGTCACAATTTAAAGACTTGCAAAACCCCCCCTCATCCTAATAGGAAGCTTAAAAAATATATTGTAAAACAGGTATTTTGTTTTGAAATGATTGTTGGACCTACTTTTACTGAACATGTGTATTATACAAAATTCTAATTTAATTTGCTTTTACTTTATCTATGCAGAATGCTCCGAGAGCTGAAAATTTAGAGCCTCAGTTTGTGTATAATGAAAATGCTGAACCTGAGCATGCTAATCATGACAATACTAGTTCAATTAATCCCTTGAATCGATCGCAAAGTTTTGAGAACATAGTAGTAGGTGGAAGAGGGAGGCATGGAAGGGGAAGGGGAAGGGGTAGAGGAAAATACAAAGGATAAAGTGGAGGCATAAACAATGGTTGGCTAAAGAAAAATGGGCCTTTGTGTGGAATAGGAGTGCAGAATGGCATTGGGTTTTCAAACAAGCATGCATTTGTTCCTTTTGACAAGGTCTACTTCACTTACTTAACCTTTGTTATTGTATGATTCAATATATATTCTCTTTGCTTAGATATTTAAGTTATTATTCATATGCTAATCCTGGACAAATTGAAATATGTATAACACTTTGGTAACTTTTGAAGCTAATCCTGTGAAATATTAATAGTCCTTTTGTAACTATCAGAGATTAGCTTTAATGGATCAAGGCAAAATCAAGTTACTATTTGCCTTTTTTTTTAAGAATTGCTGAGCTAATGATATTATTAAGATTGTTTTTTTTCCGATATAACAATATTTGTTTTATTTCGCTTTAAAGTGTTTTTTTTTTACTTTAAAGAGTTAAAATAGCACAATTTTGAAGAAAATGACATTTTCAATTTTTTAATATTTTTCTTTCTTTTGAAGTAATGGTGAAAAGATAACCCATAAATAAAAATTTGTAATTTGTTCATCAATTAAAAGTTAGAACATACAACTATTAAAAAATGACACATTCAATAAATTTTCTTTATTTTTTAATTTTGTTTCGTAAATAAATTTTCTTTTTTAATTTTTTTCATAAATTGACGGTCATGAAATGCAATTGTGAAGACAATTTTTTAACAATTTTTCCCTTTTTATTTATTAACAGTCAAAATGTAATTCATACTTAAAATAATTTTTATTTTTTCAATAGAGAGCATGACGAAATAAAGCAAAAAATATGAGCATTTAATGTATTTTAATTAACAGAAGACAAAGGATATTTTTGTCCAAAAAATGGAACAGGTATATATATAGTGACGTCATCATAATACAGGAATAGAAAGTCTTTTTAAATTTTGAACTCCTTTGATTGGTGATCAAAAGGAACAATATGTCCATTTTTAAAATAAAGAGGTGCATTATATTTTTGCCTTTACAATATAGGTGAGGCTACGATAGAGATGTAGCTTTTCGGAAAAGGTTGGTTTAGAAATGCAAGGCAAAACAAAAAAAGAAAAAAGAAAAACAAAACCTGAAGAAGGCCAACTCCCTATGCCAGTGTAATTAATGGAATATGGAGGTATTAAGCATCTTATGTGGTACAGAATCTAAAATTTAAAGGAAAAGAAAAAGTAAACAAAGAAACATGGCGCCATGGATCCCACATTCAGTGTTACTCAACAAACCGCCACATGATCCCACCCATCCATATCGCATTCCTTTGTACTTCTTTTTTTGGTAATTTTTTGTTTTAAAATCTTTTCAAGTTGCACAAACAAAGGGAGTTTTTTTTTTAATGAAAATGTAAGCTTTTAGTAGAAGACATGAGAAGATGAGTATTTGTTGTGTTAATTCATTCATTCATTTGCTTGCCTGATTTCACGAGACTTCTTTCCATGTTCTCACCAGCTGATATGTGGAGAGACTGCAAACCAGCATTCAACTCAGCTGCTCTTCCCTGCAAAATAAATGGCAAGATCAAGGTTCTGCAAAATAAAACAATAACAAGATGAGATAACCATGCCCTCTAAAGCTAATGACAGCAGTCCCTTGGATATTTGAAGGCCTTAGTTCATGGCCATGGCTCTGTGAAAAATTATACCTAAGATTTGTTTATCTATTCTGGATTACTACATCATCATTCTTTCGCTTAATAAATCAATTTATAATCTTATACCTAACTTACTTTTTTGGCACGAACCCACTTTCTTAATTACCAAGAAGCAAAGAAGAGGATAGGACCAAATAATAGCATTTAAGAAACCACTCCCCACCAACTTTATTTGTTATTTTTATGTGGAAAGACAAGAGGCATCAATTTCAGGATCCAATGACAAAGCACACCACCCTATTAATCCTATCAGATTACGTGTGCTTGATTCTGACAGAATATGATTCCCCCACTCCATTATGCGAGTGTGGTCCACTCTTAGATACACAAACCCAACGGATTGCAATGTAAAAATAATCAGTATACACAAAATAAGAGCGTTGTCCCAGCTCAGTAGAAATCACAAGGATGTATCAAACCTGTACCTGTTCATCCAACATCAATGACCTTAATCTTTTCTCTTGCATCACCTTCTGGCGGCTCTCATAGAAATCGAAATCATCCAATATAGATGTCTTTGAAATATAGTTTTTGAATATGTTCAGCATTGCTATTCCTTGTGAGAACCTGATCTGGAAAAGGAATATCACAAACGTTGTACCATGTTGAGTAGCCTGAGGACAAAACTAAAAACCAAACTTTACCCACAATAAAACAACGGAAAATAAAACATACCTCCTGTGTGTCTCTGCTATTAGTGACGGGCTTGTTTTCATTGTTCTCCAGTATAATATGTCGCAAATGGGGGTTTGGAACATCTTTTATAATATGCCATTTTACTGGGAAATAACCACTCCACTTTTCCTGTTGCCAAAAATCCATGTTTTTATCAAAATCAACTTGGCCAATCATCTCAGCTACCCCACAGAACTGGCCACTAGCATTTACCTGGAGCGCTCACAAAAATGAATGCTTTAGTCAGTAACCTTGAATAAAACAGAATGGATGAGTACGTGACATGCCAAATTCAGGCAAAAAGTTAGCATGAAACCAGAAACATACCGAAAAGAAAAGAAACACAGGACATTTACTCCCTTTCACTGCCATTTTCTCTTGAGCCTCCTGATATGCACAATCCAGTCTCTTATTTCCATTGGGAGTACTAGCCCACACATTGTACTTGATGCTCTTATGAACATCATCCTCACTGTAAGATTTGATAACAAAGAAAAATCCGTGATCGTATTTGGTTGAAAGGTCTGGAAGGTTATATTGATCCCTTGTAATAACAGAAGTTACGCTGTTACTGTTTCCATTCCAATCAGGAGCCAAAGATCCAGCAGCATTACCTCCATTTGCATTAGTCTTCCTATCACCATGATTCTGCTTATTTGACAAACCGTAACCTCTGATGCTAGGGATATTGATTGTAGCTTTTGGTTTCTCTGTGCTGCCCCAATTCCTAGTGTTTACTTTGGCAGGGCCATTGACATGAAACATTCCACCCTTTCCTTGGCCATGTGACAAAAGTTTTGCAAATGGGAAATACCCTATGCCCAGTTGATCTGGCTGCAATGAGAAAAATGTTCCGCAAGATATTTCAAAATTATCTAGAAAAGCTCATTAGAAAATCAAATAACAAATTATACACACAACCAAGTTTACCTTGCTTGCTGGTTTTGTTTGAGTGTGCATGTCAGGACTAGACAAGGCGTCCATTTTCTGCAGGGAGCTTTTAGTTTCTAAACAACTGCTAAATTCAGAAGTCAGCATATCTTTTGAAGGGGGATGGTGGGTCTGATTAGACGTGTTCATTTTTGAATCAGGTGTTCCATCGCCATATGTTCCATGGCCAACAACAACAGAGGGATCCCACAAGGACGGAGATGGGCTAGACTCCCCATATAGGAAAGGAGTTGGCAGGTATCCAGGATAAGCAATTGATGACTGGAATATTGGACCAGGCGAATATAACTGTTCCCCAAAATACTGCCCATCAAACCCAATCATACTGACAGGTAAGTAAGTGCTGTAAGAACTGTAACCTGGATCTATTCCTGGCATGAAGTAGACCAATGACCCATTATCTGCTTGCATAACCTACGTGAAAAATAAGTGTAAAGTACAGAATAATGGTTACAGATTATTAGAAGACAAGTCTTGAACATTAGCTTCATTTGGTAATCAAAAACCAGGTTTTGCAAACTAGCAGTGCAAATAAACAGGAACTGAAGTGTGTAACTTCATTTTCAACAACCTGGGTCATGGTAGCTATGCCCATGACCTTTGAATCGAAAGCATTACAGTTGCATCCCATAAGGCAATGATCACTAAGAACATCTCTCTCATATTTCTTTCACAAATAACCTTTTAAAAGATTGCAAATGAGTGGGGATTATGGCTCATTTTAATGCACTGTGAGCATCACAGTTCCCTAAAAATCTGCAGTTTCCCTTCGACTATTTTAAGTGTAAACGGTTTCAAACTCCAAATACATTGATTATGCAAAAGAAAGAATGAAATAAAAATAACCAGCAGTACATAGATAAGGAAAGAACATTTACTGGATAATGAAGGTCTGTTCCCTCAGCAGTCACATAGTATCCCTGGTCATCCAGGCTTCCAAAAGTGCCTCCATAACCTTCAAAGGGCTGATGTAAGAAGCCAAAACACATACATATGTATAACGAATAGGAATGAATAGACCTAACAGCAGATTGAAGTTAGAATGTTGTTAAATGGAAACCTGGATAGTAACAGCCATAGTAGCTAGCAGTAGGCAAAGTTTCATAAGTTGTCAAAGCCTCTTTATTCACATCCATTTCTTGAACACTAACCGTTGCATCTCCAGTAGACAGGACACAATCTGCTGGACTCCCCTCCTTTGAAGGAACCTAATAAATATTTAAAGAAACACTAACTAAAGTTGACATATAACCACGAAAAAAGAGAACTTTGAATAATGTTGATAGGTAAGTGATGATAATTACCAGATGTGAAGGAGTGGGTTTTTGAGTAGGATCAACTTTAGGATTCTTCACCATGGCTTCAAGAGCTGATACAATAATGATCATAAAATTCAAATGAGTTACTGGAGGATTATAAATTAAAATCAAAACGAGAAACACCGACGGACAGCTGCGTATGACCTTAAAATTGGGTTTTTAAACATCCCCCAAATTGGAACTTGCTAATGTTGAGACCATAAAAATGATAAACAGATATCAATACTAGTATAAAGAATAATCCGCTAAGACAAGAACAAAGGAAAATGAAGACCATACACTCCGACAACCAACGAAAACAAAAAGGAAGAAAAGAAAAGAGACAAACACTCGAAGGGCTTACATAAACAGGAAGAACAACAAAATTGAAGGGGAGCAACTGGATTCAGCTGAGGAAAATAAAGAGTTTGAACCAGAGAAGTAAAAAAGACAAGGAAGAGAATAAAAGCAATGGAAACTTGCAAACAAGAGATATATATGAGAAAGAAAAGAAAAAAAAAAGGGAAAGAAAGATACTTGTGTATTGCACTCAAGAAGAAAGTAATATGTATGTGAGCAGACTTCGCTCTTTCTTCTTCTTCTTGAGAAAAAAGAGAGGCAAAAGAAAAAAAGGGGGATAAGTAGATAAATCTTTTTCTTTTCTTTTCTTTTCTTTTCTGGGTAGGCGAAAAGTGTGTTATGTTGCTCGAAAATTGAACACAACCTTAAGGATATAAAGAGATTAGATTGGACTGGACACTCTTCAACAAAGAGAGCTGAAGAGAAAGAAAGGGATAGGGTAAAGCTTTAAATTACAACACATAGCTATTTTATTATTATGAGACATATAATGAAATGACCAGAGAAAATGAAAGATGAAGAGACCATACACATCCTTCATTTTCATAAAAAGTATTATTAAATAATATCTAAGCATTAATTAAAATATGAGATCAGAAAAGATTAGAGCCTTGCTTTTAGTAATTTGAACGTGAAAGCCAACAGCGTACGTATTGATATCGTTTTTACATAAAATAATCACTAGGCATATATAGGAGAAACGTGTTTGAAAACTAGCTGTGTGCCCTTTTACTTTGGACATATCAAAGAAGCCAGGGAGTGAATGGGCCAGGTGTATTATTGGAAAAGAAGAGAGACCACCGGAAGAAAATAATAGAAACATGACGGATGTGTACATTTCTCCATCTTATAAAATATTCACAACCACAGCCAAGTATAATTTGCAACAATAACAATTTTTAATAGATAGGTCTTCATCCCCTCAACAAAACAAAAAATAGATAGGTCTTCAATGTCTTCTAAGAAAGGAAGGGTGCTGTATTTTAATGCAACTGAAATTATAACCCAGGTGAATTGGTAGGAGACTTTTCTGTCTTAAATAAGATTGCGGGTTTGAACCGTCCCTATGTATACAGCTGTTTAAAACTTAAGATCAGAATTTTCTCTCGCAAGAGATCTACCCGGCTCGAGCGGAGATTAATCTAGGTATAAATAGCTTAAAGGTGTCTTCCCATAATTAAGATCCTCCTAATATACCTCGTGAGCAATCAAAAACATATAACCGAAATTATACCTAAAGGGCAAATTCCACAAATTACTCACTTTACGAGAATTAGTCGAGCGCGATTAGTTATACAAAAAAAAAATTATTATATTACAAAAAGATTATATTTGTAGTTCATACCATTCAAAGTACTATACAAGTCCATCTCGATAAAAAATTAAGTTCGTGGCTGCATTCTTTATGCAAAAATAAATTTTTAATAATTTAGAGAGCTTAAGAAATAAGCAACGAATAACTAAATTAAAACAAATCCTATAAATAATTAAGATATCAAGAGTAAATTAATATATTTTTAAAAAAAGTTAAATTTATTGTTAATTTGATATTATATTTCCAATGATCTGCAAGTTCCATATTCACTATTTCATAATTTTTATCTATAATTTCTTTTTGAGTTCAACTCCTTTATAACATTTTGAATGTTAGATATATAGTTATAACTTAATATGTGTAAATATAATATTTTTATTTTGATATATTTTATTCACCGTTGAACAAAAACCAATTTAACAATTTAAATATATTAGATCAAGTTTTTCCCACAACATTAGGCTAAAATACCAATATAGTGCTATAAGTATATATTTACATTAATGGTTTTTAACCAAAAAATTGTCCTTAATCAATTATGCATTTTTCTATTTAAAAATGTGTTTCTATTTAAATATTTAAAAGAAAATGATCAAAAACTTATTCTATGATTTTGTACATAAATTATCAATTTAAATGTATTTCAAATATAAAAATAGTTTTTAAGTAGTTGAAAAAATCTGTATTTTGTATTTATAAATAGCCTACCAGAATTGTTTGTAAGGATGATGAAATACTTTATTTTTATGAATTAAAATTTAGTTGTAATAATTTTGAAAAAAATAATTTCATAGATATTATAAATTTTATTATTTTGAAAGTATCGTTTAAGTGTACTCATACTTGTACCTTATAATATATTATATATGCTTTTACGGTCAATAGTAAGTGTTTCAGTTTATAATTTTTAATAATGATAGAAAAACGTGCAACTACCTTCGATATTTCCGTAATTTTTAATTTTGAAGTACCTCTTACAATTTTAATTTATTGTTAAATCCTTTTAAAGAATGAATTAGATACGTCAAATTGCGTGTGATATAACTATTTATTTTTATCATTTTAAGATTACCCAATATTCACTTACATTTAACTGTTTATTTGCAGTTCTTGACTAACAGTTCGTGGATGGACTGTTAGTACGTAGCGGGGACCTTATTACGTACCCTAGGATCCCGTGAAATTATAAAAAACGAAGGTAATGCAGAATACCTGAATTAGGTTTCATCTCTGATTCCGATGCCGATTTCGAGCTCCAAACAACTCCGAATCTCCCGGGTCCTTAGCGGAAAGTGCTTACTGACTCACGGGCAAGGCTTTTCTACAGTTTCCTCAAATCCTGAGCTTCCTTAACTGGTCAGTAACCTTATGCTCAAGAATCCTCTTCTCATGAGTAACTGCAGGAGACCTTACCTTTATATAGTTTTCATATCGGGCTTCCCCATCACAAGGTCGATATAGACCCGGTCTACACTGATCGGGACCTATTTTCTACCCGGACTTCGACCCCTTGAACTAGATCATTGACTGGGTCACTTTATTATCTTTTATCTGGATCAAATGGCGTAGCTTAACCGGTAATTTATTTAAAAACCAAATTGCAATTATGTTAGTCCAACTTTATGAGACATTGACAAAATTGTCCCTAAGGACAAAATGTCTAACATGGACATCTTGCTTGCATTTCAAGTAACTTATTTAAATAAAAGAAATAATTATCTACATATATTTGTTTTATGTTTTGACAAAGTATTTGAGAGATTGATGCTATTTCGCTTTATTTAAGGAATTGGTCTTTCTTATATGATCACATGTGTTAAGCAAGTAAAGTAATATGTTATTTTGTACCTTTTATTAAAAATACATAATAATAACAAAGTTAAGAAATTTTTTAAAATCAATAATAAGTATAAAGTGTATATGATAATTTTTTTAATTTTGACGAACAAAGTAAAATAAAATGTTACGTTATAAAGAATGCGATGATTTTAATTATGAAATATTTTAGAATTTTAATATCATACTAATTAATAGAGATTATATCCACGTTGCATATTATAGAAACAACCTTTTTATTAGGTAGGGATAATGTTGCGTATTATCGGACCTTTTCAAATTTCACGCCTTAGCGGAATTTTAATTTAGTGTTGATGATACCGATAACGACTAATAGAGATTGTACCATAGGATAGGCAACGTGTTACTAGAAAATGCACAATGTGGGAACCAAAAGCTGGTCAATCGATCATGCCAATGGGGTTGGCTAGTTCATGTTATTTCAATGGCTAGGAAAACAAAGGATATGAAAAGAAAAAGAGAGAGACCTGCCACAAGCTATTAAAAACTAAAAACAAAGAGGATATGACGGCCATCCACCCCTTTTTCATAGCTAAGACCATTTCCTCCGTCTCTTTATCTCTCTTACAATGTTGGAGGAATTATAGTATGCACTAATTCATTGTAATCGTTCTCGGCCAATTTAGAACTAGGGAAATATATGTCAAACTCTACGGATACATAAAACACTGGTGTTCTTGTGGTTGTTAATAGTTATATTTATAACTGGAACTTGGATTTGTTTCCACAAGTTCCTCTCAATCTTAGAAAATAACCAAGCCCACAACAAATCCACTGCAGCTGTTGGTGATTGCACAATGTCCAATCAATCTCTAACTCCCTTTCTCATTAATCTCCTTTGTTTTAACTTCCATTAACACCACCTTAATCTTTGTTTATAATTTTCTTCTCCATTTTAAGAAGTCCCCAACATCACCACCATGTTTCTTTTGTTCATGCAGCTTTAATATTATTCTGGGTCGCTCTGCGTTCTCTCAAGTATGTTGATGACCATTACGTTTTTGTGGTGTTGTTTTCCTCATTTGTTTGGTTTTGTTCTTCATCCTCCGTGTCAAAAGTAGGTAGTAGAAAATAAAGAACATTGGAACGAAAACTAAAATATTGTGTAGTTCAGAATCTCTATCTGATTGATATGTACAATATGGTCAATGGATTATTCGCAAATCCTAAGTGTTCTCAGGCCTACGTGCATACCACACACAGATGATGACTAAAAACAAGCCACTAGTTTTGTTGATAATCATACTATTTCGTTTTCTACATCACAGTTTACATTAACTTCTGGAATGGGATGGAGATTTCTATCAGTTTCATCTCCGCTGTGTCAACTTTAATTTGCCTGCATTGTTTCATCTTTATAATATTGCTCGTCGTAGACTTGTTTGTTTTGTGCACCAACTAGTAGTAGATTCCGATGTAAATATTGTGGTTGGTACTGTTCTTAGGAATTCCTATTGCGAGGGTATCCTAATTGCTTCGTCGATATCATCCAATCATTTCAAGAGGCCGGTCTCTCACACGGTCTGTACTCCAACTCAATTAACTTGTCTTAATTATTTGTCTGTCTTGGAAAAGAATGGATCTTTCTGTTCCGTTGGATATGGATTATGAACATATTCACACATGCTTCTCAACTTAGGCTTGTACACTAATTCTGGTTTCCGGCCTCGCTTGCTTTATTGTTAACGTTCAAAACAATCCTTGTAATTTCTTGTTCTTGTCTTTCGTCAGATGAGCTATATTACAGCAGAAGAAGCAGAATGTGAATCCAGAAACACGAGTAAACAATTTTCTTCTAGTCAATATCCCAGGAAGGCAGATGGTTTCAGTTCATCAGCAGAACTCGCTTTCTCCAAGGTTTCAGATAATGTGATTACTAATCCCGTCTTTGATCCCAAGAAGATGGATCCACTGGTCAAGCATGTTTCTAATAACACGAGAGCCCCATCAAATCCTCAACGACCAAACCCATCGGCCAACACAAATGTGAATGATTCCAAGACATTTAGTTCCAATAACAACAATAACAACCTTGGCAATCGTAGCAACAGCCTAGAGAGCACAAGTGCACACCTCAGACCACACACAGGTGGTGACATTAGATGGGATGCCATCAATATGATCAATGCCAAAGGTGGGATCGGTCTAAGCAACTTTCGGCTGCTAAAACGACTTGGATATGGAGATATTGGGAGTGTCTATCTTGTTGAACTAAGGGGAACTAACACCTACTTTGCCATGAAAGTCATGGACAAAGCCTCTCTAGCTAGCAGAAACAAGCTTTTGAGAGCACAGACAGAGAGGGAGATTCTTGGACTTCTTGATCATCCATTCTTGCCGACTCTGTATTCCTATTTTGAGACCGATAAGTTCTATTGCTTGGTGATGGATTTTTGCAGTGGAGGCAACCTCCATTCTCTCCGGCAGAGACAACCAAACAAATATTTTACCGAGGAAGCAGCAAGGTATATGTGGTCTAAACCTCCTTCAGATTCATCATTTAAACCTTTTCGTTTCAAGAAAGCCTTGCTTCTATCTTTTTCTGCTCTAACTTTCACTAAAACAAGGCTTTTCGTCATTTAGTGTCGAGATTCAGGAAACTACCAGGCACAATAAAATATCATATTGACAACTAGTTACGCGATTTGACTTTAATGTCACAGAATTTGAGACTGGATTGTGTGCTTACTAAGATTTTTATGTGTAGAAACTTCCTTTATGATGTCTACATTTTTATATGCAGAAGTTAATCGAGATTTTATTGTATACACTTGCACACTGTTCCTAACAGACTCTGAACCCTTTTATTTGCATAATTTTGCTATATGGAATGCCAATAATATACTACAATCTTGCCGGTTCTGGTACAACAGATTTGGTGCTGGCCATGGTTCTGTACAAATAGAGATAGAGTTCATGCTTAATCACGTTATCAAGCCAAGACAGTAAAGTTCCAAGTTGAGTAAAATACAAGTACCAAAAAGAACAGGAAAACAAATCCAAAATGATCAACAGTTAGACATAATTCTTGTGTACTGCATTACTTGTAGTTCAGCATTACATTCTTTATGCTCGCTCGTAATTGGTGTGGCGTCTTATGCTGCTAGTTGTTGGCAACAGGTTTTTTGCATCGGAAGTGCTGTTGGCCCTTGAATATCTGCACATGTTGGGCATAGTTTACAGGGATCTGAAGCCAGAGAATGTTCTGGTGAGGGATGAGGGGCATATCATGCTCTCAGATTTTGATTTGTCCCTCCGTTGCTCTGTAAGCCCAACTCTGGTGAAGTCATCGTCTATACGTGAAGGCAACAATGGAGGAGGTGCGGGGATTTTGGATGATGAATATGCAGTCCATGGCTGTATGCAGCCATCAACATTCTTCCCACGAATTTTGCCAAGTAAAAAGAGTCGCAAATCAAAATCAGACTTTGGGACGTTGGTCGGAGGTGGTCCTCTCCCAGAATTAATGGCAGAGCCAACAAATGTGAGATCCATGTCGTTTGTTGGTACGCACGAGTACTTGGCCCCAGAGATCATACGAGGTGAGGGTCATGGGAGCGCAGTGGACTGGTGGACATTTGGGATATTCTTGTACGAGTTGCTCCACGGGACAACACCCTTCAAAGGTTCAGGAAACAGGGCCACGTTGTTCAATGTTGTTGGGCAGCCACTGAGATTTCCCGACACCCCACAAGTCAGCTTTGTGGCTCGTGACCTCATTAGAGGTCTGCTTGTGAAAGAACCACAGAAACGTATTGCCTACAAAAGAGGTGCTACAGAAATAAAACAACATCCATTTTTTGAAGGAGTGAACTGGGCTTTAGTCAGAAGTGCAGTGCCTCCCCATATTCCTGAACCTGTAGACTTTTCTCAGTTTGCTAGCAAAGAGGCGCCACCATCAGAGAACAAGGTGGCTGATGTCGGAGGGGATAAAAACAATGGTTCTGGTAGCCCACAAGCTAATCATTCATCTTACATAGATTTTGAATATTTTTAGGTCACTCCTTTCATTTTGGGTGATCAATTTATTGCATTAAGTGTACAAATTTTAAGTATAATTCATTTATTAACATAATAAGACATTTTTTCTTGTCCTGGGATGAAAAAAATGTCAGTAATTTTTCTTTATCATGTTGGCTGACTGGGGAACCACTATTAATTAGCATCTATAGGAATCTTTCTTCAGGTTGAATTTGAGCCTTGCATTTGTTTGGTCGTAGATGGAATCATCAATTTCATTGGTAGGACAGGTTTTTCAGGTTGCTTTTCTTTTGGGAATTTAAAGAAAAAGTAGATTAGAGAATAGAGCCTTAAAAAGGGGAAACCAGATCCTCTGTTTTATTCTTTCTTATGGAATCTCAATCATTTATTTTGCGAGACCCACACGAGTTTTATGCGAGCCCTACATAAATAAATGATTGAGATTTATTGGACACAATAAGACACTGTAATATTGAACATCTGAACTCCTAAAACAAGCTACTGTTAGAAATAATACATTGTTAGTGGAATAATATAATCACAATTTAATTCCATATGCCTAACCACAAATTGAATTGCCTAATGTATGTTTAATAACCATAATGGGATGGTTAATTTGCTAATTGCATTTGAGGCACATGGTAGTACCCTAATTACTATATGTTGGCCCATTAAACTATAGTCCATATCATCCAATTAATAATGAGACAATTAGCCCATTTTCTACCCCTTAGGGTAGAACATGTCATATATATGACATAAGGGTGTGGTTGTTTTCATAGGCAACACATTGTGTGTATTGGGTGATAGCAAGAAAGGGTCTTCTACCATAAGCTCTCTCTAGCAAAGGTTTGTATTGTTTTTCTCTTTTGACAGGTTTTGTTGGAGCATGGAAATGGTGCAAACCCAAATGCCAAGTGTTGGAGGTATGCGTTCTTCAATCTTATGATGCTCTAAATAGAATGGATCTTGGTTGTTAAATGTGTTTATTGATGCATTTAATATTAGCATAATTTCTCTCTTTTCTTATTGGGTAAAGCCATCTCCTTTAAAATCTCACCTCCCGTATCCTTGCAACAACTTTTTTGCTATTGGCTTTTATTACAGTATCTCTCCCTTTCGCTATTATTACTAACTTTTTTATTTTTTTATTACCTTCTGGTATTACTTTTTGCGTGGTCCATTAGTTACCATAGGTGCTTCACTCTTTTACCAACACGCCTTTCTCCTTTAAACTCGCCCGTCTTATATTTGTTTTATTTATTACTATTATTATTATTATTATTATTATTGTTTGTGATTTCTATTATTAGTATTATTTGCATTTATTTTCGATAAATTTTGAGATTTGGTTATTATTATTATTTTTATTTAATGCTTCTAATTCTTCTATACTTGTATTTTCTTTTTTATGAATTGTTTCTATTACTTGCATCATTATTATACTGTCTCATTTGCATGTGGGTCCACCGAAAACAGCCTCTCTACTATGTAGGGGTAAGGCTGCGTACTATCGGACCTCCCCAGACCCTGCTTCAATGCGAGATTTTGGACTGGGTGATGATGATGATGATGATTAAGGGTTTTAGCTGTAAATTTAATGAAAAATCATCTTTTATCTCTTCCATATGTTTATATAAGGAGGATATATTCTTTCAACTTCATAAAATAATTTTGGATAGTCAATAATATCTTTCTCTGCAAAGCATTATGTATGATGAGTATTAGATAACACATAAATATCACGTAGGTAATAGAATATGGTCTATTTCCATCTCTAATTAAATCTTTTCTTTTAAAGTCTTGGATTAATGAGAGTGTCCTATCAAAAATTTTATCTTTTATATTATAAGTCATCTAAGGATAGATATTAAACTCAAGTTTTTGATGTCGAAGATTGCCTTTCAAAATTTCCATATCGGCTTCTTTTCTATTACAAATTTGATCACTAATATTGCTAAATATATAGGACTATTTATTCCTTCTTTGGAAGTAGAACTATCATTTGTATGCACCCATCCTATTTTATCCCTATTTTCTTTAAGAATGTGATCAAGTTTTTGGGAAATATCTTTTTTAGAAATAAGAGGAATCATTACTTTATTAGAGGTTAAACTAATATCTAAGACTTTTTCCCTAATATTAATACCATAAAATATATGATGTTTTCTAGAGTTTTAATCCTATTTTTCTAATAATGTCATATTAAATCTACTATAAGAATTTACAAAATATATAGTATTCTAATTTTTTTAAGCAGTTTTCTTTCAATAAGATTGTTAAGATGTTTCTACTAAAGTATCTATTATTTGATTATCAATTTGAGTGTTCAAAGATTCTACTATTTCACTCATTTATTTATGAACTTGAAGTTTCTTCATATTTTGTATCTATTATTATAAAAATGTTTTCTTCGTAAGAGCATTGTTCAAAAGTATCAATTCTAATAAAATCTTTATTTTCTATGATTTGATTTATTTCATCATTTATTTCTATTTTATCAAATCTTTTAGGACATTCATGAGCATAATGTCCTTTTTCTTTACAATAATAGCACTGACATTTAGTTATCTTTTTTTTTCTTATTTCTTCTAAACATAGGTTTTCTAGGTTTGTAACCTTCTTTTTTCTTATAATATTTTGCTTTATGTATCTTGAAATGTCTTTCCTAAAATATTTCTTATTTATCTTATTGTAATAATGACTATCTCATCTTTTCATAGTAGGTATTTTTAACTCATAACAAAATAATGAAGATTTTTTTCTTTATTCCTTTATTTTTCTTTAGTAATATAGGGTCATGATACGATTCGCTTAATTTATGTTTTAAAAAGGAAATTCTTTTCCTTAAGGTATCTACAAGACCAAGATTGTAGGTTGTCTCTAATTTACCTCTCCAAGGATCAGGGGATATTGAATAAAATATCTTTAAATAAATTTATGTATTATCAACTTGATTATAAACATGGTAATAATAATATAGAAAAAATACAAATATATCTATTGATTTCACACATATAATATAATTGCAATGTTTGTAATGTATATCATTTTTCCTATAATAGTTGCATCATTTTTTTTAAAATTCCTTCTCCAACAAATTCTAATCAAAAGTTTCAGCAGCTCTACTTATTAGATTCACTATATCATTATTTGGATTAAATATAAAGTATTTTGAGTATTTTTCCATAATCTAAGAGAGAATAAAGTTTTATTCCTAAAAATTGTTTAGTCATTTCATATTCTATTTTATTAATAGAAATAGCTGCTCTTAGAGTTGTTTCCCATTTATATATAACTTCTAAGTTTTGGATGTAGTTTATAGCTAAATATATTCAAAAAGATTTATTCCTTCTACTTCCATTTTATTTATAAGTGTAAAACCATCTTTATCTTTAGTTATAAGCTCCAACACTGCCTAAATTAGGTTTATTAAAACTTTGTGAAGGATATCTAGGAGGTAGGTTTCAGGAAGTACTAAGTACATCACCAATATTAGGATTCCATGGAATTTCTTGTTTAATTCAAAATGTTTTTATATGCGCTAAAGTTTCTAAGTTTAAATTTCTTATATATTCATTTAATTCTTCAATTTTTAAATTAGATGCTTTTATAAAATTATCCATTTTATCTGTGATTAGGAGGTATTTCTATTTTTAAAATTATATCAAATATTTGTTTTTCCATATAATTTTTATTAGGTTTATTTTTATATAAGATTTATTTATTTTTCCATCATATTTTGCATATCCATGATTTGTTTTTGAAGTTTTTCTACATGGAAAAGAATGTTATTTCCATAATATCCTATCCTTTTTTTAATTTTTGACAAATTAGTTTCTATTTGTAATCCTTTAGGATTTAATTTTTGATGCTTATATTTCAACATTTAGTTGATAGGCTCTATAATGTCTAATCATTTCTAAATGAGCCTCTATTTGCAATTTTTTTACATCTTTGATATATTGTATTTGATTCTTCCATAATTACTTTAACTACTTTTATAGCCTTTTATGATAATTTTTAAATAATATATAATTATTTTTATTTTTATGATGATCTAATTTAATCTAGGCTTCTTGTGCATAAGTATCAAGTTTATTTAATTCAAAAAGTAAATGATCACAATATGGGCAATCTCTAATAGTAAACAATATAAGACGAATCATCTATTATAACCTCTAACTAGATGGAACCTATATTGCTCAGCGAATCTAAGATGTAACTCTTTATGTTCATCTTTATACTACTAATTTTTTAGCTGAAATTTGAAAATTCTTGCTTTAAAATTGAGTAAAGTATGTAATGGAATAGTGGTGCAATTTCTTAGCTATAAACAACAATTTTTTATTTCTCGTATGCATCTATTGTTGACAGCTATCTAATATCTTTTTTTCCTAAATCAATTGATGGATATCTTTGTCAGTTATAAAGCAAATGGTTATGGCTCTGATACCAATTTTAGAGGTAGATAATAAATGCTTATTTGACTATATTTATATACCCATATTTAATTAGATTTGCTTGTTATTTAAAAGTTTTATAGTATTTTTGGTACTTAATTCACTTCAAGTGTATTTGTAGGTCATAGTTTCCTTTTTGAACCAAAAGGAGAAGAATTCAGATGAAACCATAACATGTAACAAAGATTTGAAGTAACTAAAACCTACACGACTGTGTAGAGTGATTGTGTAAGTCTCTAAGAACGTGTGAAGATTTGAAGAATTTTATTCTGGTCGTGTGAAATTACACGCCTATGTATGTTAATATATATAAACATGTATGTTGCCCATGTAAGTATTGGATCTTGAATTTTTCTAAATTTCTTATAAATTGCTTAAATAGATATTTATGTTTGTTTGTTGGTTTAATTTTTTTTATTTTAGAATTGGGTCATTAATTAGAAATTTGAGGGAATGATTGGAAATTGAAATTAGAATGAAGTGTTAGGATTAAGTTAGATTAAGTAGTTAGTAGGCTTGTTAAATGAAATAGTAGAGCCATAAAAGACAAAATAAGGGCAAACTTGGGAGAACAAGGTTAAAGAGGGGCATAATTGGAAGAAAAGGAGTAATAAGTTGTCTTGAAAATTAAGAAACAAAGAAGAGAATCGTGGAAGCATAGAGAGGGAGAGAAAAACGTGAGGGAGAAGAGAAGAAGAAAAAAATTGAAAAAGTTAGGGGAAAAGGAAGGAAAAATTGTGGGAAGAAGAAGAAATCAAGGCTTTCAAGGTAAGTTCATCATCTTCTTCATGCTTTAGTAAAGAAATAGGTTGTGGTATTGTGAATGAAAAGTTATAGAAAGAGAAAGGGGTTTTGTGTTGGGAATGCTTGGGGGAAGAAGAAGATGGAGAGATCCATTGGGTTTTTGGGCTTCTAAGCTAGGTTTTGAGTTTTTTAACCTAGATGGACTATGGGTAGGTTAAGTATGAGCTTGATTAGGGTTAATTTCTTTTTGTTGTGATTTTGGGAATTTTAGGAGATTTCCAATTGAATTGGAATTGAATGAGAATAATGGTTGTGTTAGGGAATCAAGGACAACCTATCCAAGAGCAAGAGGAAGGACACAATTGAATTTAAATTTCAAGAGTTATAAGGTGGGTAATTTATTTATAGTTATTGTGTAATGAGCAAAATCATTGTTTGTGTATTGTGTGCTAAATGATTTGCTTTGAAATGTTGTGATGTGAAAATTCATTATGAAGCATGACATTGTGATAAAACAATTGAATTGTATGTATGATGATGTTATGCCATTGAATTGAGTCATGGCATTTTGTATAAGAAAAAGCATAAGAAAATGAGATTGTGAATGATTGAATAAAGTATGAGATTTGATTGTGTTTGGGCGAGAGAGGAACCATTTCGTAGTCACATGCACATCGACATAAAGCCTTTTCCCGGCTACCCACTTGTGGCCTACGAGACCCAAAAAGTGGACTCGTTTCGTTCACGGTGTAAACTTTGGTTTCTCTGTTTTGTTCCACGGAACCTCGAGCCAATTGTGCGTGCATTTGCATTTTGACATGTTAAGTTATAATGCAAATTGTGTGTTATGCTTGGATGACAAAATGACATCAAATATGTTTAATGTGATAACATACTGATCTATGTGTTTTGAATGTTGATTTTACATCGTTGGATTAAGATAAGATGAATATGCTTATATGAATATACATATATGTTTGATTGTGTGGCTCATCGCTAATGGCTATAAATATCCTAGCCACTGAGCTATGTAGGTCAACCTAATATTTTTTCCCCACTCCTCAGGTGCAGATCAAGAAGATCAGTGATCCTTGCAAGGCTTTCGGACACTCCAAGACAATTAGAAATCTTTTGTACTAAGTTAGTAGCTAGATTTTTAGATAGCTTTATAAGCATATCAAACATTGACCATCCAATGTATTTCGTAACTTGTGATGAGACTTTGATGAAATGTTGATATGTAATTAAAGCTATGTATGAAAGCTATGTATGAACTCCATTTTGTTTAGAAATGAGAATGAGAACTTGATGAGTTCCCTTGTGTATGTGATTAATTTATCTTGTAGTGTACAATTCATATTTCAAGTCTTCATAGGGGTGAAATTGTGTATTAACTTCAGGGGGAAAACTGGGTTAATTTAGGCTATATTAGACAAAGTGGTCTTCTTGAAAGTTTTAGTAAATCCTCTTACCTTTCCATCAGTATAAAGAATGTAAAATTTGGATATTAAAGTTGAGAGTTATGAGCATTATAAATGATGATGTTGTGTTGGAGGTATGAACATGACAACTATGGTGAATGATGAGAGTTTGTGTATCCTATGAGTTATTGGAGTTGAGATTTGGGAGTTTAATGCATTCAAATTGGTAATTGAATGCTTAAGGAGTGTTACTGGACTAGAAGGGTTGAATTTGGGGAGATTATGAGTGTATATGGTGTTAGAATGGATGTTGGAAGCATTGGAGAGGCTTTGGAAGGAGTTTTGGGTCACCAATGTCCGTGTAACAGACCTTTTCTGGTGAAAAAGGACCCCCTGCCTCGCCAATGTCCATTTAATGGACTTTAGGTCCATTTAATGGACCTTCTCGGGTGAAAAATGACTTTTAAGCTAGTCTATGTCTGTTAAACGGACTTGGATATCCATTAAACAGACATTCACAGGATAGCTACTAAATCACGATTTTGACTCTTTTAAAGGCAGAATATCACTTTGAGCTCTTCATGAAAGTTGTAGATCTCGAAGTTCTCTTTTAAATGGTTTAAAAATTAAATTAAGACAACATTTGTAACAAAAGTTATAGCAATTGCGCCAAGACATGTACAATACAAGTAAGGACATAAACATATTGGATTCTTTTGACCATAACTTTTTCGTCTGACCTCCAAATGAAGTGATTCTTAAAGTATTGTATTCCTAACACGTTTTACTACCTCTCCACAGAAATTGGAAGCTTTTGGTGTTGAATTCGAAAAGATGGATTGAAAGCAAGTGAGGGTTCGTTGAAATTACCCTACTAGGAAACCCGCTCACGCTTTTTGACTCTGGATAGTTGGGCTCGGGGAACGAGGTCCAACATCTTGGGCTTCGAGAACGGGGTTCAATAGTAAGTCTCTATACCTATGTAAAATTGCGAATTCAGGTGTTTCTAGAGATATACGATCACCTATGCACTCGTGTAAGTTGACTGTGATAACCTAAAAACCTTAGTTTTTACTATAAAAAGATGTGAAAGGAGTCAAAATAGAGGGAGTTGAGTTTTTAAGAGATTTTGAGTCATAAGATACATAGAAAGGTGACAATTTTGATCAATGGATAAGGAAAACATGAAGAATACGTCAAAATATTTGATATTTGATAGATAACAACATCCAATCCATTTTTGCAAGAAGAGACATTAGAAGAAAAGGAGAGATTTAGAATTATAATTTTTTTACTTACTATTAGTTCTACTGGGCATCTTGAGCTTGAGCCCACCTTGAGGCCCAGTCAGGCCCAAGAAAGAGCCTGAGGTTTGGTCAACCTAGGCCTAGCTTGTTGACTTAGGGTTGGGCTAGGTCAAGCCCCAAGCCTAGTTGCCACCCTTTCATGGAATTTCGATTCACACACTTAGTGGAATAGGTGACAACTATAGCTTAGTCGGCAATTTGGATGTGTTTTATCTTTAGAGCATGAGCGAGAGGATGCCAATTTACTAGGGGCATGCATTAGCCCAGTTTATCCAATGTTAGGGTGAATAGAAGAGGGTCGACATAATTTAGGTCAGGCCTTATATGACTAAACTTGCACAGAGGAGGGGGGTCTTCTATAGGCTACCAGCGATGTGATTGGTAGGCATCATGGCAGCACTCATCTTAGATGTAATGAAGCACATACACATGGTGAGCAGACAATGAGGACCTATGAATGATATCTACTAGCTAATTGGGGTCCCTAAGTAGTATCTAAAGGAGTTAGGGAGGAGCCACACACAATAGAGCAACCACTATATCTGCTTTCACCACCATCCTAGATGGGAGGAGTAGCAAATGAGGAGGATAGTGTGGATGTACCCAGGGTACATACACCATATTGAGACCAACTAAAGATATGTCGATTGGACAGATGGTTGGGGTAGCTCATGGGTATAGAACATACTATTCGAGTACAACAGGCGGAGATTGTGGAGTGGATAGGACAAATAGAGACCTTTGTTAGATGGATGGGGGATCTAATGTTACAAATGGCAAGCCATCGTGGCATGACTTTTCAGGCTCCACCATTTGGAGCGGGCACATCATCATTAGTTCCTCCATATGTTGAGGGTCAATGACCTAAGAACCCTCCATCGATGGACGTACCAGAGTCACAATAGGATGGAGAAGTTTAATTTTGGTTTTCTCTTTTCTTTTTCTCTTTATTTATGTATTTTTCTTATTTTCTTCCCTTTGCTATTATTTTGTCTAAAAGTTAGTACAATGTTATTTTATGTTATTTCTATTTCCATATTTTGTATTTTGTTTCTTTATTGTTAATTTTTATTTTCATTTATTTTTATCCCTTTTTGTTTATGTTTTGCAAGGAATATTGTATCTCTTATTAGATGGACCCTTATTGAAATCAGAATTTGAAATTCTTATTACTTAAGGAAGTACCAAATTTTTTATTACACTTTCTCACCTTTTATTTATATGTGTGTATATTGAGTAAATTGGGCAAAATGTACAATATTAAGTGTGGGTTAGGGATTCCTTAAGTTTATTATAATCTTTTTTATTAAAATTTTCTAACTGATGTTCTGAATTAATCAAAATCTATCCATAAATACTTGAGATCAGTATTGATTATTGAATTGAATTAGTACAAAAAATGATGAAAGTTAGAATAAAATGCTTTTATAATTGATATGCTTAGCAATCATTGAGATAATTAATTTGAATAAGATTGCATATTATTTACACGCATAAGATTATTTTTTGTGTGCGCTTTTAGCTTAAGAGCAAATACATCAATTTTTAAGCTTTTTTATTCTTTCATGTGTGTTATTATGCATAGTTGAATAATTCTATAATTTTTTTTATTAAACATATTGAGATCACACTTGTTAAATTAGAAGCATTGAAGTGATAAAGGCATTTAGATTCAACTATATTTTATCCCTTGGGAATAACCAGTTTTGAGCCTTAGCCTTTTTCATAAATTATAACCCCATTATTAGCCTTTATCTTATCTTTCTTGAAGCCTTTTTATTAATTTGAACCTTAAAGGTTATTTACATTACTTGATTGTTTGAAAATTAAAATTTGAAAAGATCCAACATTTCTTTAATTTTTGGTATATGATTAATGCTCGAAAAAATGTTGCGAGCATGAAAAACAAAACTGTTTCAGTTAATATGAAAATATTGCAAGCTTACGATTCAGAATTTTTCTATGTATAGATTTGATAGTTCTTATACTTTTCACCCTAAAAACTTGAGTGCATTGAGTAAACCTTGGTGAGGGAGTTAAAATTTTTGCTTTGATTTCAAAATGGTAATCGATTTGATTATTATTGATATCAACTTATAAACTTTAGTTCTAGGAGAACTTGATTTTAATTGTATGTTAATTTGATTAATATGACAATATATATGGACAAATTGAGGTTAAACCTAATAACAAAATTCACGAATCAATAATGCATCCTTAGGGGTTTTAACTAAAATGAGATTTCAGTTAATCAACCAAGGGTTAATTGTTAATAGTCTTAAGAAAGATACTAGCATAAGATAGGAATTTACATGGTCGAATAATCAATATTTTAATTACATGATAAAGGGTTAGTATTTAAGAATTCCTAGGGGAATTCATCACCTAAGTACTACTTATTTGATATTGACTTTTCGTATTATTTTCTTTATCTAAGTTCATAATTATGTTAATTTAGTTTAGTTAATTTAATTTAATTTTAAGGTAAATTCACAATCTGATTTGGTAGTTAGATAATAGAGAAAAGGTTAATATTAGTACTTACAGTCCTTGTGGGATCGACCCGTACTTCCCAGTGCTAACTATCGCTATGCGGTGCACTTGTGGTTAAAACTTATAAATCTTTATTGGTAAAATATTTTCATTCAGGCCTCATCTTTCCTGAACTTAAGGGATGAATGACTAATAGTTACTGAAGTATATGGGATGAACATTAAAATCCCTAGCTTTGAAGGAAGCCCAAAATGACCTTATGTAATGTAAGGACTTTTGTTTTAATTACCTTGTAACATTAGTTAGTGGAGAATACTTACTGCAAGTAGTATGGTTAAGCACATTCAGCCATGATGGATTGTCTATATGTAATTTACAATGTTACATTACCCCTAATTTGGAAATGCAATTATTTTAATTTAAAAAAAGATATTTCAACTAGATTTATTTCTAATATGACTTCTTTGTTTTTTTTGTCTGATTATTTTATATTTTAAGCTTACTCTATGGCTAAATACTTTTTCATGTTTACATAAGAAAAATTATAATGGTTATTTTTATATGAATTGATTAAAATAAAAAGATGCAAATTGCACTCTAATGTTTCCTAGAAAATCTAAGTTAGCCTTTACCATTATCCATGGTATCGAGTTATAACTTAACATTTTGAAAATCGTACTAATTTTACCCTAAATCTTAAAAAATTTATGTTTTTATGGTTTCTAGTATATGGGTCGTTAATTTAGCATATGTGATGTCATAATTACGCAACATGGACCAACCAAAACTTGATATATTCCTAAAAATAATTTTATTTAAACACTAGTTAAAGGTGTTCTTTTTCCTTAAAGATTCACAAAAGGTTTAAATAAGTCCCTACTGTTATCTTTATTACTACTTTTACCCTTTATTCAGTGTGCAATGATTACTATTTTTGTAACATTAGGGTGCAAACTAGTACAAAGATATTGATAGGGGCTTACTTAGACTTTTGTGAAATGCTGAGTTATAAATCACATCTTTAACCTTGATTTGATTTAATTTATGATATATGATAAATTTTTTAGAACTACCTTTAGTTGATCTTAATCATGATTTATTCATGCCAATGTCTATATCCAATTTAAGTTAACTTGTTGACCATTTGAAACAGAACACTTATGAGAGTACCATAGTTTAGGTTAATGGTTTAAATGTGGTTCTCTAAAGAGTGCTACACAATCTTCCTAGTATTATTATGAAACCTTTCACTAGACCTCATAAATATTAATATATTCAAAGGGGTGTTACCAATGGTAGAGATAAGAGAGAACCAATTAAAAAGTAGATGATTGTAGCTCAAGAGATTGAAATTTTAGTGTCTAGGAGATTCTAAAGATTCACAAAATATATTGAATGTAATTTAATCAAATCATGAATTAAAAAGTACTAATATGGGAAATACTAATTAAACTTATATATTTAATTGAATTGTTTTATATATATTGTCTATTCATTGATTTCCTTGGATATTATTTAGGATTTAGTTTAACTTTATATTTTAATGAAAAGCCTATCAAAATCAACTTTTATTAATTATCCTTATGCTAGGAAATAGTGCATGTTTTTCTAATTCATAACTTCTTCATGGGATTCAATCCCTACCTATCATTATATTACTTACTAATGACAGGTGCATTTGCTTAGTTTACGAGTGATAGATTTGTTATAGGAAAAATTTTAGTAGTAACATTCATGTATTTAAATATACATATTTATTAACACATTTCACCACTTCACAAAGTTATAAAAGGGGTAACTCTTTATCCCTTAAATATGAAAAAGAATCATTAAGTCATTTATAACATTCATCAATACTTGAAAGTGCATGTAGTTCATATTTGTATAGTCTTTTCACATATCACTAGTAGTTCCAATTCCTATCATATAAGATGCCACTTTTAAGGATATTATGAATATATTAATAGATATTGATCTTTGAAACAATGATAATTAAGTATACATAAAGCATAACAGGATGAAAAAGGTATAATAAATGAACCCTTGAGGGCCCAAGTTTTGTGTGGGCATCTAGAACATATTAACTTTGCTATGTAGGTTAATATTAAAGTGGCATCAAATAAATATCAATAATTGTTTTCACCTTCATTGTTCTCAAATATGGAGAAAGCATCATATATCCAATAATTAGGTTTAAAGAACAAATCTCCAAGAACCCTTAAAGTAAGGAAATTTATGTCAAAAACCAAATCGTTGAACTAAGGAAGAAAATAAGGTAAACATTTTATATATTGATCATATTCAAGATATTAATTTGGAATATATAATAGGAGAAGAATTTTTTTATATACCTATGGTTAGAAAGAAATATCGAACTTTGAAATTTGTATAAAAGAATTATAAAAATTTCTCTTTGATTTTATGAATTCCTTGATGAGACCACTTACTGCATGATATATTATTTAAAGAAGGGAAGAGAGATGTTATCCATTCAATTTTCTCACTTGTGCATACCATACTCATGTTAAAAAAAGGGTAAAGAATAGTGAAATTGAACCTTGATCTTTGCAAATCAATGACAAAGGAACTAAGGGAGAGCATGCATTACATATTACTTTGATAAATCAATGTCATATTTTCTCCTCATTAACAAATATTTTGTTGCATAAAAAAGCAACCTACATCTTAGTAAATTGTTTTTGTTGTGAAAAAGTGAGAGATTATCAGATGAAGGTAGGTTACAACCCATAGTTATGATGACAACAAAACATGTTAGTATTTTTTTTAGTCTTTTAGTGATATTAGCAAATTAGTTTTTCAAATATTTTAAGCAAGATGTCAAACATCAAGTTAACCAGAAGACAATGTGATTAAATATTAAAAAAAAGGAAAAATGTATCACTAAATACAAGTTAATAGAGATTCGATGAAACTAAAATGAAGAACTAAGAATAAGACAAAATTAAGTACCATAAGTTGAAAGAAATCGTGGTAATCTTTCTCACAACCTTTTCTTTTATCTTTTTAACGAATTAGGAACCTAATCATTTCATGATTATTTACATGTAAGATATATGGAAAAAATTATTTTATAATAAAGATGAATTTATTTTTTGGAAACTAAAAGTAATTTATTCCAAGAAATAAGGTTGTCTTATAAAATTATAAGTAGTTCTAAATGGCTGCAACATAAGCTAGAAGCTTACTTACATAATTGAAGCGTAAGGATACATACTGAATTTCTTTAAGATCTGAATGTAAGCTAAATTAGTTCATTGAATTCATTTGAAAATGCCCATCATTGAGCCATTACATAAGTAAAATCTTCATTCTTAAGATAATTCATAAACTATTCCTTGATCTTGAACAATGTATTATATTGAAACTTAGTGACATTCATCTGCTCCTTAAATCTTCTTCTTTTCCTTTCTTTCTAAGTTTCATACACACCTACAAAGACAACTAGTTTCATTTGTTTGGATTTAACTCTAGATAGCCTGTTCTTATATAATTGATTTACCAATTCAATCTAATAGTTTTTTAGATGTTCAATATTACAGATACGTATGATTTTTCCATACAAGGCATTCGTGTAAGCACATTGGAAGAACAGATGAACAATCCAGTAGTTGTATAAGTTGCATACTATTATTTTTGTTAATTATAGTCTCCCAATGTAACTCGATTCCTTGTTGTAATAAGTCAATAGTTTTAATGTAACATCCCATTACTTGTGGGAAATGTAGAATAGTAAATATGAGGGATTAATGAGTGTTTAGAAAGACATTTCCATGCTCATGCATAATATGGCACACATATACATGTGAATAGTGAATTTTTCTACACATGAACATAATTGTACATGCATTCATGAATAATTTCGGGTATAATTAGCCTGAGTTGTGATTTTTGGAAATTTTGAGAATTTTGAATTTTATTTATATTAGAAATATTATTGATTAGTGAAATTGTAATATTTT